>JASFAT010003679.1:600000-785000 GCA_031353405.1 Baronia brevicornis
CTTCTGTACTGCCAAGCACCGCGGATATTTATGGGCGGCGTTGACTGCATTCCATCAGGTGACACGCCTGCTCGTTTGCCTTCCTATACTATAGAAAGAAAAATGAACGCTTATTGCAAACGTCACCGCAAAAGATGAAAATTATCTTACATTCACACAGCAACTATTCCACTGACTCAACGGGATAAATTTATTTGTTCGCACCTTTAAAATCGAACTTACTTTATTTACAGTCTACTTTGTATTTTTATATACTAAAACGTTAAATTAAACATTCAGACAATCATATTTCTTTAGTTGTATATATCAAAAAGTTGCAGCTCCAAAAATATAATTCCCCGGCTCACTAGGATCATCAGAAGTGAAGTATTGATTCCATAAAACTTGAAAGTCTTCCCAAGTGACATAAGTCTCCCCTTTCGACATCAATTTAAAAGCTGCAATCGCGTCATCCTTCAACAAGCCAAAGGATTGGTACACAGAGGAGAACTCCTCGCTGTCTATAGCACCATCTTCACCATCGTCTTCTAGTTCGAACATTAATTTGCAATACAATTTCTGCCACTCAAATACAGCCGTTTGATTCTCTGCATACGCCTCCCACATAGCGACCCATTCTTCCGCCGTCACTTTTCCATCTCTATTAGCGTCTGCTTCATTCTGCAAACTCTCCCATATCTTCAACAATGATTCCAATGTGTTCTTATATTTAGTATCACCAAGTTTCCAACCCCGCAATCTTGCTATATTCTCGGCCGCCAATTCAAAATCAATTTTCTCGATGCATCCACTTGAATCCGTGTCGAAGAAAATATTGAAAACATGTAAGAGTTTCTGTTTTCTAAAATTCGATATCATTTTTCACTTTGCAATATCCTATGTAAGACTGATTAATTTTTCATACGAAATACTAATAACCATACTCATAACTCATCAATAATTGATAAAAAAAATTTTATTAATTTATTGATAATTTCAATATCTAAATCTATAAATTTATCGGATTACCATTTGATCGGGTAATAGTAAATACACCGATCATACATTTATATGTACTTTATATATATCAATATCAATCAATATCAGCCAGCGGCAGTCCACTGCTGGACATAGGCCTCGCCCAAGGCGCGCCACCTAGCCCGATCTTCGGCTACACGCAACCAGTCTCTGCCAGCCGCCTTGCGCAGACCGTCGCTCCATCTAGCAGGGAGCGTCCCACACTACGTTTACGGAGTCGCAAATATATGTATATATTTATTTTGTATATATGTACATATGAAAATAATAAATGGGAGATTAATGGAGTCAGGCGTTACTTTTCGGAAATCCTTTAGTACGTGGACAGTCAGAATTTTGACATAGCTGAGATCGGCGAAAAGCAAACAAAAGTAGAAACTTAACGGTTATCTTCCATAGACTCTACTATAACTGATGATGCCTCGTGTTGAGGCGAAACACGTGTCGTGTACATTGTGGAAGAGTGGTGGTGTGAATTTGGTGTTGTTGATAGTGGTTGGAAAGTGTCCCGTAAATGCACTAACTTCTGGTAAAAAACACACATTATTATTTTTCTATTTTTGTTTGCTTGTCGCTCCTTTGAGTTGCTGCGCGAGCATTGGGGTTCGTCCCCGAGGCTCAATCCCACACACACAAGGTTTTATTTTCCATAGTGGAACAATTTACATACATTCATATATTCAGTGAAGTGGTACCTATTTTAAATTTCGTAGTTTGCATGGAATAGAAAGATTCGATACAAATCTTTGGTTAAGTATTTAGTATGTTATTATTCTGTATATAAGATTCACTTTAGCTGCAATGCAGACAAATGCGAAATGACAAGTAACAACCGACCGTCCCGGAATCGGACTACCCGGGTTCTATAGCGCCTTACCTCAGCATGGGGGGCTCTGCTGGGGCTGACCTTCATCTTCCCTTGCGGCTCCACTATGGTGAATTTTAATAAACCTAATTTGTTAAAAAATTACAGTGACGTGGTTCGCCACCCGTCACGTCCTGATCCCCACGAGGAGCGACTAACAGAGAGACGTTGACGTAAGAGGGAGGATGAATGAAAAGATGGATGAGTGTGGAGGAAGCAAGGAAGGTGAGCCGGGATCTTAGCGGATGGAAAACTGTGGTCTCTACCTACCCTTACGGGAGACAGGCGTGACGATGTGTAATAAATTATGTAAACTTATTAGTAGACTTTTTACAAAAAAAAAAGCACAATTAAATAAATTATTTATTGTCATAATCAAAATTTTTGTTTTATACTAATATCTTAAAATTATTGCAGTATCATGTAAACACTTGTTGTGAAACTAGAAATGTATTAGAAAGATGTCTTTCCAAAAAGGAAATTGCCTGGTGAATTAGGGTCCTCACTCAGGAAGTACTCCTTCCACAGCTCCTGATATTCGGCCCACGAGACAGAAGACTTGCCTTTCGACATCTTATTAAAAGCCGCAACCGCTTCGTCTTTGCTGATCTTATACGCCTCTGAAACGGAGGCGTACTCTCCACTGTCAATGGAACCGTCGTTGCCCGTATCCACCACGGAGAAGATGTACTTGCAGTACTGGTTATGCCAATCTTGAGCGGCGGATGGATTTTTAGCGTAAGCCTCCCAAGTCGAAATCCATTCATCGGTGGTCACCTGGCCATTCTTGTCCGTATCCACTTCGGCTTGCAGACCGTCCCAAATCTTGAGCAGCGCGCTCATATTCTCCTTGTATTTAGCGTCACCGGGCGACCATCTCCGGATCTTGGCGATCAAATCGGCAGCCAGTTCAAAATCCTTCTTCTCTATCGACCCACTGCCATCGGTGTCGATGAACTTGTTGAAGATGTACAGAATCTTCTTTTTTCTGAAATCCGACACCATCTTAATTGATATCCACTACACGATCGTTTACGTTCGTTCTTATAAATGCTTATATACTGATTACAGCAACTGCATTTATAGATAAATTATTATCAATGTATCGTAATATTATCTTTGTAAATCTTTGCCGTGTTATAGAGATGACGTCTTTCACTTATCAAGTTGCAATCTCTCTGCATTGCAGCGAAGAATATTTGTATACAGATTAATTATATAATAGACACTTCTATACATACATATATGACTCGCTACTGTTTTGTGCTTTATAGCTGCTCTGTATTCGATCGGCATGGGTTTTATGTCGACCCCATGAGGGGGAACGGAGAAAAAGAACAAGGGCCAGATATATTTGTAGGGAGTCAAGAAATGCGCGCGGGAAGGAGACTTACGCAAGTACCGCGCGTAACTCTAGTGGGAGGCCATGGGAGGTGGTAGGAATGCTCTGCATTCGATCAACTATGAAAGCCAGAAGCTTCACTTCTTTCCTCTGCTTTTTACATTTTTCTCCATACATATATATACATATACATATATATATATATATATATATATATATATATATATATATATATATATATATATATATATATATATATATATATATATATATATATATATATATATATATATATATATATATATATCCTTAACTTCCACAAAAAAAACTTTTTTTAAGGAACATTTAGTGAAAATACCACATATTTTCCCTGACTAACTGCGGAAGCACTTTTTAATATTTTAAATAATGTTTTAATACAATAATTAATTATTGATGTAGTCTCTGGTATAAGTTGGACTATATGTTATCTAGACTTATTTATGACAGTGATATTTCTTACAAAAACATTTAAAATATTCTTTATAATATTATCTTGTTTAGATAATTTTAATAATATTTATTTCAAGTTCTACATAAAAATAAAATATATGTTATTTTTAATGTATTTATTTATAGT
The DNA here is from genome assembly GCA_031353405.1 of Baronia brevicornis. Classification (NCBI taxonomy): domain Eukaryota; kingdom Metazoa; phylum Arthropoda; class Insecta; order Lepidoptera; family Papilionidae; genus Baronia; species Baronia brevicornis. The sequence continues at coordinate 603,844 of JASFAT010003679.1, forward strand.
CCAATACGAATTTTTGTTTTTCACATTTAGTATTTAGTTATTTATGTGGACAGACAGAACTTTTACTTTGCTAAGATCCGCGACAAGCAAACCAACACAGAAAAATAATAACAACTTAACCGTTCAGTGATTTAACTGTTTTTTTCCGTAGAGTCTACTATACCTGATGATGCCTCGTGTTGAGGCGAAAGAGGTGTTGTGTGCAATGTGGAAATGTGGTGGTATGTATTTGGTGTTGTTGATGTTGGTTGTGAGGTGTAGAGTTGCTGACGGCCGTTTTTTCGGTAAGATTTAATTTGAGTTCCTACGGAAACTCAAACTCCACTTGTTCCAGTAGAAAACACACATTATTATTTTTCTATTTTTCATCTGCTTGTCGCGGATCTTAGCTAAGTTAAAGTTCTGACTGTCCACATAGTAATGGATTTTCGCAAAGTAACGCCTGACTTCATTGATCATTTTGGTATTTGACTGAAATAATAGTTAAAGAAGAGACACCCAACAATACTATCAGTCAGTTTTATTAGGCACTTGTTTTGTAAAGAGAAAAATAGAATTATCCGAATTCAATATTTTATACCAATAAAAAAATATAACCATTTCATCATCGTTGTCATCCTGCGGTAATCTAGTGCTAAATATAGGCTGGCTTTTCAAGGCACGACACTTAGGCCGATCTTCGGCTTCATAGATCCAGTTTTTTCCTACCACCAAGAGAAGATGCGTTGAACAATCTAGGTGGATCAGTTCTCATAATATATATTGTATTTTGGTTGCCCAGCACACATTTTTCGATCGATTATACAGTACAGACTGTACGGTTGTGAAAGCGATATCTCTCCCGCTGTTTAAAAATCTCGTGAAAAACCACTATTTATCTGTATAAATACCTATCCAGGTATGGTTTGCGGTCCAGTCTACCCTTAAGAGCATACAAAATGTAGCATGCAAAATAGGCGCATGTTGTTGTCGAGGTACGGAAATCAGCCAGTTACAACCACTAAAAATGAAAATACAGTAGTATGTTTTATACTTACAATACTGTATAAGGAATTAAAAACTCAAAGTGAATAGAATTTTTTAAAATTCTTTATTTATTCTTTAGAATTGGTAGAGCCACGCTGCAAATGAACTTTTTGTCAAAAGTCGTCCGGGGAAGTACCACACTCCCGCAGAAAAAAGGCGTCTGAGTGGTGGCTTAGCTACCGCACGTCTTCCGGTGAGCGGTTGACTTTCGAAGACCCAACCCCTCTCACCCTCTCATGGTGACACTTTCCTTAAAGTCCGGCAACGCTTCTGCACTGCCTATGTCACTGGGGATGTCTATGGGCGGCGTTGATTGATTTCCATCAGGTGACACGCCTGCTCGTTTGCCTTCCTATCCTATATAAAATAATAATAATAATAAACTAATTAAAAAAATACAACTTTATATTTAAAAAAAAATAATTTCAAAATTTTAAAAGATACTTTTTAACTACCCTCAGTGAACTTATTTATGTGTGTGTATTGTTTCATAACAAAGCTACCATTTTATAAAGTGACGTCACAGTTCCGGTGAATTTGTGTTCGTTTATTTTATTAAAATTGTTTATCCAAAACTAAAATAAAACAATAATATATTTATTAAAAATAAATCAATTTATTTACCTTGTTTCACAATTGCTTTATGCAATAAGCATATTATTAAAGACATAAAAAATAAACTAATATTATTAAATTTGAACGCCAAAGTATCCAGATAGTTTAAGGTAAATTAGGGTTATATTCAAAGTTCAAAAATAGCCATATTGTGCACGGCTAGCATCATGAGAATCTTCCTTTCTTTAGATGCCTTTATCCTCCGTTAGCTTGCTTCATCCCCCCACGAAGGATTAATAATTAGTAATAATAATATTTTAACAGTATTTTTTTATATAAACAATATTGTTAACAAGCGAGAATTGTATAAATAAAGTAGACCTCATATTAAACTAGACAATATTCACGAAGGTGTGGTGAACAGATAATTTCCCAGCGCGTTTGGATCGTCCGATGTTACGTACTCCTTCCACAGCTCCTGAAACTCTGCCCAAGAAATACTGGCTTTACCACGAGACAACTTTTGAAAGATTGAAACAGCATCGTTCTTTTTGAATCCCCAAGCCTCATAGGCTTTGACGAATTCATCGTTATTAATACATTCATCATTGCTCGAGTCCAGCAGTTGGAATGTGAATCTACAGTAAATGTTCTGCCACTCTTGTGAAGCCGAGAAATTCTTCGCGGTCGCGTTCCAAGCCGCTATCCATTCTTCCAAAGAAACACTACCATCTTTATCAGTATCGCATTGGCTTTGCACTCCATCCCAAATCTTCAAAAGAATACTCAGGTATTCTTTACGCTTAGCATCGTCCACTTTGTCACCAGTCTTCGCTAAACTTTCAGCTGCTATTTCGAAATCCTTCTTCTCAATTCCACCACTCGCATCAGTGTCAAAGGAATTGAAAAGTTCGACGTATTTCTTTCTTCTGAACTCGGAAACCATGTTTGCGGTATAATAGTACTGTCTTAACTTGTAACGAGAAATATTTCTTCATAGCTTATATAGGATCACTTAAGACTACTAATTATGATAATTTCTTATCAACGTTTTAGTCTGTAATAATGCAGTCACTGTCTGTTTCCTTCGCATTATCTCATTTTACTGTGTGAATGTCCTAAATTATAATCTATATGACAATTTTACGAATTAGCATTTCCCTATACTTTCAGTTGAATGTATATAAAATTGAATTGTAGGTTTTTGGTAACCAAATATTAATTGGACCTATGTTAAATAGGTCTAAATATGAAGTGATTAAAAATACACCGACTTAAAACTGGTAGAGTTACGCTGCAGACGAATACTTTGTCAACAATGGCATATTATTTGTCTGTAGCATGAATGGGCCGGCTCGCCCCGGGGAAGTACCACACTGCCGCAGAAAACCGGCGTCTGAGTGGTAGCTTAGCTACCGCGCTTCGTACGGTGAACGTTGAGTTTCGGAGGACCAACCCCCCTAACCCTCCGATAATGACACTTTCTTTAAAGGCTGGCAACGCTTCTGCACTGCCTATGGCATTGCGGACTTCTATGCGCGGCGTTGATTGCTTTCCATCAGGTGACACACCTGCTCGTTTGCCTTCCTATCCCATAAAAAATAACACTAAGGAAGTGTGTAAGTATTTAAGTAAATACTAAGATAAGTTTTTTTTTAACTATCAAAATGTATGCAATTCAATGCTTCACAAATAGATTTTCAGTGCCTTGGGTGATTACTTTTTTTTTATGCAGCTCATATATATCCCACTACTGGGCACGGGCCTCGCAATTTCTTGAGAAACGGACATCATCCACCGCTCTTGTCCAATGCGCATTTGTGAGGTAACCAGACTTGAATTCAATATCTGTAGGCCATGACTCCGTAGGCCCGTTTCCACCAATCCGTTGGACAAGCGTGGTGGGTGGTCTTTTCCATGAAAAAAGATCCGTGCCCAGCAATGGGACATGTGTGGATTGTAGTTTTAAACCTCATGTTTTCCATTTGAAGCTTACTACTATTAAGCTATAAAAAAGAAGTGATTTTCCTAACAATGCCTATGTTTGCTATATTTTTCCTATATGTATATAGTACAGACGTCCCCATTTTTAGAGGAATACATATTAACCCACCATACTTGTCGAATTGGTGGTGAATTGGAATGCACTACCGGTCGGTTTGAATACTTCTAAGAAATGGCGGAAATTTCAAATTGGAAAATATTACAACAACACAGACAGACAGACACCTAGATTTTATTCATGTATTGTAACTTTTTGTTATCACTACGTAATTCAAGCAAACACTCTGATAACTCACTGCTCTGTGTAGACCCAATATTTGTTGACAAATAATATTCGTATCTACGCTGATGATATGTTTAATTTTAAAATAAAATTATTATCAGTTAACATTTGGCTTGACGATAAACTATATATATATATATATATATATATGTATATATGTATATATATATTATATATAATTACTATTATACAACAATACTCTGCACCATTAGCTATTATGATATTGAATTAAATTTTTTACTCTGTTATTGTATTCTAACTTATACACCGGACTTTTCCCGCCAACTTACATCAATGACGTTGTGTTTTAATTTCATTTTCATAATCCTATTATTATATTACTTATGTCGTTTAAATGTAGTGGCGTATGATACAATATATTTAGTTTGATTAAGGCTTATAAATGAATTGATATGAAATAAATGCGTGTATCGTGACTTTTTAAGTTGACTGAAAAGGGCCATAGAAGGTTTTGGTAGAGTAACCACGTTTTTATCAAGATGTAGATGTTGACTAGACATTCCAAGCGATTTGATATTATTCCATTTTACTTGACACTGGCATAATACTTTTAACTAATCGCCATCAAAGAAAAAAAAAGAAAAACTTATACCCCATCTAAATTCCGATAAGAATGTTTAATAACACAGCGTTGCCTAGCAACCAGTGACCTTGATATATCGAATACTTTTTTTATAATGTATATATTTCGGCAATGGTTCGAATATTAAAATGAATCCCCCCGACTGAATATCGGTTTTATGCACAAAATTGGGAACAAAGACAATATACAGTGAACAAAGAATAGCTAAAAAAATATTTCTTTCAGCATAACAATAATATCTTTTTCAACAAATAAATGATAGTAAAATAACTTTCAAAATATATCTCAATATTCAAATTACAGATTTATATGAATTTTAGGTAATGCTAAATAATTTATTTTACAAAAATTACAATTATATTATATAAACCAACATTATCCTTACATAATCTGCCAACAGATGGCGCCAAAATAAATATAAAATTAGTTTTGTCTATTGCATAAAATAATACCCCACCCCGCTCACTCAGGATGGAGCAGAGCGGATTGCACAATATGGAGCGGCCGCCAGCTTGCTCACCAGTTTGCTGCATAAGATCGTCAACGTGATGGAGTCCCGTGTTGACTTTAACACGGCGATGTACAACTTATTTGGCCCTACTTGTTCATCGGGTTTGAAGATGAGGGGGTTGGCCAGATACACAACGCCTAAAAGCCGCTGGCAAAGGCGGTGCAAAGACCGGGAGGCGCGACCGCCTCCCGAACATAGGTCCGAGTAGTGGGGTTCAACCCCGAGGCTCGCACCTACACCCCTACAGGTTGTAGATGTCCCCGATTGATTGCATAAAATAATTAAATAATAATTTTAATTCTCATACGGCGACATTTACAACCAATTGCAGTACATGCTCGAATATACACTGATTATTAAAAAAATAATTGCATCAACAAATCAAAATCATTGTTTTTACACTTATATGCAGAATTTGTTCATACATACACTGATAATAAAAACGAATACTTTCATTAACAAACATTTATACTAAAAGTGTATAAATCATCAAAAACAAGCACTTTATTGTGACAATGATTAAATAGACAAAGATCCGCGGCACGCAATTGTTTGTCGCGGATCTTAGCTAAGTAAGTTCTAACTGTCCACATAGTAATGATTTTCCGCAAAGTAACGCCTGACTCCATTAATCACCGTGACAATGATTGTTAACCATATTTGGAAAAATAATCTAAAATAACGAAAATTTGTAGTCATAGTTGTCATTATCCTAAAACAGTTTGTTTTAGGATTATAACAATAATTCTTTTAGGGATTCGGCTAAGTTATACTTGATGAAATCCATCACTATATGGACAATCAAAAGTTTCATTCAAGACAACCGAAAAGTGAACCTTTTCGGTTGTCTTCCGTAGAGTCTACTATACCTGAAGATGCCTCGTGTTGTGGCGAAACACGTGTCGTTTACAAAATGAAAAAGTGGTAGTGTGTGTTTGATGTTGTGTATAGTGGTTGGTGGGTGGAAAATCGGCCATCGATTGGCCGATTTTCGGTAAGGTTTTGGTTTAAGTTCCAAATAAATCCACTTAATCCAACATAAAAACACACATTATTAATTTTCTGTTATTGTTTTGCTTGTCGCGGATCTTAGCTAAGTAAAACTTTTGATTGTCCTCTTTGCTTAGTGTTTAGAGTACCTCTACCACCTATTCTGTAATATGGGATAAACCGAGCATACGAAGGATTATGCATCCAAGGAAAGGAACCTTCTTACGATCCTAGCCATGCACAATATGACTGGGTTTTGAATTTAAATAAACCTTACTTGGACAGATGTACGTCAATTTTTTACCAATTTATTATTATTATGTCCATACAAAAATTATATCCACACTTATCACAAGTCTACACAGTCCATACATGTATCCTATAGCTGTGATAATCAATTACTGGAAATGATTAAGGGGCAACGCCTTGACGTAAATATACGTGCAGCATTATAGTCGGCCATGCGAGCGATAAAACTCGTGTACCGTATAATAGAATACATAAGCACAGTGCGGCGTCTTCAGCCTCGAGCCGTGACAGATTCACCGCATCTGTTATGGTCGTCCACACGCCCACAGCGCACTGAATTCACGAAACTAGGTTCGAGATAATGGATGTGGCATCGATACAAGCGTACCTTGTGTTTTTCATAGCAGAGCAGACACGAAAAAGAGCAGACAAACGAGCATTCAAGTGAACTGGTGGTAAATAATTACCGTCGCCCACAGACATCCGCATCCGCAGAGGCGTCTCAGATGAGTTGCCGTTAAGTTACATACATACATATATATGTATGTATGTATGTAACTTAACGGTATACATACATATATATGCCCTTTTTTTTAAATGCCCCTATATCTTATTTACACGGAAACACCACCGAAGATAATTGAATATATATATATATATATATATATATATATATATATATATATATATATATATATATATATATATATATATATATATATATATATATATATATATATATATATATATATATATATATATATATATATACATATATATATATATCGCCTATCCCCCGCAGGGGTTGGCAGAAACCACAGAGCTCCATCCACTGCCATTCATCGCGGCGAAACGGCTCTTCATTGGTCGCTTTTCGCCCTCGTGAGAATCAGGACGTGACGGGTGGCGAACCACGTCGCCGTGTTATGATAATGTTGAATCAGCGTCCTACTTATTCCAGTATATTTCCATTGTGTTCTAACTACTCGGTCAGCATTTTTTCTTTTACCTGTTTTAATTTATTTCTTATAAAAGTTAGTTAGAATCTGTTAGTCGCGAAGAGCAGTTTACTCCGAGAAATTCGGAAATCGGTGACAGTACAAACTATACTTGTGGAAATTGGTTAAAACATTAAAATCCACTTCAGTATTCAAAGCTTCTTTTTTGTTAAAAAAAGACAAACGGGGTCGGCCTCCGAACAAAATTGGTGTCAGAAGTGGGATTTTTGTAAAGTACGTTGTAGAAAACTAGGACTATATCGCACTGTTGTAGACTACCAGCAATTCAGGTGTGTACTGTATCGTATTTATTACGACCATTGTTTGGAGGAGTTATTTCATGTCCTCCGAGCTGCTCAATTCCACAATAATATCCATACTGGATCGATATTCATCCAGATGGAGTGCTTCATTACCTCCATCTGGATGAATGTCGGTTCACTACGGTGCGTATTCCCGAAACTTCTTTCCACGCACCACTACCCTGTGGAAGAAAGCTTGCGACGGTGTTTCCGTAGCAATAAGATATTGGAAATTTCAAAAAACATGCCTATACATTTCTTAAAGACCGGCAACGCTTCTGCAATGTCTATAGCGTATGCGGATGTTTTTGGGCATCGTTGATCTCTTTCCATTATGCGACATGAGTGCGTTTGCCTTCCTATCCCATAGAAAAATAAGCACATCCATTAAATTTCTCTTCGCGCATCCGTCGTTCGAGACTAATGCGATAAAAGAGAGTTGTAATGACTATAGAGGAGCGGCACGGGGGAGGGGGGATGCCGCCGAGGGAGGGAGGGACACAACTCATTTGCCAAATTGTCCGGGATTATAGAATTTTTTTATCACCATCCAGTGCAGTGCCTTAATGCGCTTTTATTGCGGTGGCTGGACCGATGTTGATTGTGTTCTGTTTGCATTAACACACGTTATCTTAAGTGCGATGAGTGTTCTCTGTGTAACAGAGATATAAGAATGGTACATCAAGTTTATGTAATCAAACTCATGACACACACATACTGACATACAAAACACAACTCAAACCAGTAGCTATCGAAGCATGAAGTTTCGCCCAAAAGCTCCTTATATACTACGGGTGAGCATTACAAATTAAAACTCAGTCGCTCACCGTACGAAGCGCGGTAGCTGAGCAACCACTCAGACGCCGGTTTTCTGTCCGGGCGAGCCGGTCCATTCATGCTAGACATAGTAGCAGAAAACGGGCGTCTGAGTGGTTGTTTAGCTACCGCGCTTTGTGCAATGAGCGCCTGGGTTCCGGAGGCCCAACACCCTCTCCCCTCTCCAACTCACATTCCCTCTCCCACTGCCTATGGAGCTGCGGATTTCTATGGGCGGCGTTGATAGCTTTCCATCAGGTGACACGCCTGCTCGTTTGCCTTACTATCCCATAAAAAAAGACAAACATTATGCCGTTCTTGACTAAGTATTCGTCTGCAGCGTGACTGCATATCGTATCTGATCATATAAAAATCAAGTCCGTTTCAATGCTGTTGCAAATTTTGTATAGTTCGTAGAGCTGTGATCGGACCTTTCGACGCACTATTTTTTTTCTGTTCTGATCACGCCATAAAAATATTTTGACGTCTGTGTCGTTTACAGCGTTTTCGCTTTTTTAGGTCGATATATAATTTCTTAGGGCTCGTTATACACAAACGGGCATAGAAGCCCCTGGAGGTGTCTAGCGGAGCTTCAGAGCAATACATCAACGGTCTAACACACCAGAGAACAAAGGCTGTATAATAAAAGTCCTCTTGTATTTGGACTTAGACACCCTTAGGCTTGAAGAAATATTTATACATTGGTTGTGTAGCGGGTTTAATTCCAGATTCTTTGTTTTCTTTGAAAAGAAACGCGACGTGCAACTTGTAAGGGATTATCTCTACCCTTGATACTGTTTCTTGTTAAAAAAATTACGAGAGGTACGCTGTTTTCTTCACGGAATATATCGCCAGCGACAATTTATGTCTGTTTTCGGTTTGAAACTGAAATTAGATAAGATAAGCAATGACCGTGAATTTACGATGTAGGCATCTTATTCTTAAGCAAAAAGCAAAGAAAACTGTAATAATTCCAAAGTTAGATTTTAAAACCTATTTGAAAAATATCTATCATCTCATGTAGTTTGAAAATTATGGGCATTTAAGAAAAACCTAGAAATTTGGTCAAACTGTAACCATTTTTCGGTTATTGTGGTTAATTTTTATTATTTTTGTTCATTTAAACTTTGGAACCCTAAATACATTTCTAGAATCACAGTAAAAAATAATGAGACAATTGCCCCAATTTTCCTAGAATTAAGACAATTTGTTAAACTATGAATTTAAAAATTTTAAAAATATTTCGACTTTGAAAAAATCCCTCTGTTAAAAAAATGTATTAGAGTGCCTTGGCAAGTGCCAACAAAAGTTGGGGCATTTAATCAGGATTGTAAAATGGTATTATACAATACTTGTTAGTTTCATACTAAAAAACGGGTTAAAAAGTAAAAAGCTCAAGTAATCCGATTTGTGCTAACTTTTGAGAACAATGAAACAAATTAGATAAGATAAGCAATGCCCCCGAATTTACGATTTAGGCTTCTCATTGTTACGCAAAAAACAAAGAAAACTGTAATAATTCAGACGTTAGATTTTAAAACTTATTTGATAAATAAATTATATACAAATTCTAGTACAAAGGCGGCCTTAATACGTACATATCTTCACGTCTGTCTCCCGTAGGGGTAGGCAGAGACCACAGATCTCCATCTGCTACGATCTCGGCATACTTGCCTTGCTTCCTCCACACTCCATAGGCCGGCAACGCTTCCGCGACTCCTGCGGTGTCGCGGTTGTCCATGGGCGGCGTTGATTGCTTTCCATCAGGCGACACGCTTGCTCGTTTGCCCTCTTATCCCATAAAAAAACACTCATTACTCTCCTCATGCAAGCCCGCTGGTTAAGGGTACTCTTGACCTTCAACTTCATTCACACTTATTTCACTTCTTACATTCACTTCTTACATTTCACTTCTTAGAAACTTCAACAATTTGGTCTAGGTATGTTTTCCGTGGTCTTCCCCTAGCGACCCTTCCATCCACATTCGCAACGTAAATTTCTTTTGCCAGTCGCCTTTCATCCATCCTATGTACCCAAACCATCTAAGCATCCAATCAAAACATTCTCTACCAGTCATCCTTTGGGTTGATGTGAAAGATTTTTACATAATAGTAACAAAAAATTGTAAATATCGCACGAATATAAATCATTATTTTAGATAAGTTAGTTTAGAATAAACTGAAAATTTACTAAATAAACTTTTCTTCTAATAAAAAAATAATTTCTTTCGATTTTTTCCTCAAAACACAATGGCAAGGGGTGGGGAGAATGTATAAAAAAATTATGCACTTACAACTTTCTATTGTGAAATTAGCGTGACAAAAAAAGCCTGTATGTATGTATGTTTTTATATGTGTGTATATATATCTATATTTGTATGAATGTAATTAATATATAATTATTGTTCTTGTACCTACTAAATAAAAATCTTTTTCATCAACCCAAAGGTTAATTGGCAGAAGATGGCTTCCGGGATCTTTACACTAGAATCGTAAAGAAAGAATATCAAAATAAATTACACTGTTGTAGTCATATTATTTCGAAATACATACATGTGTACATACATAAATATCGTCACGCCTGTTTCCCTTAGTGGAAGGCAGAGACCACAGATCTCCATCCGCCATGATCCCGACACACCTTCCGTGCTTCCTCCACACTCATCCATCTTTTCATCCATCCTTCCTCTCACATTCATGGTAGCGAAACGGCTCGTTAGTCGCTTTTCGCCCTCTTGGCAATCAGGACGTGACGGGTGGCGAACCACGTCGCCGTCATTTTTTAAACAAACTATAGTTTATTAATTTTTTTTTTATATGGTTTATGTAAAATTTCGAAATAATATTCAATTTTTATTGTTCGATACCTTTATATTCGTTTCTCCCAGGGCGGGGAAGGCTGTATACCTCCGGGCAATATGTTATATCATGCGTTAGCATCAAAGGGCAAATATCATAAACAACACCATTATCTGTGAGCCAAAAAACATTAGGCCGCTCTAAAATATTGCAGTTAGAAAACACACTGTTGTTTTAATAATGTAATAAATAGGTCAACATTAAATGTAATGTTTATATATGTAATATACACTGTATAAATAAGAAACGAGAGAGCAAAGGACTTTCTCTTTCACATTTTTTTTGTCATATCCCATATTTCAATATCAATATCAGCCCGCAGTAGTCCACTGCTGGACATAGGCCTCACTCTATCTTGAAGAGCTAAACCGTGTCGCGGTTGCTCATGGGCGGCGTTGATTGCTTTCCATCAGGCGACACGCTTGCTCGTTTGCACTCCTAACCCATAAAAAAAATTCAAATTGATCATTACGGTTAAACGCAAATTTCATATTTCAACCCCTATTAACTGATATACGTAAGTTTCAGAATAAAAACCTAACCTAGGAAATGGTTTTCGATTTATATATTTTTTATACATATTGAAGTAACGTTTTGAAACATGATTGTTGCCTCTAGACGTCTAGGTAGACCTCGGCGTACAATCCGCATAAAAAGTCCTCAGTTACCGCTCTGTATCGATACGCATAACAAAAGCCTATGCATTCCCCCGTGGGTACAATGTAAAAACTTCTTGTATTTAATATTTGTTTTACGATTCAAATTTCTCTGGAAGCGACATTTAATTTGGAACATATTTTCTTTAAGAAAGGTCAGGTCAAAAGTACTATAACGTGCCTGCCTGTAGTTCTTTCGGCGACACACGGAATCTTTAGGGGGTTTTTATCTTTAAATATAATAAAATTCTTAAAAACGATATTAATGTATTCTTCTATTCTCTGCACATTTATATATTTTATTCACACTTTATAATTTTTCATATTATATTTTTAAAATATATAATTTCAATTACTTATGCCGGAAGGATGACATGGTTATGTAAAAAGACGTCAATTGAACTAATGCATTTTGTTTTATAACAATCAACTGTTATAAAACAAAATGCATTAGTTATTAAATTAATGCATATTATGAATGTAAAAAAAGTAATATAATGTAAAAGGTTTTAATGCATTAGTGAAACATTTATGAATGTATCACACTACAGTACTGTAGCTACTTGCATACTACAGAGAGTAAGAATATTTATTTAACTACAGACTTATTTATTAGTGGTACAGCCACGCTGCAGACGAATACGTTGTCAAAAATGGCATATTATTTGTTTGTAGCATGAATTGGCCGGCACGCCCCGGGGAAGTACCACACTCCCGCAGAAAACCGGCGTCTGAGTGGTAGCTTAGCTAACGCGCTTCGTACGGTGAGCGGTCTGAGTTCCGGAGGCCCAACACCCTCCCCTTCCCACTCCCCCTCCGATTCTCACTCCCACTCCCACTCCCACTCCCCCTTCCACTCCCACTCCCATAATTTCACTTTCCTTTGAGTTCGGTAACGCTTCCGCACTGCCTATGGCGTTGCGGATGTCTATGGGCGGCGTTGATTGCTTTCCATCAAGTGACATGTCTGCTCGTTTGACTTCCTATGCCATAAAAAAAAGACTTTCTATCAAATGAAACTTAGAATCACCTGTAAGAAAAACATCAACGTTTTTGACGGTTTGAGAATCAATCAAACAGTAAAATGATTGATGCCGCCGAATAATATCTCATCTCATAAACTCCATCAGGTTCTTTTTTTACCACGTTCTCACATAGTCCGTGCCAAGACACATCCAGAGCCCAGACTCCATAAGCTATATTATTTTTAATGCCGCCCACAACGGCTGGAGCGCGTATACATAATACGACCTCGTTACACTCGGCTAATCTGCAGCCAGTGTACTGACATCATGTCCATTGTTATCCGACAAACGTCACAATACGTCAAATCTTGATAATGCGCATATAAACACCACCACTGTACCACCACCACTTAATGACGTTTTAACACTTCTTTGCATGATTTTTTTCTTTATTGGTGAAATAAATCAAGGTGATATAATTCATGTTCAAAATTAAAGGAAAAAATGGTTAAAAAAAACCTTAGTATATATTTATAGTATAAATTTTGCAAAAAACAATATGATGGAAATTTCCATCATCGTGCACAGTTAGATCATTAGCTTAGTACTAAATAGAAATAAAAGAGGATATCATTGGATATAATAAATAATAATAATAAATATGATAAAAATAATAATACATATAATAATAATAATAAACATGATATAATAAATAAATACAATAAAACAAAATCATACGTTTATTGCAACTAATACAAATAGCGGAATGACAACTTCAAGCTCGTTTTACTGACAGTGACACTTGCATATTTTTATGATCACTTGCTACAGCTATGTTTTTTTTTATGCAATGGACATTAAAAAGGTATCCAGACACGATCAACTTAAAGTGAACACGTTCTTTTATATAATTTTTGAGCATTCAGTGTTATGATGGAAATTTCCACCAATATACAGAGAAGGGTTAAGTTTTAAAAAACATCACAACAGTCAGTTTGCAGCACTATTGGTATTGAAAAATTGATTTTATTGTTATACATATGTCTTAATTATTAATTATACATACATATAGTCACGCGTGTCTCCCTGTAGGGTTAGGCAGAGACCACAGATCTCCATCCGCTACGATCCCGACACACCTTCCTTGCTTCCTTCACACTCATCAATCTTTTCATCCATCCTTCCTCTCACATTCATCGTAGCGAAACGGCTCTCAGTTCGTCGCTTCTCGCCCTCGTGAGAATCAGGACGTGACGGGTGGCGAACCACTTCGCCGTCATTTTTTTACGAATTACGTATATTAAGATTAGTCATAGTGAATCCCACGAGCCGCAAGAGAGGATGAAGATCAGCCTCAGCAGAGCTCCCAATGCTGAGGTAAGGCACTATAATACCCGGGGGAGCCTGATCCCGGAACGGTCGTCACGCTTACGACTAAGGTCGCCCTTTAAGCATCCTTTGGCACGGCAGACCGTGGATTGGCGGAGAGGAAGGGAAAGGCAGGGGAAAGAAAATATGGATTTAGACAGGATGATAAGGATATGATACTGCCGCAACGGAAGACGAGGAGTGATATGCTAGTAGCTCAGGAGGACGGGGTCGCGTACTCGTGTACCAATACCATAAATACCGGACAAGCGGCAAGGCAAAAATACTCCCTGACCATTTCTTCCACTCTTACATCATCCCCAATATATTGTTGTCTTTTACAGAAGATACATTTCAATTTGAAACGAGACCAAAACACAGACTTCAATTTGTTGCTCATAATCCCCAAAATATTTCTGTTTCATTTAGAAAATACATTTTGATTTGAAATGAGACCAAGTTCAGGTATTTGGTGTGTCATCCCTATTGCTAGTGGGTACGAATGCTGGTATAATTATCGGGAGAACGGGCCGCTATATAATAATTGCGCTCCGGAAAGAAATGCACTCGAAGTATACTCGAGGGTTGTTTAATAGTTGCCGACTGTGGTAGCGATGCTTTTAACGTTTTAACGCTCTGCAAGTCCGCGTCTGGATTTTGATCAGTATTAAACGAAGTATTTTTAAAGGAATCAACACGAAGTAGAACGAAATAATTTTACCATGTAATGGGGTGCTGTTTTAAGAGTACGTACCATCTTCCTACGAATTATTATTAGATTCTTTGTGGGGACTTGAACTCACAACGATTATCGTAAAATACTAATTTTCATGGAGGTGGTAGGCGAAAGTCTGGGGCAAGTCTGATGGGCTACCATCAGACTATATAATAATTAAGTGCATAAAACTAGTAACTCTGTAAATCCTGTAAACTTTGTTATCTTCCAATTGAACCTGTGACTTTGACTTGGTATATTATATTTTAAACTGATTATATTGACAATTTATTATACTACTGACTCCATAGTTTCATTTATACAGGCCACATATTCGACAGCCTGGTTCTTCACAGCCGGATATAGAACAGTACTTAACAATCTGGTCCATCGGGTCGGATCTTAGAATCACTGCAGAGACAGTATTTAATAGTTTGGTCCTTCGAGCCGGATTTAAAATCAGTGCGGAGTCAGTAGCGAACTGTTTATTAAAATCAGTGAATATGTATATGAAGACAAGAAGCACGAAGAAAGCCGCAGCAGCAGAGAGAGCACCAGCACTACTATCTGAGGTACCACTTGCATCTTTACCATCGACTTCTAACAATTCGAACGATAATGTAGTGTGTCGCTCGTGGCCAACTGAAACACATTTCCTATCGTAGGGTATGTGAATAATGAATGGGGAAGGGGAGAGTAAAAGCAGACGAAATGAGTGGGGCCAGCACTTACCTACACTTACCTTAATCTGGCCTTTCTTAAAAAATTCAGCTATTTGGTCAAGGTATGTTTTCTACCGATCCTTCCCATCCATATAAGCAACGTCACTTTCTTCTGCCAGTCGTCTTTCATCCATCCTCTCTATGTGCCCAAACCATCTAAGCATCCCTTTCTCAACTTTTGTCACAACACCTTTTACTCCAAATCGCTTATTCTATTATTACTCCAAATCATACTTATTACTCCAAATCATTTATTATACGCTTATTACTCCAAATCATTTATTATACTAACATTCAAAGTTACACCACACATACTTCTTAATGCTCTCATATCTACCGCATTCAGTATTCATGACAATAAAGGATATAAATTTAGGAATAAATCCCGACGAAGCGTGTGGATCGCTGGAAAAAAGGAGGGATTGACTTTATTTTTATAATATTTGTTTATTATGGTACCTATTCATCTACTCGTTTTGTATATTCAAAACTAGATGGCGTAACTGACGCGTATTGTATAGAAATATTCTTTATACCCGCTCTATAACAACTTAATCTCTGCATTTTGTATCTAGGATTGTTTTTCAGCGCTAGAAAATACAATTGTCAGTTTTAAAAAAACTTTGTTTCAAGTATACTGTCCAATCTTCTACACGTGCAGCCTGCAGTATGTTCACACGCAGCGAACCATCAACGCCCTGCGGGTCCAATATAACAACGGTTTCAGAATATTGTTGGGGCTGCCCCATGTATGTTCGTTAAAGCCCGTACCGATGGCTTTTGGGCCATTTTGCGAAAACGAACAGCCTCTTTGCTTCGCAGAATACGGGATAGCTCCAGCTCTATAACGAAAACCATTGCTGCTAGATTCAACTCGCGCCTTGTTATACAGATAAATCGGCTTCAACGTAAATGACGTACTAACATAATTTTTAAGGTGTATATAATTACTAATAAAAATGTATATACCAAAATAATTCCTGGATATCCCCGGGTGGAAAAGTCATCAGCTAGATGATGCAAGAATGTAGAGCGACTGCTGTCGAATATCTGCGTGTCCACGACGGAACTCTTCTTTTTCTCTATCGGTATACATCATTCTCATGGATGGTTTAGACAAATACATCGTGCCATTGCTCCGTGGTATAAAACGAATATCATCCGGCTCAAAGGACCAGGCAAAAAATATAAACCAAACGCAATAGTACATCGTATCCAGCGTTTTTTTAATATTGCAATATGTATCTATCAAATGGATAAGAATATCATCCGGCTCAAAGGACCAGGCAAAAAATATAAACCATACGCAATAGTACATCGTATCCAGCGTTTTTTTAATATTGCAATATCTATCTATCAAATGGATAAGAATATTATCCGGCTCAAAGGATCAGGCAAAAAATATAAACCATACGCAATAGTACATCGTATCCAACGTTTTTTTAATATTGCAATATTTATCTATCAAATGGATATGAATATTATCCGGCTTAAAGGACCGGGCAAAAAATATAAACCATACGCAATAGTACATCGTATCCAACGTTTTTTTAATATTGCAATATCTATCTATTAAATGGATAAGAATATTATCCGGCTCAAAGGACCAGGCAAAAAATATTAACCATACGCATTAGTACATCGTATCCGTTTTTTTAATATTGCAATATCTATCAAATGGATAAGAATATCATCCGGCTTAAAGGACCGGGCAAAAAATATAAACCCTATGCAATAGTACATCGTGTCTAAGATTTTTTTAATATTTTAATATCTATCTATGAAACGGATAAGAATATCATCTGGCTTAAAGGACCAGGCAAAAAAATATAAACCCTCCGCAATAGTACATCGTGTCCAAGGTTCTTTTATCTAGCAATATCTACTTTTTAATCAATTTTAAAATGTCAGAATTATGTAAAATTGACATTTAATGGACACCAAAAAGATTCAAAAAGATTGTTCGAACAAATTAATATAAGACACAAAAATATAAATAAAACGACGGAATTTTCTCAAAATATATTGTATATTTTATTCAATTAATAATATCTATAACATTATATTATAAAATTAGGTGAATATATTATTTATCTAATAATTAATTACACATATTCATTAGTATATTATAATCATGGTAAATGATTAAGCTTATTTTAGAAAGTAATAGAATGTTTCAAAGAGGCAGGCAGAGGAGACGATATTACAAGTTGAGGTCAATGCTGAATATGGCAAGTAGTCTATACTTATATTCGCCTAGCCGTTCTATAATCATGCGTTTAAGAGAAAAGACTAATATGGTTTCCTTTTCGCACAATACGAGAGTGAAAGAGACGCACGATCACTAAAATCAAGCATGGAGAAAAAATATTAAAGTTAAGAGTGCGTGTACATCCACAATCGTGCTCTCTCTTTCTCATAGGAATCTGTCTCCTTGAAAGATCTAAAGAAACATAATTCGCGCAAAAAAAATAACTATTCATAAATAAAATAACATTATTTGATACAAAAAAAAAATCGTGAGGTAAAAGTTTCTGAGAAGTCTTCAGCACGAATGGATCGGTTCTAGTAACACTTGACTCGTGATTAGTAGCTTCCTAATGCTTTTCCCTCTTTCCTCGTTTGCTTCACTCGTTTAATATTACTGTTTCCCTCCCATTACTAAAATTCTCTAAAAGCAGGCAACGCGTCTTTAGTCCTCTTTATAACTTTCAGATGTCTATGGGCAACCGTAAGTTAAAGTTTATTATCAACAGGTGACACTTTTGCTATAGCAAACTATGGTTGTTTTATAACAACAAAAAAAAACATTTTAAATTGATCAAATTCTCCCTGATCTGGTATAACATCTCTTTTCTTTTCTTTTGAGGGCAATTAGTTACAACTATTATGCCAGTGTCGAGTAAAATATAATAATATTCAATCAATTGAAATGTAACAAGTAAGCCCAACACATGACGTCTTGATAAAATGGTGGCTATTCTACCAAAACCTACTATGGACTTTTTCAGTCAACTTAAAAAGTCACGATACACGCATTTATTTCATATCACTTTACTTATACGCCTTAATCGAACTATATTGTATAATACGCCACCATAAGTAAGATTATGAAAATGAAATAAACACAACGTTACGTTATTTAACGTTACGTTGGCGGGAAAAGTCCTTGTGTAATTATTAAAAAAAATATTAATATTTTTCTTCTTTTTTTGATGGAAATGAGCTTTTTTTGATGGAATTACTTTTATGCCAGTGTCAAGTAAAGTAATAACAAGTATCTCGAAATGTAATTTCAACTTGGCCACGATTGATAGAACGGCCGCCATTTTATACAGATGTATAAAATGGCGGCCGTTCTATCAAAACCTATATAGACTTTTGCAATCAACTTAACAAATCACGATACAAGCATTTATTTAATTTCTACATTGCACAATACGCCATAATTAAAAAATATATTAGATTAACGTCACTCATGTAAATTGGCGGGAAAAGACCTCAATACTCATTTTTATATAAGGAAAGATAAGCTTGCCATAGATAATGAATATCCACCATAGACCTTAAATGCAAATCTCTATGACACAAATCTACTATATATTCATTACATAAAAAGTTAATTTACATGTGTTTAACTATCTTTTATACAAGAATATGTTACTATATATGGATTGTATTATACGCACAAGTTAAATAGAATTAAGTTAACCAATACAATCGTATTTATCTATGGGAACATGGATAGTTTTACCATCGTAAACAAGTGGTGGAGCCACGCTGCAGACGAATACTTTGTCAGGAATGGCATAATATTTGTCTGTAGCGCGAATGGGCCGGCTCGCCCGGGGAAGTACCACACTCCCGCAGAAAATCAGGGTCCGAGTGGTTTCTTACCTACCGCGATTCTTACAGTGAGCGCCCGAGTTCCCGAGGCCCAACACCCTCCGCCCTCCCTCTATCACTCCCATAATGACACTTTCCTTAAAGGTCGGCAAGCTCCCGCACTGCCTATGGCACTGCGGAAGTCTATGGGCGGCGTTGATTGCTTCCCATCAGATGACGCGTCTGCTCGTTTGCCTTCCTATCATTTCCGGGTAAGTTGATTAATTTTAAGATTTTCGGAAGTCCAAAAATTCAGCATCTACATATGAGTACGCAAACCATAGAGATATTCCGATGGTCGATGTATTCTCTGTCTGAATTCATTCGTCACATCAGAATACATAAAACTTACAATTACCCGACAATCTGCTTCGGCCTGGATCCTACGCTGAGATCAAAGCCTGAACCTTACGTATGAGAACTCACGTAACATGACTCACGTAACTTCACGTGACTGAAAAATCTCTACGATAATCATATCGACGTAGAAACGCGAAAACGCTGTAAACGACACAGATGTCGATTTTTTTTGTTACGTTTTTTTTTGACAGCCTATATATGTCCCACTGCTGAGCACGGGCCTCTCCGTTTCTGGAGGAACGGCCGTTAACCCACCACGCTTGTCCAATGCGGATCAGCGGGGTTACGAGACCCGGAATAAATATTTGTAATGCATACATATATTTATTCCGGTGCGGGGATCGAACCCGCGACCACTGACTCCGCGGGCGGAGGGCCCCGCCACTGAGCCAATTGTTACATATTCGGATCAAACAAATATTGCCTCGAATGGTCAGAGTCTCACAGGTCCTGTTTCAACGCTATAAAGTAGAAGGTTTTGTATAGCGTTGAAACAGACTGTTTTTAGTGGTCAGAGACATTTGTTTTTTTTTTCAGAAATCTAAAGTTTTTTTGCCACTGGTGGTAAATTTACATTTTGCGGTTTACAACGTTTTCGCTTTTTCGCGTCGACACATGCTAAACTTAAAACTCGCCACCGTCCGCATTCTAACATAAATACCGTGGATCTAAATAAATATCGTTGGAAAATCGACCGTGTCCTCATCGGAGGTAGACTTGCAGTTGTGTAGCGAGGAGAAGCAGCATCTTCAGGCCGGGGAGGAAGGAGGCGACGGCGGCGAAGTCGGCGCCGGTCGCTAAGGCCGTGGCCACATTGAGCGCGTTGTCGTAGTCGCCCGACTGCGCGTATTGCACGCAAGTGTGGAGCGAGCCTAACGCGCCCTCCGACAGCTGCGCGAAATAAAAAAAAGTAAACGGATGAAGGCAAACGGGAATTTCGAAGTCATTGAATTAGTAGTGGCTTTCATCGTTACAGTTACATCGACACCCGGGACATCTTTAAGGAGCCTCTTCAAATAAAATTCTTCCAAAATGAAATTAATTCATTTTTCTTGATATAATGAATGATATAAGGAATATAATGATGATGAATGAGAAATAATATATATTATTTCTCATTCATCATCATTATATTCCTTAAAGGCCGGCAACGTGCAACTGCCCATGGCATTGCGGATATTTATGGATGACGTTGGTTGCTTTCCATCAGGTGACACGTATACCTATTTGCCTTCCTATCCCATAAAAAAAAATTCGAAATGTCGTCGTTTTGACGACAGAGGAGGAGGGGAGAGATATGGGCGAAAGCCGCATGCGCCCCGGGCTTCTGGACATTGGGGACAGATATTAGTCTTCGTATCATTGAAGTGCGATATCATTACTTCTTGATCTCTTTAGAAATACCAGAAGTGCGTAGGCAAATACAGATGGCTGTCCCTCGTCCGAAATCTGTTGATTCCAGGAGACACAAAATCTTGATACTTGGAGGAGATTTTAGAGGAAGACTCAATAAAACCAATATTTCTTTCATTAAACAAATGATTGATTCTTAATATAGTAAGAGATGTTAAGAAGAAAGAGATTAAGAAGAAAATGAATCTTACCCGGTACTCTCGCAGCAGATCATACAGCGTTTCCAATCGTCTTTGGACGTCTTCTAGCTTCCTCTTCATTTGCTGTAAAACATTAAATATTACTAATTAAAGAAGAGAAATGATGATTAACTTTTTAAATGAAAACTTCGATGCACTGCATACAGAACAACGGACTTAGAATCCTTTTCATTAGCCTACAGCAGTCTATTGCTGGACGTTAGCTTCCTTCTCAATCCACCTAGCTCTATCTTCAGGTAGACGCATCTAGTATTTGGCAGACGCCCTTCGCGAATTTACCTTCATCCAGTTGATAGAAATCTTACACTACATTTGACAACATGCAGTCTCTCATCCATCACTCTTTTACTTTATAGAATAGAACATTAATAACGGAGTCAGGCGTTACTTTGCGGAAATCCATCACTATGTGGACAGTCAAAAGTTTTACTTAGCTAAGATCCGCGACAAGCGAAACAATAACAGAAAATTAATAATGTGTGTTTTTCCGTTGGGTTAAGTGGATTTATTTGGAACTTAAACCAAAAACTTACCGAAAATCGGCCATCAACTCTCCACCCACCAACCACTATACACAACACCAAACACACATTATCACTTTTCCATCTTGTACACGACACGTGTTTCGCCCCAACACGAGACATCTTCAGGTATAGTAAACTCTACGGAAGACAACCGAAAAGTCACGGTTGTCTTTCGTTGGAATTTCGCAAAGTAACGTCTGTCCATTAATCAGCCTAGATATTTTCCAAAGGCCGACAACGCCTTGGTTGGTGGGTGGAGAGTTGATGGCCGATTTTCGGTAAGTTTTTGGTTTAAGTTCCAAATAAATCCACTTCATCCAGCAGAAAAACACACATTATTAATTTACTGTTATTGTTTTGCTTGTCGCGGATCTTAGCTAAGTAAAACTTTGACTGTCCATATAGAAATAAAAAAATTGACAAGTTGGTACGCACGGGGTTAGCGGCTCTGTTCGTGCACTCAGCACGCAACGAGTCGAACACTGTCTGCAGCGCGGCGTGCTGTTCCGGTATCGGAGGCTTCTGCACCGGGATCGGGATCTGCTCTGGAACCTGAGCTGGACTCTCCACCTGGACGTACTTGGTGATTACAATGCGGCACATGTTTATAACAATAATACCCATGCATTAATGAGCCGGTTGGCGACCAATTGGCTCAGTGGCGGGGCCCTCCGCCCGCGGTCACAATGGTCGCGAGTTCGAACCCCACATCGGAATAAATATATGTATGGATTTATAAATATTTATTCCGAGTCTGGTAACCCCGCCAATCCGCATTGGACAAGCGTGGTGGATGTCAACTTCCGTTCCTCCAGAAATAGAGAGGCCCGTGCTCAGCAGTGAGACATATATGGGCTGTTAAAAAAAAATGAACTGGTTCTGTCGGATAAGTATTATATTTAATTTTTTTTTTATTATTATATATTCACGCCTATCCCCCGCAGGGGTTGGCAGAGACCACGAGCTCCATCCGCTGCCATTCATCGCAGCGCAACGGCTCGTCATTGGTCGCTTTTCGCCCTCGTGAGAATCAGGACGTGGCGGGTGGCGAACCACGTCGCCGTCATTTTCGACAAATTAGGTATATTAAATTCGTCTTTAGTGAATCCCACGAGCCGCAAGGGAGGATGGAGGTCAGCCCCAGCAGAGCCCTGCATGCTGAGGTAAGGCACCATAGTATTTTAAATAGAGAGATTTAAAATAGCGATAACTTAGTTGCACATAACATTTCATTTATTTATTTATTTATTAAGCACCAAAACAAGTTACAGTCTTAAAGAATATTTTATAATACAAACTTAACAACGCCCGGATTATAACTCTTTGAATTTGCGCACAGCATTTTGACAACAGGGTTACTTATGTAATAATGAAATACTACAAAATTATTAAATAAAATAAGAATAACTATGATTTTGTGATATAACGGCTGCCAAAGATATCACGGAGCGATCGATTCATGATGAGTTCAAGGATCTGAAAGCTTAACTCTTTTCCAGCTCTTTTTGTTTCCCTATAAACTGAATGTGCGGCTGGGAGAAGATTAAACAACTCTTCAGAACATTCGCCGTGATAAATGCAATATACTAGTCAGAGATATACCTGCTGTGTATATCCGGGGATCGCCGGCGCGAACTGGTTGGGATAGCCGGCCGGGTCCGGGTACTGCGGCTGGTACTGGCTCTGGTTCTGGCTCTGGTACTGCTGGAACTGCTGCGGCACCAACGGCACGTGCTGCGGCGGCTCCGCACCGAACAGCGGGTGGGTTATCGGTGCCTGCTGTTGAACCTCCTGCTTCGGCTGCATGTCAAACGTGACGCAGTGAGAACAGAGTTATTAATGTCTAATACAACATTTTTTAATCTATTCTACATTCCTTTGTTAGTATATCTAAGAACATATTTTCTCATAACTTCACAACGACTGCACCATATTAGAGAATTCTTTTTAGGTTGTGTTTGTTATTATCAGGGCATACGGAAAACATACATATATACATACATATAGTCACGCCTGTCTCCCTGTAGGGTTAGGCAGAGACCACAGATCTCCATCCGCTACGATCCCGACACACCTTTCTTGCTTCCTTCATCGTCCACTCGTCCATCTTTTCATCCATCCTTCCTTTCACATTCATCGTAGCGAAACGGCTCTCCGTCCGTCGCTACGTAGCCGTCATTTTTTAATTATACGGAAATTCGATGGTATTACATCATTATTTCTATTTTCGTTTTATTTTATTTTATTTTTCTACACCATTCCATATGAACTTTCACTATGACAAACCTCACATCTCTACATGCGCGTAATTTGTTTTAAAAGCTCGAATTGATACGAAGCTTTCTCTTCAAGTTTTATTATAATAATAAATAATAAAATAAAGATATGAAACTAAATAGAAAAAAAATCATCACACACTATTACATTAACCTTTACAAAAAGATATGATATGGACAATCAAAAGTTTTACTTAGCTAAGATCCGCGACAAACAAAACAATAACAGAAAATTAATAATGTGTGTTTTTCCGTTAGATGAAGTGGATTTATTTGGAACTTAAACCAAAAACTTACCGAAAATCGGCCATCAACTCTCCACCCACCAACCACTATACACAACACCAAACACACATTATCACTTTTCCATCTTGTAAACGACACGTGTTTCGCCCCAACACGAGGTATCTTCAGGTATAGTAGACTCTACGGAAGACAACCGAAAGAGACTTTTTCGGTTGTCGGAGACGGTTCGGATGGCCGATTTTCGGTAAGTTTTTGGTTTAAGTTCCAAATAAATCCACTTCATCCAGCGAAAAACACACATTATTAATTTTCTGTTATTGTTTTGCTTGTCGCGGATCTTAGCTAAGTAAAACTTTTGACTGTCCACATAGTGATGGATTTCCGCAAAGTAACGCCTGACTCCATTAATAATCTTAAAAAGATATGAATCTATATATCAGCGCATTTTTAGGTAGACATTTGAATTAAAACAAATGGGGTTGGATTGTAAAAAGAAACAATAAGATGTATTATTTTAAGTATGGTTCAAAAAACAAGGCGCAACCTGTGTTGAAGTAAACGTTATCGTTAGTACTAAAAGGTATGTTAGTTTTGACGCTCGAAAAACACACAAAAACTATAATAAAAAATATATTATTAAAAAATAAATGAAAATATCAACCTGACATCTGAAAATCAAATTCTTGACATGCCGCTTTAAAAAGAGATGACACATTCAGAAAGGGAGGAACGGCTTACGCGTTAATTCCATTTACGTTTGCTAGATGATTTAAAATCATGCCAACTGGTACTGTCGTGGAAAAAAGTGCGTGTGTAAATTTAGAAAATCAGCAATATTATTCATCCATAAGATGAAAGTCCACTGAACACTATTTTTGAAAATGAATCAAAATGTACCTTATACTTTTACGAATAACGTTGAGATTTCAATGGCATGTAAATAAAACACACTTCAATATTAAATATTTTATTATGTTTGTGTATTTACTACCATTGGGCACGTCAAGGCATCCTTCAGCATTCCTACCCATTATTTTCCCGTATCCCACCTTTGTCGTACCATTATTTGGTAGGCGCCAGATCTTATTGACTCCCACCGTAATACAGAAAACTAATTTTGCCCTATTTTATTTTGTTTTCTTTTCACAACTTATATATGTCCCACTGTTGAGCACGGGCGTCCCAATTTCTAGAGGAAGGGACATAAACCCACAACGCTTGTCCAATGCGAATTGGCGGGGATACTTGACTCGAAATAAATATACAAATCGATGCCGTGGGCGGGGGACGCCGCCCCTGCGCCATTTGGTCGTCACACGAAATATGTTATTTTGTATATCAGACGTCAAATTTAAAAAAATAATAAAATAAGTTGTAAATGTTTTTTTATTTTTATAAATTCTTTTTATATTTACTTTGAACCTTACTACTTATAGTTAATAACATTAAGATTTTTGAAAAACGATTTTTTTAAATATAAAAATTGTGTCAAAATTTTTAAGGAAAATTAAGACTTTTTTCCATGACTGTACCCCTATGTACCTCGTGGTGTCGCCTACTGTCAATGATGTGACTCCACTGCCTGGTGCCCGCGTGCAGTGCCGACATCTCGTCCTGACCCATGGGCTGAATTATATTTACGTGTCAAATCATTTGTGGCCATAGTTGTCGACGTACCGTGAAGTAAATTTTTCAAACTATGACGATATTTTTTTTTTTTTTTTTTTTTTTATATATTCACGCCTATCCCCCGCAGGGGTTGGCAGAGACCACGAGCTCCATTCACTGCCATTCATCGCAGCGAAACGGCTCGTCATTGGTCGCTTTTCGCCCTCGTGAGAATCAAGACGTGACGGGTGGCGAACCACGTCGCCGTCATTTTCGACAAATTAGGTATATTAAATTCGTCTTTTAGTGAATCCCACGAGCCGCAAGGGAGGATGGAGGTCAGCCCCAGCAGAGCCCTGCATGCTGAGGTAAGGCACCATAGTCCCCGGGGGAGCCCGACCCCGGGACGATCGGCACGCTTACGACTAGGCTCGCCCCTAGCCACGCATCCATTGGCACGGCAGACCGTGGATTGGCGGAGAGGAAGGGAAAGGATAGAGAAGAAAGGAAGGGGCAGGAAAGGAAATGTGGATTGGGGGGTTACCAGACTCGGAATAAACATTTAAAAATCCATATAAATATTTATTCCGATGCGGGAATCGAACCCGCGACCATTGACTCCGCGGGCGGAGGGCCTCGCCACTGAGCCAATCGGTCGTCTGATCGTCAATGACGATATAATTTATTTATTTATTTTTTAAACACAAAATCCACAGCGTATCATATGCTTACACTCATATAAACTATTGGAAATTGGAAACTTGTATATATTAAAAATATATACAGATTCAAAAGTTTTACTTAGCTAAGATCCGCGACAAGCAAAACAATAACAGAAAATTAATAATGTGTGTTTTTCCGTTGGGTTTAGTGGATTTTTTTGGAACTTAAACCAAAAATTTACCGAAAAGTTTTTGGTTTAAGTTCCAAATAAATCCACTAAACCCAACGGAAAAACACACATTATTAATTTTCTGTTATTGTTGTGCTTGTCGCGGATCTTAGCTAAGTAAAACTTTTGACTGTCCATATAGTGATGGATTTCCGCAAAGTAACGCCTGACTCCATTAATAATATACAAATTCGTTGATCACGACCAATCAGAAAGATTTTTTATATGTATATGTATGTGTGTTGTGTGTGAGAGTGTACGTGTGTATGTGTGAGAGGCAAGAGTGTATATTTAATAATAATAATTATTTTATTATTTTTCAATTTTTAATTACTATTTATAATTATCGAATTATAAATAATTATTAATTATATAATTATTTAAAATTAGAAACAGCCCTTACAGGCCCGTGAAGACCGATCCATATTGATATTTGATGACTTTTATTAAATTAAGAGTCCAATGCTGGGCGTTGGCCTCTACCAAAGAAAGGATTTTCCTCAGACCCTGACACTAAGCAAGCAGTATAATGGCAAGGAAGGTCCAAGTTTATTATTAAAATATAAAGATAAACTCCATTCTTCGTGTGTGGCAACATTATTTTTATTCCCAAAAAATATCAACTAAAAGTAAAACATGTTTTATTTGAAACCACCCAAAACCACAAAAGTCTACTAGAAATGCAGTTTTAAACATGGTCCTTCGAGCCGGATATTATCAGAGGTCAGATTACAGATATATAAGCTTTAATAGTTATTCTAGTTTTAAAATTATTTAGTAAGGGCCCATAAGCAACGCGCTGGTCTTTTAAAAAAATATTGAATAAAGAAAATCCTGGCTTTTACTTTCTCTTGGAACTAGTCACACACTTAAAAGACTTATTACTGTAGTAACTCACCTTCGGTTTAGAAGACATCATGGGTGGATCGTTCCAACCCGGTGCTGCAGGCTTTGGTGGTTGTGGTTGTGGCGGTGGCTCCGCTGGGCTCTGGCTGTAACCCCCTTGGTAATAGCTACCGTTCATCGCAGAAGGATTCATTGAGGCAGGATTTAGTTGTGTCGGATTAAGTGGATTCATCGGGGCAGGGTTAAGTGGATTCAATGGAGCCGGATTTAGTGGATTGATTGGTGCCGGATTTAATGGAGCGGGATTGAGCGGATTCATTGGATTAATTGGCGCAGGATTAATTGGATTAATCGTGTTCGATTGATTTCTATGCGCGAACCCGTGACTGGGAACGCTGGCAGCGCTGTACTGATCCGGCAGGGGACTGTTATAACCACCGTAAGCTTGAGGTTGGGATGTGATGGGGTTGTTGAAGCCATATTGGTTGTACATCGGCGGTGATTGTACTGATGGGTCAACTTTGTATTTTGATCGGTTTGTGATGCCGCCTAGAAAGAAAAAAAATGACATTAAAATAACATACATAATTAAATTTGTTAAATATCATTCAATTTGTTTGTAAACAGCAGCTTTATACAAATCTGTTCCGAGACTTGAGAAAGAAATGAAAGCACCAGAGCTCGTTAAAAGCTTTTCGACCTATTTATATGATCAGGCCGGTGATGTGAATATCAGTTCAGCCTATTGCTGAGGACTCCTAAGTTTTTAATTTATTTTTGTACCTTTCTATTCAAAAACTCACTATAAAATAATCATCATCAACAGCCGGCGGCAGTCCACTGCTGGACATAGGCCTCTCCCAAGAAGCGCAAGGCCATTGTCACTTTACTAATTCTAAAGACTATGTCGGTGACTTTGGTTCTCTGGCGGATTTTTTCATTCCGAATCGTATCTACCAAAGAAAATCCTCCCAAATCCCAGCATAGTTCTTTCCATAGCTCTCTTCCCTACTTCAAGTTTGTGAAGTAGTAGCTTGTAGTTATTATAAATTAATAATTACATAAAAGTCATGTAGATCACGTTTATTCATTAATTTCTTTAACAGCCCATATATGTCCCACTGCTGAGCATGGGCCTCTCCAATTCTGGAGGAACGGGCCTTAACCCACCACGGGATTGAACCCGCGACCATTAATTCCGCGGGCGGAGGGCCCCGCCACTGAGCCAATTGGTCGTCATTCATTAATTGTATATCATTAATTAATTTTTAAATAGTTTCATATGGGAGATAAAATCTCTTGTATGAGGTATTTAGCAGGAAGTAAAAGAGTAGTTGTTTTATATATGGTGTGGTACATACCGGAATGGGGTCCCACGCTGCCGGGCCGCGGCGTCATCGCTGCGGGCGGCTGTTGCCAGCTCGCTGCCTCCGCCGCCACGGGCACTGCATTGAAATCATTACGTGAATGCATTAAACTAAGAAGGCAAACGAGCAGCCGTGTTACCTGATAGAAAGCAATCAACGACGCCCACAGACATCGGCAGCGCCATAAGCAGTGCGGAAGCTTTGCCGACTTTTAAGGGAAGTGTCATTATGGGAGTGGGAGAGACAGAGTTTTGAGCTTCCGGAACTCAGCTCACCGTACGGAACGCGGTCCCTAAGCTACCACTCAGACGCCGGTTTTCTGCGGGAGTGTGGTACTTTCCCGGGCGAGGCGGCCCATTCACGCTACAGATAAATAATATGCCATTCTTGACAAAGTATACGTCCGAGTGGTAGCTTAGCTACCGCGTTTCGTTCGATGAGCGCTTGAGTTCCAGAAGCTCAACCCCCCTCCCCCTTCCCCTTCCATAATGACACTTTACTTAAACCAGGCGCAACCAGGTTTCTGCACTGCACTGCACTACATTGCCTGCTTGTTTGCTTTCCTATCCCATAAAGAAAAACTGCAAATGTCTGACCTCCACCATAGATGCTGGTGACATCGTTCTGCGGCAGGTGGTGCGTGCGCTTCTGCGAATTCTGTCCGCTGACGGTTCGCACCCGTTGTGCGTACTGTTGGCCGACTTGTTGCTGTAACAAAAAAAACGAAACAATCAATACCAACATAATGGTCCACTACTGGACATTGGCGTCCTACACAAATAACGGGATTATAGCAGAGCAGGCAAACGAGCAAGTCTATTTTAAATGCAGGCAAGCAAAATGCATGCCTGCATTTAAGATATGGAGTAGGCTTGTTTTTTAAAGGTTCCAATGTTGTATGGGTTCGGACCGCCGAAGGCAGCTGGTTTAGTAGACTGGTGGTGGAATGAAGTTTCGGAAAAAACGCAGCGTACTGGATCGCCACTCGTCCAGATGGTGGGGATGCATTTTTTTTTACGGCGAACTGTGCAGCAGTGAAATTCAGCGACAGGAACTATTCCGAACAACTCCTCGGAGTACTGGTAAATATACCCGCGGTGAAAACGGTAAAAGGTACTGGAGAGATGAGACATCCCTCCGCAAAGCCAAATAATCAAGTGCTGGTCATCGACGATTTAACGGCACTGCGTAGTATGCGGTCAGGAGACAGATGATGGTATGGAAAGAAACTGTACCCTTGCCAATAACAAAATTAGCATGGTGTATTACCTTGCGGCTCGTGGGATTCCCTATGGCGAATTTTAATTGACCTAATTTGTTGTAAAATTACTGCGACATTGTTCGCCACGTCCTGATTCCCACGAGGGTGAGAAACGACCAACTGAGAGCCGTTTCGCTGCGATGAATGTGTGAGGAAGGATGGATGAGTGTAGAGAAATCAAGGATGGTGTGCCGGGATCGTAGCGGATGGAGATCTGTGGTCTCTGCCAACCCCTACGGGAGGTAAGCGTGACTATATTGTATGTATGGTGTATCACGTACGTGTTGCGTGCGCGCGTCGTGCAGGCCGAGGGCCCGCTGCAGCCGCTGCGCCAGCTCGCAGTGCGCGCCCTGCAGCGCGGCCAGGGCGCTGTGCAGGCAGCCCTGCTCCGCCAGGCGCGACGCGTACTCCGTCAGCGACGGGTCTGCCTTGTTCGCCTGCAACACAAACAGATATATAATATATATATATATATATATATATATATATATATATATATATATATATATATATATATATATATATATATATATATATATATATATATATATTGGCATATTAGGAAATTAATATAATTATTGAATGCAATAAACAAAACTAATTTTATATGTATTGTGGCGCCATCTGTTGGCAGATTGTATCAAGCATAATGTTGGTTTCCATAAATATTATATCTTAGAATTTTCTACAACAACGACTTGGTGTTACTCCGTAGCATTCCATACTTCAGTTTTTTCTTTTATAGGCTAGGAAGGCAAACGAGCAGTCGCGTTACCTGATGGAAAGCAATCAATGCCGCCCATAGACATTCGCAGCGCCATAGGCAGTGCGGAAGCATTGCCGACCTTTGAGGAAAGTGCCATTATGGGAGTGGGAGGGGGAGGGATAGGGTCTTGGGCCTACGAAACTCAGTCACTCACCGTACGAAGCGCGGTAGCTAAGGTACCACTCAGACGACGGTTTTCTACGGGAGTGTAGTACTTCCCCAGGCAAGCCGGCCCATTCATGCTACACATATTACGCCATTTTTGACAAAATATTCGTCTGCTGTATGTATGGCTTTACTTCTATCAAAAGTCTCAACTAATCAGTAACGCGCTGCGTTCACAGCGATCACATTTTGACAAAAGCGCTCCGTAACGAAAGGGTCAACATCATTAACAACAAAATACAACATATCATCATCAGGTAAACGAGTACCTGGTCTACGCGGCCGCGCGCCGCAGCAGCGCACCGCATCAGCAACGCCCGCTCGGCGCGCGCCGCCAGCCCGGCGCCGCCCCGCGCCGCGCCCGCCGCGCCCGCCGCTCCCCCGCCGGCGGCCCGCAGCGCGTCCGCGCGCGCCGCGCACACGTAGCACAGCGTGCCGGCCGCGCGCAGCGCCGCGTCCGCGTCCGCCTCCTGGCTCAGCCTCGCGCCCAGCATCTCTGCGTCACATCATATAATCGCAATGGATATATTGTGACGTCGAGATATTCCCAACTCATCTATCTGCACATAGGGAGACGACTAGTCTTGAAAAATTGGTACTGGACAACTGGTAAAAGAAATTTACGTTGCGGGTGTGGATGGAAGGATAGGTAGTGGTAGAAGACCAAAAGAACATACCTTGACCAAATTGCTGATATTTTAAGAAAGGCCAGGTCAATAGCATCTTTAACTAGAGGAGCATGAGGAGAGTGATAAGTGAGGAGGAAGCAAAGAATGAATACTGAGTTCGTAGCAGATGGAGATCTGCCTACCCCTACGAAAAACAGGCGTGATGATATGATGTATGCGATCCCCAATCCGGACACCAAATGTGGGGATTACAGAAACTCCCCCATTTATGAAGGAGGATGTTACCTACCACAGTAGTGCGCCAACGCTTCCCCTTCGCAGTGCACGAGCAGCGCCGCCAGCGTGTGGCGCCAGCTGCGGGGGGCCGCGCCTTGAACCAGCCCCGCCCACTGCGATTGCAGCAGGCTGCCCGCCACCAGCGACACCGGATCCTCACGACTAGCTTGCAAGTGATACTTTTGCACCTTCAGCAGAAGCTCTTGACTACCTACAAAAAAAAAAATATATATATATATATATATATATATATATATATATATAATATTTTTATATATATATATATATATATATATATATATATATATATATATATATATATTACAATGTATTGTAGTATATATGTCCAGATACATTGACAAAAATGGAGATGAATATGGTATTCTCTCCGGCGCCACGCCAGTCATATCCCCAAACAAGCCCTCGAATGGAATCCGCAGGGGAAAGAAAATGTGGGCGCCCGAAACAAACTTGGCAGCGTACTGTGACGGCCGAAGTGCAGATGGACCTATCCTGGAGCGAAATAAAGCGTATGGCCTCCGACGGGTCGAGATGGAGAAACGTCGTGTCCCATGCCTCACCAGGGAAACTTAGGACTCAGAGAGAGAAAGAGAGAGGGAGATTGTATGTAGTAAAATTTATGTAAGTAATTTTTAGTTTATTTTATTTCGAGCTGCACCACCCTTAATCCTATTTTCTCTGTTTGGTTCCCGTCCCCCAGGTTGAGTGGTTCAGTCCGCCTGCTGTGCTAGTTATACAAAACCATAAATAAATAAACTTACCTAGGGAAGCAATCACGAGTGCGTCTGCAACCCTTTTCGCTTCCAAGCACAATTCTACGGCTTCCTCCAAGTTACCACACACCAGAGCGCGGCAAATCAAACTCGTTGTATCTGTAGAGAAAACGTAGTTATATCATAACAAATGATCATGATCCGAACGACGAAACGGCGTCATTCAGATCCACCCGCGACACCAACAGTCACACGCACCCCGGCTCCAGCCGAGCACGTAGGGGAGGGAACACTTCTACAGCGGCAGCGCGGGCCCAGTATTCGATAAAGCTCTTAAAGCCAATACACTACCAACATTAATATCTTCGAATCTAATAAATTCTAACAACACGGGCGACGTGGCGACTTGTCACGTTGATTCCCACGATTCCTGTGAGAAGCAACTGACGGAGAGCCGTATCGCTACGATGAGTGTGAGGAAGGATGGATGAGTGTGGAGGAAGCAAGGAAGGTGTGCGGGGATCGTAGCGGATGGAGATCGGTGGTCTCTGCCTAGCCATACGAGAGACAGGCGTCACGATATGTATGTATGTATGTATGTATGTATGTATGTATGTATGTATGTATGTATGTATGTATGTATGTATGTATGTATGTATGTATGTATGTATGTATGTATGTATGTATGTATTGGTTTATGATTATACCTTCTCCATTGGGTATCACAATATCGGTGACAGAGGGGCCGAGGTCTACGTTGGCCAGCTTCCTCTCGATCAGTGTGTGCGCGTCCTGAAAAGCAAATAATGTTTATAAATACAATCACACACACGCAAAGAGTAAACAGGACTTTCCTATATAAGCCCACGGGCAACAGAGACTTCCATTTGATGTCGTTTTGTACCATCGTTCTTACATTCAACATTGCATGTAAGAACACTAATTGAAAATTTTGAAGTAAGAAGGCCAGGAGAAAACATAAGAGAATACAGCGAATAATAGGAGAGGCCTATGTCAAATATAGAAGACAATTGACAAGAAAACTAGTTTCTGATAGCTTTTTTTTTCTTTTTTTTTTTATGGTATGGGAAGGCAAACAAGCAGGCGTATCTCATGATGGAAAGCAATCAACGCCACCCAGCGTTGCTGACCTTGCTATCACTCAGACGCCGGGAGTGCGGTACTTCCCCGGGCAGAAAAATAATATTATAATGAAAGACAACCGTAAAGACTGAGACTTTACGGTTGTATTTCATAAAGCCTACTACACTTGAGGATGCCAGGTGTCGAGGCGAAATGTATTGTGTTTCTAGTAAAAAGCGACCGTCTTAATAAGCGATTTCCGTGAAGTAACGTCTGATCCATTGATTATTATATAAATATATATAAAGAGTTTTGTCACAACAAAGTTGTCTTAGAAAGAGAGAAAGAAGAGGAGAGAGAGAGAGAGGGGATGAAAGGGAGAGAGAAAGAAAGGAAAAGAGGAAGAGAGAGATGCCAAAAATCTTGTATTGTTTCAATTGATATTATTCTAAAATGTGAAACCTATTTATATCCTTGTTAACAGTTCAATTATTAGTTACAAATTAAATAGCTAAACAATGCTAATCAAGCACAAGTCATGCCCGCTTGATACCAGTTACCGGTGCCAACTTACCGACAGATCAGTGCTGGTGTCAGTGGATAGTTCAGCCTCCGTCTCCGTGGACTCCCCCTAAGTTAGTGCACACAGGGAAACGTCAGTAGGAAAGATTCACGTTTAGTTGTTTTAGTATGCGATAGGAGAATAAATATCTCACAAAAGCATTTTATTGTTCGATAGGACAATAAATATCTCATAAAAGCATTTTATTGTTCGATAGGACAATAAATATCTCACAAAAGCATTTTATTGTTCGATAGGACAATAAATATCTGACAGAAGCATTTGAGTGTTCGATAGGACAATAAATATCTCACAAAAGCATTTTATTGTTCGATAGGAGAATAAATATCTGACACAAGCATTTGAGTGTTCGATAGGACAATAAATATCTCACAAAAGCATTTTATTGTTCTATAGGAGAATAAATATCTCACAAAAGTATTTTATTGTTCGATAGGAGAATAAATATCTGACACAAGCATTTGAGTGTTCGATAGGACAATAAATATCTCACAAAAGCATTTTATTGTTCGATAGGAGAATAAATATCTCACAAAAACATTACTATAGGTTTATTATAGGTTATAAGCATTATTGTAGGTTTATGCAGTAATCAAGGATCAGAGATCAGAGATATGAAGTCCTTTTAATCGTTTGGGATTATAATTAAAGTTAAGAAGATGTGGAGAAATACAAAGAGCCCAAGTAAAATATAATATATACTTATACGTAGTCATTCGGTGTAAAAGGCTATTGCGGTTTTTCGTTTATTTAGCAAATATATAATACAGGCAGAATGCGAACACCGTCGGTACCCCGTCAGTCGGGTAGAACGAACGCTACTGTGTGTAAACTTACCTCGCAAACAACGGACACAAAAAACTTCCCAAACATTTCCCTTGAACAAAAATGATATGAATCTAAGCGTTATTTTCATTTTTTGGTTCAAAAACAAGAACAACACGAGCCGCACTTCGCTCCACAGGTGCTAACACAAGACGGCATGCCTAGTTTAGTCAATTCTTATACCAAGCTCCCCCATCCATTTAATCCCCTCTGAGAAAACACCACTGCGTCCTTTTACACTGAATGACTAATATTTAAATTCTAGCACAAGAAATTACAACAACTAGCTTATATTCTTAAATTTAACATATAATTTAATGATTTAAATTGGTTATGGCAATTTGTATTGACTATTAAATGAGCTAGTAAAAAAATTAATAGGAAAATTAGCAGAGAACTCACTCGACTGAGACCTGCCATGTCGGGCTGTCCGTCCACCACGGCAGAGGGCTTGAACTTTGCAGGAATATCGTCTTGTTTAAATCCTGTACGATCCAATTGTTTAGATATCGTAAACAGTAATAAACACATAACTTGAAAGGCACTTTTTCTAAAGGAGATAATAGCATCTTAAAAATAGAGGGAGTCATAAGAGCATCACTTCGCTATAGATGAGAGTATCAATATCAATCAATATCAGCCCGCAGCAGTCCACTGCTGGACATAGGCCTCACTCAAGGCGTGCCACCTAGCCCGATCTTCGGCTACACGCATCCAGTCTCGGCCAGCCGCCTTGCGCAGATCGTCGCTTCATCTAGCAAGGGGGCGCCCCACACTACGTTTCCAGTCGTCTCCAGCCCATCGCCACTTCATTCAGATAACTTGAAGAGCTATGTCAGTGACTATTCTGGTTCTTCAAAGATTTTATTCATTTCGAATTCTATCCACCAGAGAAACTTTTGAAAAGACTTTGAGCTTATCAAGGAGACGGGAGACGGGCCGTCAGTGTTCGCGTTTGGGCACCGTAAGAGAGTACGGGCAGGACGCACTGAAGACTATTATGATGAGAGTACATTTATCATTTATTTTCATCTGCTGAATCGTTGCGGGTATAGAATACAATTACTGCATTCCGTCCTGTGGGTATTGTACTATTGGAGCAAATACCAATGGATAGGCAATAGTCTACCTTCTCATGCCTAAGCATCTCCCATATGTATGGGGGGATAATCTCCACCAAAGGACTGTTACGGTTGTATTCGTCGATTTATTCTATTTTTTTTTCATAGCAATACGGGCAAACGAGAATGCGAGTCACCTGGTGGTAAAACGCGTTTCCAGTCTCTAGCGAACAGATACGTTCTTTTCTTGAACGCTGGGGGCGTGTCAATCACGTGGGAACACCGCAGTTTGTGAATAATTCCACATTTCCACAGTTCGTGGCAGAAAATTGCCACTTGTATACGTACCAAGCAAATTGAGGACTTCACTCCGGAACGTCGGCAAGAAGTTAGCACGCAGGAAGAACCAGACGTACCGCTCATTCTGATCTGTGGCCGCGTCGCCTTTCTGCCGGCAGTACCTGCAGAGTAACATTACACGTGTATACACAAGTTTAGGGCCGTGGAACTAATAGACGAAACGCTTTTTCTATAATTTTTATCGCCCTTGCATCTGTTTACCTACTTATCAAACGTATCCGCGGACGTTTATGAACAAACTTTAACATGATTCTTGGAGGTATTATACTAATGGAAGAGCCACGCTGCACACGAATACGTTGCCAAATATGGCATTTTATTGTCTGTTTACACGTTTGCGAGTGAGTGTAAAAGTTTGAGATACCCAATCCGCCCACCAAACGTGGGGATCACAATAACATCCTTCGTTTTGAGGGACGTCAATGTCCATAAAATAATTATTACGACTGTAATCATTGTGATTGTGGTATATGTCGGCGTATTACAACAAATACCATTATTTAATTGTTTCATGCAATAAATAGTATTTTATATGTATTTCGGCGCCACCCGTTGGCAGATCGTGTAAACAGTAATGTTGGTTTATATAAAATAATTGTCATTTGTGTAACATCAATTATTTTGAATTATCTAAAATTCACATAAACATGTCAAACATTCAAATGTTGAGCTAGAATTTTAATAATTTATATTCATTCGCTTTAATATAGCAACGTTACCTATTTTTTATTAAAATAGGTAATGTTGCTGTACTGAAGCGAATCTAATTTTAGATTCTTCTTTTATTGTCTTTCTTTGCCTTTTCCATTTTGTGTATAAAGGCCAAAATTCAGTCGGGGAAGATTACTTCTAATTCGAAACACTCAATACTACGTCTTCTACTTTGCTCTTACCAACATTTCCATTAAAATACACTCACTCGGCAAGTTTCTCAGTGGCGCCCGGTTCCTGACTGTTTGTCAAGCTCAGCACATTGTCCAGCTCCGCAGCCTTCTCCACGATCTCCGGCTCGCTGACAACCTTTAAAACAGTCGAATGAAACAGGTGTCAAGGTTCAAACAAGGAATATTCTATCATATTCATATTAAGATGGAAGGATCGGTAGGGGAAGACCAAGGAGAACATACCTCGATCAAATTGCCGAAGTTCTTAAGACAGGTCAGGTCAAGAGTACCTAACCGGCGGGCTTGTATGAAATGTGGATAAAGCAGAGAAAGTGTGTCAAGATCGTAGCGGATGGAGATCTGTGGTGTCTGCCTACCCCTACGGGAGACAGGCGTGACGATATGTATGTATGTGTGTCTTTATTTCAAGTAATATTATAGACATATTAATTAGAGGAGAGTCCTCATGCAAGCTCGCCGTTTAAGGGTACTCTTGGTCTGTCTGGCCTTTTAATAAAAACTTCAAAGATTTGGTCAAAGTATGTTTTCCGTGGTCTTCCCCTACAGACCCTTCCATCCGCATTCGCAACGTAATTTTCACGTCAGTTTGCGAGGATGGATGAAAGACGACTGGCAAAAGAAATTCAAATAAATACCTTTAGACTACAACATTAACATGATATAATTTATAAGTATTTATTTCAAGTTTGAGTTCTCGACCAATTCACTTTAGGTGGCGGATTAATGTCCATTCCTTCAGAAGAGAAGAGCGTAGTGTTCACAAGAGTGTTGGACTAACGGCAAATCCATTTGTTCAGTGATTGAGTCAATTTTTACAAAAGCGCTCGTATACCCACCCTACTCCGGGCCGTTCTTACCTGACTAATGTAAACCAACTTCTGAGCTCCAGCTTCCTGCGGACATTTCTCGAAGGTTACCAGTTTTCCACCAAACTGAAATGAAAAAGATACTCATTGAAAATGTGAGGGGAGGTGAAAAAGCATGTTTTAATGAATGATGTCAGGATGCGAGGTCTGAAATACCGTTGCGAATTTACATACTTGCCCAATGGGCTATGAAAATTTTGGGCTAATAGGCTATGAAATTATGACTAAATCTTATAGCTCTTGGAGGAGTTGTGATATGGATTTACACATATATATTATGTATGTCTAAGTCCATCTTTCATTTCTTCTCTATCTTTGTTCCTTCCTCTCCGCCAATCCACGGTCTACCGTGCGAATGGATGCGTAGCTAAGGGGGCGAGCTTAGGCGCAAGCGTGCCGAATGTCCCGGGATCGGGCTCCGCTGGGTACTGTAGTGCTTTACCTCAGCATGCGGCGCTGACCTCTGACCTCCATCCTCACTAACAGCTCGTGGCATTCACTATGACGAATTTTAATAAATCTAATTTGTCAAAAAATGACGGCGACGTGGTTCACCACCCGTCACATCGTGATTCCCACGAGGGCGAGAAGCGACTAACGAAGCTATGATAAATGTGAGAGGAAGGATGGATGATGAGGTGGATAAGTGTGGAGGATACCAAGAAGATGTGCCGGGAACGTAGCGGATGGAAATCTGTGGTCTCTGCCTACTCCTACTGGAAACAGGCATGACGATACATATGTATAGGTTCAGGTATTGCCTTATGGCAGTACCTCATTTCATTGTCTACATCCACCGATATCTGAATGGTTGTGGGTATACTCACGTGGAACCTGGCGCCGCCGGGCCTCCTCATCCAGCGGGGCGCGCGCGTCGGCTGCGGCGCCGAGCGCACGGGCTCGGGCGCGCGCGTCACGGCCGGCAGCGCGCCCAGCGACCCCGCCCCGCCGAACGACTCCAGGATGTTGCTCTGGTTGTGAACACTCTGACAACACATTTCATCTCATCAGCATTACTAGTACTGATCCTGATACCTAGTTCACACTGATTCGCTCTTGTCACCACTAACGCAATAATTTTATTTGTGATATTTTTCATTTTGTTGGCATTATTTACTTTAAAGACAGTGTATTTTAAAGACATAGACTATTTTAAAGACATAGACTATTTTAAAGACATAGACTATTTTAAAGACTTAGACTATTTTAAAGACATAGACTATTTTATAGGCATTATATTTTATGGATATTGCACATTTAATACACATTGAGTATATTTAATGGTATTATAATTTCTTTAAACATTTATAGCCTTAAAGGCTAAAAGCTATATATATATATATATATATATATATATATATATATATATATATATATATATATATATATATATATATATATATATATATGTATATATATATATATATATATATATATATATATATATATATATATATATATATATATATATATATATATATATATATATATATATATATATTCAGTGACTGACTCTTATATTTTTATATTTAGTTCATTCAAAACAAAGCAAATTTCCTTTTTGTCTTCCATCTTAATTTTTGTTTAATACAATGATGATAATTTGAGATTTATTAAGTTAGGTAAGGTTGTCTTTTTACGTGGGAAGAAGAAGAGTTAGGTTTGTGGATAGTAAGAAATTTAGCGGAATTCAACATTATTTGGCGATTTTTAGCTTGGGCCCGGCTAAAGGAAACGTATGCAAATTCTACAACTTACAGTTTCCGGCGTGGAGCCCCCTAGAAGCGAGTGTACGGCCACCTGCTGTTCGAAGGAGGCGCTGACCAGCATCCCGGGGCTGCGCGGGCACCACGACACGTCGAACACCCACTGTTGCTGTTGCGCCACCTCCACAACCAGCTCACCGCCCTGAATGCAATCAGCACATAATATAATATAACGTGTAATATTCTTTGTTTAATAATTGAAACACTACCGTATCACTCCTCGTCTTCTGTTGACGGTAGTATCATATCCCTATCATCCTGTCTAAATCCATCTATTGTTTCCCCTGCGTTTTCCTTTCTTCTCTTTGTCTTTTCCTCTCCGCCAATCCACGGTCTGCTGTGCCAAAGGATGTGTGGCTAGGGGCGAGCTTAGTCGCAAGCGTGCCGACCGAGCTTGAATAGACCTGTTTATGCTATATTTCTTAAAGGTATAAATATAGATAAACTAGTAAAAATAATATAATATAATAATAGTATAGGAAAGTCATATAGCATTTCATATTACCGGCTTTGTGTTGTTGGGATTCCAGCACAATATATTGCCATCCTTTCCAGCTGACAAGAGGAGGTCTGGGTCCTGTTTACACCACGATAGCGAGAGCACGCCCTTTTGGTGGCCCTCCAGAGTTACCAATGGCGATGCTGCTAACCTGGAAGGTAATATTATTTCTACAATACACTATTCTCATACAGAAGATATATAATGATATAGATGATACAGTTCCTACTCGAGAGTCTCAAGCTCAAAAACTAAAATCTTATGCCTAGAGACCATTTGTAGACCACTTAACTAGTTAATTATGTATGTAATGGTATTGTAGTAATGGTGTAATGAAAGGTGCTTTATTATAAGTCTCAAATTGCAATCTTAGAACTGCATAATAAAAATGCTGACTAACAGAGTATAGGCTATTTTGTAATTCTTTTTTACGGGATAGGAAGGCAAACGAGCAGGCTAGTCACCTGATGAAAAGCAATCAACGCCGCCCATAGACATCCGCAGCACCATAGGCAGTGCGAAAGCGTTGCTGG
Organism: Baronia brevicornis; assembly: GCA_031353405.1. NCBI lineage: Eukaryota > Metazoa > Arthropoda > Insecta > Lepidoptera > Papilionidae > Baronia > Baronia brevicornis. Next base: position 645,395 of record JASFAT010003679.1, read on the forward strand.
CCTTTAAGAAAAGTGTCATTATGGGAGGGAAGTAGGGGCTTTGGGCCTACGGAACTCAACTGCTCACAGGACGAAGCGCAGTTGCTAAGCTGCTACTCGGAAGCAGGTTTTCTGCGGGAGTGTTGGTACTTCTCCGGCCCAATCATGCTACAGACAAATAATATGCCATTCTTGACAAAGTATTCGTCTGCAGCGTGACTTTACCACTACAATTATATAAATAGTATAATCTTGCAAGATATAATATCAGTTACATATATACCCACAAACCTGAGGTCCCACAGTTGCACAACTGGCACTTGGTCGTCTTCGGAAGCGATGCAAAGCTGTGTGGCCACTGACGGGTGCCAAGCTAAAGACCGCCATCGCGTACGAGACTGAGAATCACTGCGGGAAGAATATAAATAAATTGTAGGAACCATGAAACTCTCATAACCTCAATTTAGTGTCTTCGGGATTCTAGTACACAACTATTACAGACCCGTGTTGTGCAACAGCATTAGATACTAAATAATATCATAGATATATAATATATTTTATGTAACTAACTGACTCGGCAAACTTCGTACCGCCTCAGAATCAATAAATAAAAAACCATAACGATAATTGCAGATTGTTTCAAGTTTAGTAAAAAATGTGGCCATATTTAACAGGAACAAAAAGAAATTGTAATCAATAAAAAAATGCTCGATATGAATTAGGTTTTATTATTTTTAATTATGCATGTACACCGAAGAAATGAAAATAAAAAAAAACTTCACTTTTGAATTTCATTTGATTTCTGAATGACTTTTAAATTTAATTGATTTCTGAACGACGGGGCGAACATCAAATATTTGACATGCACGAATAGTTTCTAAGGGAAAAGGAAATTGTTGCTATTACTATATTCCTAAAATTTTTATCATATTTACTCACCTTTTAAACCTATCTTGAACTTCCAAAAATAATTCAAAACCAAAATTAGCCAAATCGAGTCCAGCCGTTTAGCAGTCAGTCCGTTTTAGCGAGACTACCGAACAGCAATTGATTTTTATATAAATAGATCACACTAGATGGCTCGGTGTTTTCTCCGGGTATGTTAGTATTTAGGTATGCAATATTTAAAAATTCCAAAAAAGTTTTGATCTGAACGAGCTTTTAATTTATTCGGAAAGTAAGGAGAATCAAACTCCTTTTATCTCTCTTTCACTCTTTCCTCGCACTACCAACTGTAATTATGTCTGTCCTAAAGGAAATTGTCAATAGTAGCTAAACTAGTGGCGACTCACCTCAACTTCATGATTGGCTCATTCTTCCTCAGGTCCCAAACAACGCATCTTGTAGCAAATGTTGACCCAAGTATATGCTGAACCTGCAAAAAGTTTTCTATTATGTATATCACATTAAGAAGAGTAAAAGATGTCGTGACAAAAGTTGAGAAAGGGATACTTAGATGATTTATAAAGGCTATGATGGTTGGAATGGATGAATGGTTGTATGATGGCTAATCAAGTTTACATTGCGAATGTGGATGGAAATGTCGGTAGGGAAAGACCAAGGTAATCATACTATGACCAAATTGCCAAAGTTTTTAGCAAAGGTCAGGTCAAGAGTTACCCTTAACTGGCAGGCTTGCACAAGAAGAGTAATCAGTGTGGAGGAAGCAAGGAAATATGCCAAAATCGTAGCAGATGGAGATCTGTGGTGTCTGGGAAACAGGCATGACGATATGTATGTGTAAACGCAGGAGGGCCTTTCAGTCAATATTTATCCTGAGAATCGTGGGCGTACCGATGAGAATCGAACTCAATGATACACACATTGACAATAGATTATAATTATTACAGTACATTTCACTTCACTTTAATATAAAGCATTTTAAAACACAAATCACTTATTAACCCTTTTCTTGATAATGTATCTGTAGAGATACATCAGAATTAAAAACGTAATATATTTATCAATGCTTTTGGCAATGTATCCCACAAGATACATGTGATTTTTTTAAAATACCCTCATGAATTTTTTTTAAGTTTTCTTTCTAGACACCTTGGGTCATTAGGGTAAAGTGCTATGAATATTATTTTGATATTCAAAAAAATAAGTCTGCCAAGTTAAGGGTTAAATCACACTTTGCGGTTCGTTGCAGACACGGTGCGATGGCGGCACCTCAATTCAAACCGTATCCGAATGTGGCCGCCCCACGTCCGTATATAGGAAGCTCCGCTAAAGGGGCGCACAAAGACTACCCACTCTATGTTCTTGACACAGACAACGCACGCTTTATCGATTGCTAAAATGATTCATTCTTTGTCGTTGACAAAGATAAATCACTCTCGGCGCTGAAGCGCCGTCATATATGTATATCACTTTTTGTTTTTGTATTTTACTTACTAATATTTTAATAAACAAAACTTTTCATAAAAACGTAACCTGTTGATTCCAAGCTAGTCCTTGTACATGGTCATAAGGTTGATTCCTATTTCCAGGTGCCATAGGCTGACTTGTGTTGTTTAAGTCCCAAATAAAGATCTCGCTCTCTGAGGCTCCTGATGCGAGAAGATTCTTCTGGTATGGATTAATGTCTAATGCCGATACGTGACCTGGTGGTAAAACACAAATATTTAGAATAGAATGCAATAGAAAACCCTATAATCATGACACTTTTTTCGCATTCAGGCGCATTATCTTGGTGGAAAGAAATTAAAAATATTTTAAAAAGCACTACACAAGTGTCCAATGATTTTCAACAGGGTTGTTTGTAATGAAATCAGCTGTTACTTCTAAATAGTTTCAGGAAAAAAGAGATTTTTACTTTGAGGCTAACAATTTCTGGATCAACCTAGGTGATTAGTGGAAAATATGCTTGAATTGCCCACCACTAGAATTTGAATGCAACAGGCACACTATTACATCGATGAATATTGCTCAGGTGCCTGACCTCTTCTTCTGGAGATTGTTAATAGTTTCAATCATCAACTCTTATATCTGAGGGAATGTAGAAGGTACTTTTACATCTCATTATTTTTACTGTCAACTTCACCTGCATGTGGTTTAATCGGCTATACAACAAATGAGGCTCTAATGACGATGGAGGCCTAAAAATCCCAAACAATACACTAGTCATAAATAGGGAAAGAAGCTACTGAACATGTGTAGAATCTAAACAAATAACATGCATAACTACAATGTCATTCAATCTACAGTTTTAGAACTTGGTTGAAAAGTTTGATATTTTTAGTTAAATTTATTATTTACATTATTATATATATGCATATAGATTGAATGCTAAAAATTTATGGTAAGTTTACTTTCTTAAATTATGCAAAGTATGATTTATTGAATATTACCACATACAAAGTTCACTGCCCTTGTAATCTCAAAAATGTTAGATAACATTATCTGGGTTATATAGAAGTTGACTGTTATAAGTAACTCAAACACAAACAATCCATACAGCTGGTGTTTTTTTTTATGGGATAGGAAGGCAAAAAAGCAGGTGTGTCACCCGATGGAAAGCAATCAATGCCGCCCATAGACATCCACAGTGCCATGGACACTGCAGAAATGTTCCTGACGTTTAAGGAAAATGTAGGCTTGTTTTTTGAAGGTTCCAAAGTCATATCGGTTCAAAAACTGGAGGTCACTGGTTCCACAGAGTAATGATGCGCGGAAAGAAGTTTCTTGAATAACAAGTGTTACGAAAGACAACTTACTCATACAGATAGGATCAAAAATACATCAAAACTGTACCATTATGTTTTGAGCTGCTACCGACAAGGGCATCACTGGCTTTACTAAGCAGTTTTTCTGAGTTGTAGAATTGAAGTAATCCTCCGTCACATCCTCCTACAATTACACCTGCCCCCGACCACACAAGCTTTTGAAATCTGGAATATTGAACATTTTTAAGACAAAAACTTTAGATGTAATGTGGACAGTCAAAAGTTTTACTTAGCTAAGATCCACAACAAGCAAACAATCACTTTTCGGTTGTCTTCCGTAGAATCTACTATACCTGAAGATGCCTCATGTTGGGGCGAAACATGTGTTGTTTACAAGGTGGAAAAGTGGTAGTGTGTGTTTGGTGTTATGTAAAGTGGTTGGTGGGTAGAGAGTTGCTGGCCGTTTTTCAGTAAGTTTTTGGTTTAAGTTCCAAATAAATCCACTTCATATAGCAGGAAATATGTTTACTTATCGTGGATCTTAGCTAAGTAAAACGTTTGACTGTCCACATAGTGATGGATTTCTGCATAGTAATGCCTCTGATTCCATTAATCAACTTTAGATGTTGTTTTATGGCTTCTAACAACAACACATTAACATTTATTTTTACTTTAAAATATATAGTTGTTATGTAACATGACATGCTGAATTGCAAGAAAAACAATCATACACCAAAAGTAATATATTTCACTCAAAATAATGAAAAACTACATATTATGTGATATACCATAAATATTGTTTCAGAATTTTTATTAATATTATAGAACTCTAGAATTTAATTTTTTAAATACTACTTAATTTATTAAATTCCAAAAACTGATAATTCCAATACATATATTTGTTTCAGTTTTAAAATAACATGACATTTTAACAGTTAAGCAAAATTTCTACTCAATGTAGTTTAAAATATATAAATTTATTTTATTTTTTGATTTTCTTATAAATATATTAAGTAATAGAAATTTTTCTACTAATAAAATCCATATTTGCTTAGTTACATCGTAATCTAGCAAGATGAAAAGTTATTTCATAAACAAATTAGAAATATATTAAAGTACTAACTTGTGCTGAGTTTGTAAACTCGATTTTAATTCCAAATCCATTCCAGGCTCTTCTAAATTCAAAGAATAAAGCTCCAAATTTGAGTTGGAGCTGAAAGAAGAATCGACCTGCTGGGCAGCAGAACCGGCCGCCAGCATCACCGGATATTGCTCCGCTGGCGACCAGCTCACATTCACCGTCCTCTTCAACTCTTTTACCTTCATCTTCAAGCCACTTTATTACTGCAACACCCGTTAACACCGATAAAAAAACACGCCGAAAATCACTTACTACTATAAATTATGTCACACTTATTCAAGGTAAATAACGTCAAAATTATAAATTCCAACAAAATTTTTAAAAATGATAAAAGCTATCTGAGCGTCAATATAAAGATTTCTGTGAGAAATTTAATATAACTCTAACAATATTTAAAAATATTCACCATAAAAACACCGTGTTGGCACTTCCAACGTGGCTGACGTAAATATACTCGTCTTTTTGACAGATAGTCTTACTTTTAGTTTATTTAATCTGTGACGAAAACGAAACATTTGTTCAGACTATATAATATAAATCGTTTTTATACATAAACTAAACCTTTCAAATGATAACACGGAACTTTATAGTGTATATAATTATTATTTTATTTTAATAACTTGCTGTATAATCTTTGTGAAACGGAATATGTAAGATGGTAAAAAAATGTTCACGTAAGATTATTTCCGGCACGGGAATACAGTCGATTCGTATGGTCGACGGTTTATACTAACTCAAAAAAATAGAACATTTTTTAAAATAATATAACTTAAGGATTAAAATACGAGTTATGCATATTATGATGCTATAAATTGTTCTTTCATTATAATGTCAAGTTATAAAACAATACTCTCTGGTGACATAGTAAAAAGTGTTGATTCGAAGCGCGGGAAAATATAAAGTGAATGTCAATCAATTTTAGAATATTAAGAAAAAAAAATATTTTTTTTAGTTTTTAGTATTAAGAAAAATATTACTTTTTTCTAAATAATTTAAATGTAAAGAAGTTTCAATTCAAAATTCTTCCTTCACTATAACGAAGCATGGTGAATGCAATTTTCTACTAAAACAGGCAAAGATATTTCATGTTTCCATAGAAACCTCAACACTATTTATAATACTCATTTGAAATCTTTCTTAGATTTCTTTTTAACTTCTTAAATAATGTAAATCGTTCTACCAAACTTTGTCTTTATAAATTGAAAATAAACATGTGTACAAATATCTTAACATTAGCTTAGCAAAATTTCAAGATCGTAATCACGGTGGATATAGGACAGCTATAAACTTCGCCATTCAATTCTTCCAGAAGAATAAAACAAAACGGAAAAAGAGGATGTCAAAATTTTATGACGCAACAAACGAGAATAAATAAATCCTACCAACAAATTAAAAATCGATTGTAAGTTCATTATTATTACTTTTTTTGCATATTTTTTCATAATTAAAATTGAAATTGTTGAAAAAAGATGGCACAATAAAGTTCGAGAAAAAAATTTAGAATAATAATTATGTATGGAGGAGAAAAGTAAGAGGCAACTGTGCCTTGACGCTTCAACTGTGAACGATATCTGCATGGGGCTTTTCCCGCCAACTTACATCTGTTACAAGCTGTTTTATCATTTTTGTCAGTACGTAACTTGATAAGCTGACTAGTGCATTTCAAAATATTTGATGTTAATATATTTTTATTGACACTGGCATAATAGTTACAGCTAATTGCCATCAAAGAAAGAAAGAAAGTGGACTATGAATGGCTATTATTGATGGTGATGAAATGCGAATGGCAAAAGCAGAATTGGAGAGAATTAATAAGAAGACGCAATTAATTTTAATAAAGATATTTATTCGTTAAGGTGTATTACTCTTTTCCTTATCTGGTTCCGACTGAATAATTATGCACAAAAGAAGACATATGTAAATAAATTAAGGGAGAGAAAACATTAGGAATATTTATTTTTTATTCTCACAAATAAAACTATACACTGTCTCTTTAATTTGATTCTTCCACAAGGTCTAATGGTATGATTAGCAGTAAATACATATCTTTCTTTAAACCGAATACAAATTATTTTATTAAGTGTTCATGATATTCTGATTATATATTTTTTAGCATCCACTATGCCGATTGCGTTGAGCAGTGATGAATGGGCTCGCATCACAAGATGGACGGACACAAGCCGCGAGGATGCAGAAGTAGCACAGAAACAGGAGTACATCCGATTCTTGGACGAAACCAGCAAAGAAATGACCAAATCCTGGCCAAACTCTTTAGAGGTAAAATAATAATAACCGCATAAATAATGGGTGCCCAGTGCCAAAATGTGGTTTTCAGTCTTAACCACTACTTTTAAACAAGGATTGTTTGACCGAATGTACGTACATACATACCGTCACGCCTGATTCGGGTAGGTAGAGACCACACGCCTATATCTGCTACGATCTCGGCATACTTTCCTTCCTTCATCCACACTCATTACTCTCCTCATAGAAGCCTACCGGTTGACCTGGCCTTTTTTAAAAACTTCAGGAATTTGGTCAAAGTATGTTTTCCGTGGCGTCCCCTACCGATCCTTCCATCCACATTCGAAACGTAAATTTATTTTTCTTATATCCATCCTTATCCATCCTCTCCATGTGCCCAAATCATCTAAGCATCTCTTTCTCAACTTTTGTCACGACACCTTCTTTTACTCCACATCCTTTATAAAAAGTCATCAGGGGGTGCTTGTTCCGACTCTGATATACGGTAGTGAAAATTGGGTTTTGGCAGAAAAGTCGTGAAAGCAGACTGAATGCGGTGTAAATGAGAGCATTAAGAAGTATGTGTGGTGTAACTTTGATCGATAGAATAAGAATTAAAGATTGACCGAATATGCCTTCTTTGAAAGTATTAGTAATTAAGGTTGAAAACCTAATATTCTTCCACCGGAGAATTCTTCTTCCACAAGAAGCAAGAATGCGAGGAAATCTTAAAGGCCGGCAACGTTTCTGCAAGGCCTATCACTGCTGTTGTCTATGGGCGGTGTTGATTGCTTTTCATAAGAGAAACGATAAAAAAAGATGGTGCGGATGAAACTTTAATTTACAGGCTTTACATTTTAGAATGTGAACAAACGCAACGAAGAGTTACGACGCGCGCGGATCGAGGCCGCAGAGCAAGCGAACGCAATATTCTACAAGAAATACATCAAGCGCAAGAAGGAAGAGCAAGAGCGGTTGATGTACGGCGCCAGGGACACCGTCTTCAAGAACAAGGACGCGCCTAAAATGTTGCTCAGGCGAGTTATTTTCTTCATAATTGCTAGACCTCATAAATGGCGGTAAGTTACAATATTTGCGCGGCAGCACTTTTTCGGACAATCAGTGGCGCACGCGCAGCGTCCAATATCTATATATTGTTGCTAATGAACTAGAGAACACAATACGATACGGTTATATATATATACAATACATTATATTTTATTATTATCCCCCCGAATTAAAAAGTTTGGTGCGTTGACAACCGTGATAGCCATAAGCTACATATGTACGTATTAATAAACCCGGGACTTCACTCTCGGCGAGAATATCGACATGTTCTCTGTTTTCAAATACTTAAAAGTCTTCAACCAGTGCGTCTTACCTGTACTCTCTTACGGTGCCGAAATGTGGACACTGACGGTCCGTCTCCTTCACCAACTCAAAATCGCTCGGAGTTTCTCTAGTGGATAGATTTCGGAATGAAGAAATTCGCCGGAGAACCAGAGTCACGGACATAGCTCTTCAACTTAGGAGACTGAAGTGGCAATGGGCTGAACACGTTTGTCAGAAAGCCGACAATCGTTGGAGTGCTGGAGTGGAGACAGAGTCTCGGCAAGTGTAGTGTGGGATGCCCCTCTGTTAGATGGAGCGACGACCTGCGCAAGGCGGCTGGCAGAGACTAGATGCGCGTAGTTGAAGATCGGGCTAAGTAAGCAACTTTCCCCTCTCCACCCCCCACCCCTTCCTATAATGACTGTTCCTTAAAGGCCGGTAATACTTCTGCACTGCCTATGGAATCAAGTAACACGCCACGCCATTTACCTTCTTATCCCGTAAAAAAAATTAAATAACAATCATTTGAATTTTTGTATTCGGCTTCTTCTGATACAGTGCCGTGATAGAAACAGTCACCCAAAAAGAACGCCAGGAGCAACTTAAGTTTATCAATGAGCTTCGCCGTCAAGCCGCTGAACAGAAAAGACGCGATGATGATGATATTATCCAGAAGGCCAAAGAATGGAATGAACTCATGGCGTTACGAAAACAGCGACGTTTCGAGGCTAACAAGAAGTACCAGAAGGAGATACTTGATCAGTTAGTGTTGTATCGACTTTCTAAAACTCTAATATTAGTAATTTAGTTTTAAACATAATAAATAATTATATTATTTAATGTTTTGAATAATACCACGCCACATAAATCATTATCTACTGTATTTTTTATTAGATAGGTAGATACAAGACTAGAGTATGTTCATTATAAGGAATCATTTTGTTTTTAATGTTGATAGTATTGTGCCATTGCACAATACTATCAACATTAAAAACAAAATGACCCGCTTACGCAATCACACGCTTACAAAAAACACGTGCCTTTAAAAAGATCTCAATTGCCCTACTATTCAATATTTTGGGTATGATTATGCGAAGAATACACAATTTTTTACATAAAAACTACGCGACTTCTAACGCGAGAATGTTATGACATCTATATTTGACAGTTTATTGATCCAGTAATGTCAATCTAGCGGAAAGAGACAAGTTATGATGAACGGTCTTTACATATAGCTCAAAGGCGGGCAACGCTTCTGCAGTGCCTATGGTATAATATGTGTATATTTCATTCCATTTCATGCTTACCTACTATACATTTCTTAGATTCTGTATATACGTTCTATAAGTTTTCGATATTTCAATATAAATAAAATAAAAAGTCAACGTAAACTGAAAAATTTAAAATTTAAAAGGAGAGGGGACTCAAAAATATGAAATATCGTATTATCGTCTTTAATGCGGCAAAAAAAATACATTTTTGATTAATATTCACTGCCAGAGCTCATGAAGTGGCAGAACGCAAGCGACAGGAGTACGAGAACGAGCTGAATATGCAGAAGGTTGACAACATCAAGGCCGATGAACAGATGGAAGAGCTCAAGAAATTTGAAGAGAAATTCGTAAGAAAGACTATGTAGACAATCTATTAGCGTTAGGCATTGAGCTGATATGTTAGGTCAACATATCTATTGATTAGGTTTTGTAAGAGGTAGTATCTTAACTGCGAAATGCTGCAACAGGAGTCTGGTTTAATACTCTTTTTCTTTACACAAGTGGACCTATTATATATACAACTGATGAATGGCAAGAGAAGAGCGCGGGGTGCGGGGGACGCGGTCGTGCCTGCACGTGTGCAGCAACAAAGCGCGTTCCACGAATGCAGAGAATCAAAGCGCATTCCACGAATGCGGCGTAACAAAGCGCATTCCGCGAATGCGTAGTAACAAAGCGTGTTCCGCGAATTTAGCGAGGTAGCTACAGTTTCAATAGATACGTTGACGATATAAAAATGAAAATATAATATAATTTTGACGCGAAACGGCAGTTTCATGATAAAATCTTCAATAACACAATCATTTTATTGAAATGAAAACTTCTATAGTCACGTCACTCTGGGTAGGGGAAAAATCTATTGGTTCGCGTCAACAACATGCTAATGCTTAAGGCATATCTATGACTGTAGACATACTTTAAACACAGTTAATGCCTGCGCAGCTGCCTACGTGCACGCATCACTCCAACACTTTGTATATACCCGATTGTATGTGTTCTACTGGAAGAAGTTGATTTACGGGGAACTCATACTAAATCTTACCCAAAAAATGACTGTCAGCAACTTTCCACTTGCTAACCACTTTTAACGCTTGCCTGCCTTTCTGTGCCATAAAATCTGCCACCGGAGATCCTGCATTAATGTATAGTCGATGACAGAAAGCGGAGGAGAAAGCGCGTATCTGGTCGGACATGGAGCGGTCGCGGGCAGAGGTGGCGTCGAGGAACGCGGAGAGGGCGGTCCGGGAGCGGATGGACGAGCGCCTCCTGGAGGTTCTGCAGAAGACAAGTGACAGAGTCGATGCCAAGCGGCGACAAACCGAGCGGGAGGTGGGTCCCGTTAAGTTACTTTACTGTCCGCCACCATGTCCTGTCATGCGCCATCTACTGTCAGTTACTGACTTGAAGGTACACGCAGGTCAGCCTCCAGTCAAGACACACATAGAACTTTTAGTTAGCTAAGATCCGCGACAAGCAAACAACAATAGAAAATTAATAATGTGTGTTTTCCTGCTAGATGAAGTGGATTTACAGGGATATTAAAATAAATCTTACCGAAAAACGGCCGTCGGCAACTCTCCACCTATCAACCACTATACACAACACCAAACTCACACTACCACTTTTCCACCTTGCAAACGACACGTGTTTCGCCTCAACACGTCACAATCAACACATCATCAGGTATAGTAGACTCTACGGAAGACAACCATTAAGTCACCGTTAAGTCACGGTTGTCTTTCGTTGGAATTTCGCAAAGTAACGCCTGACTCCATTAATCAGCCTAGATATTTTCCAAAGGCCGACAACGCTACTGCAATGCCTATGGCACTGATGGTATCCATGGGCGGCGTTGCCATCCATCAAGTGGCACGCCTGCTCGTTTGCCTTCCTATCCTATGACAAACCTTACATTATCTATGGAGTCAGGCGTTACTTTGCGGAAATCCATCACTATATGGACAGTCAAAAGTTTTACTTAGCTAAGATCCGCGACGAGCAAAACAATAACAGAAAATTAATAATGTGTGTTTTTTTTAACGCTGGATGAAGTGGATTTATTTGGAACTTTATCTTCTAAGACTTTTCGGTTGTCTTCCGTAGAGTCTACTATACCTGAAGATGCCTCGTGTTGGGGCGAAAAGTGGTAATGTGTGTTTGGTGTTGTGTATAGTCGTTGGTGGGTGGAGAATTGATGGCCGATTTTCGGTAAGTTTTTGGTTTAAGTTCCAAATAAATCCACTTCATCCAGAAGAAAAACACACATTTTTATTTTTCTGTTATTGTTTTGCTTGTCGCGGATCTTAGCTAAGTAAAACTTTTGACTGTCCATATAAACCTTACATTAATCACGTTTGCTAATCTGGAGAGCTGTTGGTGGCTTTAATTTTCCCATCTCCAGTCTCTGAGGCATAGGCAATGAAAGAAGTTGATGAAGCTTATCCCTCCAACTAACTGCTTGGTCTGAATGGTTATTAAATTAGATTATTTTCAGATACAAGAAGAGAAGCTGCGCGTCCTCGAGAAGATCAGCCAGAAGTTGGAAACAGGCGATGCATCTAGGGATGCGCGGGAACAGGAAATATTAAATAAAGCTGTGAAGGAGAAAAATGATTTGTAAGACCATTAATTACACCTTAACGCTATGACCGATAAGGCATTTCAAAGCGTTTCACCTGATGGAAAGCAATCAACGCCACCCAGATATCTGGAACACTATAAGTATTACTCGAGCTTTGCCAGCCTTTAAGGTATATAGCGTACATTTTTCTGAATGTTTTAATGTCGTATCGGTTCGCAAACACCGCTGGAGGTAGCTGTCTCTACAAGGTGTTGGTGCGTGGTAAAAGAATTTCGGAAAAACATACGTACATACATATCGCCACCCCTGTCTCCCGTAGGGGTGGGCAGAATCCACAGATCTCCATTTGCTACGATCTCGGCACACTTTTTCCTTGCTTCATTACTCCTGGCGGTACTCAAAAACTTCAGCAATTTGGTCAAGGTATGTGTTTCATCATCTTCCCCTACCGACTCTTCCATCCACATTCGTAACGTAAATTACTTTTGACAGTCGTCTTTCATCCATCCTCTCTATATGCTCAAGCCATCTAAGCATCCCTTTCTCAACTTTTGTCACAACACGTTCTTTCACTCCACATCGCTCTCCTATATCTTCATTTCTTATTCTATTGTAAGAGGTAGTATCTTAACTGTGAAGTGATGCAACAGGAGTCTGGTTTAATACTCTTTTTCTATACCAAGTGGACCTATTATATATACAACTGATGAATGACGGGAGAAGAGTGCGGGGTGCGGGAGACGCGGTTGTGCCTGCACGTGTGCAGCAACAAAGCGCGTTCCACGAATGCGGAGAATCAAAGCGCATTCCATGAATGCGGCGTAACAAAGCGCATTCTGCAAGTGCGTAGTAACAAAGCTTGTTCCGCGAATTTGTTCTTGAAATGTATATTCTGTAGTAAGCAGCTACACTATTATTCAAAGTTACATCACACATACTTCTTAATGCTCTCATTATTTTTCGGATAAAGGCACAGTATTTTATCATTACTTCTTCAAATGGATGAGTGGTGATGGGATGGGATTATTTATTAATTTAAAAACCGAACTGGACTGGAATGATGATATCCCCATCATAGGGCAGTTCATATAGAGCGATGTGGACTTATAAACTTATCAACCCTTACAAAGTTTTAAATTAATCTAATAGCTTAGAGAGAATATATATTTTCAACATACGATATCGCAACAGAAAATATTTATATACAGTATATTATATGTAGATAGATGGTACGACGATCTGCGCAGGGCGGCTGGTAGAGACTGGATGCGTAAATCCAAAGATGGTTAAGTGACGTTTCTTGGGGAGGCCTATATCCAGAATTGGGGTGCCGCAGGCTGTTGATGATGATGATGTCATAAATATTATATCCTTCAATAGGGAGGAATACAAACGACAAGCACTGGAGAAGAAGCAAGCCAAGCTGAAGCAGGAGCGATTAAACTTACGCAAGCAGTTCTTGGCGGAGGAAGAGCAGCGGCTTCACGAGATGCAGACCATGCGACAGTGGGAGCTGATGAACCGGTAAGGGGTCTACTGATAATAAAATAAAGGAAGACGATTTCAAATAACTTCATAAATTATTAATGGAGTCAGGCGCTAGTTACTTTGCGGAAATACATCACTATGTGGACAGTCAAAAGTTTGATTTCATAAATGTCCCTGTATTATACAGGTTCCTCATTATATTCTAATAATAGACCCGGCCACAACGTCGCTGTGGTTCAATTTTTTTTTATTTATGTATGTATGTAAGGGCAAACGAGCAAGCGTGTCGTCTGATGTAAAGCAATCAACGTCAATAGACATTCGCAAGAAGACAATGCTTCCGTCATCACTATGGGATCACGTAAGCATTGCCGGCCATTAACGTATGTGTCGTATCGGTTCGGCTATACCACCCAACGGTAGCACCACAGAGTGGTTGTGCGTGGAAAGAAGTGTCGGAAAGAGCGCACCGTACTGGATCGCCACAGTTATAATACGTTGAATAACTATGAAAGCACAGTTATGTTCGTCGTATGTGAATCTACAAAACACATGTGACCTGAAATTGATTATAGACACTCATTTTTATTATTGACACCATATACCAACATAGTCCCTGGTCTAAGGTTCCAGAGCAGAGAACATCCATTAGACAATAACTATAAAAGCGACTCTTTGTGAGAAAAATAAATCTATATTAGCGGAGTATATATATTATTTCTATTTATTGTGAACCAAAAATTTTGTTTGCGTACTTAGTACAATGCAATCCATACCAAGTAAATAAGACAATTAGCGACATCTATTATCGAATAATTGACTTAAACAATAACGGTCAACAAAAATTCAGATTCAAAAACAAGGAAGTATACGAGGCGTTCTTGGAACGACAAAGGAAGGAGAAGGAGCGCAAGACGAAGGAGCACAGGGAAGATCTACTCAGACTGTGGGTAAGAAACATTTTGTTATATAATAGGAGTACAAATATGACAATAATATCATTGATTAATGGAATCAGGCGTTACTTTGCGGAAATCCATTACCAGTTAGAACTTTTACTTAGCTAAGATCCGCGACAGGCGAACAACAATAGAAAATTAATAATGTGTGTTTTCCTGCTGGATGAAGTGGATTTACGGGGCACTCAAATTAAATTGTACCGAAAAACAGCCGTCAGCAATTCTCCACTCACCAACCACTATACACAACACCAAACACACACTACCACTTTTCCACCTTGCAAACGACACGTGTTTCGCCTCTATAAGCAGAGGGGGGTAGAGGGAGGGAGGAGGGTTTTGGGTCCCCG
This sequence comes from Baronia brevicornis, assembly GCA_031353405.1. Lineage (NCBI taxonomy): Eukaryota > Metazoa > Arthropoda > Insecta > Lepidoptera > Papilionidae > Baronia > Baronia brevicornis. The sequence continues at coordinate 660,411 of JASFAT010003679.1, forward strand.
GAACTCGGCCGCACACCGTACGAAACGCGGTACCACTCAGACGCCGGTTTTCGGCGGGAGTGTGGTACTTCCCCGGGCGAGCCGGCCCATTCATGCTACAGACAAATATTATGCCATTCTTTACAAAGTATTCGTCTGCGACGTGGCTCTAACACTTCAGAATTGGAATTAGAATATTGACAATTAATAATAAATTTCTAGAAAGAGCGCGATGAACGCGAGGCCCGAGAGAAGGCAGAGACGCGTCACTTCTACGGCGAGCTAGCCGAGCAGAAGCTGCGTGAAGCCGACAATAGGCTGTTGGTACATGGCGCAGTGTTAATCGAGGAAGCCAAGCGTCATTCGCGCCCGGATTTCGCCCTTCGGAGGGCTCTGGACGTACGTATTAGAAACCGAATTCAACTATTTTATGCCAGTTAGTTGGTGTTATATGAAGTTCGAATTTACTCGTATTTGAACAATATTGTACTTTTAATAAACTTTAAGTATTATGTATATATATATACAACTAGATTTACTGCGACTCTGTAAAGTGTCGGTGTTCTAATACACCAATTTGATTAGCACACGTATATTTAGTAATGGAGTCAGGCGTTACTTTGCGGAAATCCATCACTATATGACTATATGGACAATCAAAAGTTTTACTTAGCTAAGATCCGCGACAAGCAAAACAATAACAGGAAATTAATAATGTGTGTTCTGTGAAAAAACCGAAAAGTGTGAAAAAACTTTTCGGTTGTCTACCGTACAGTCTACTATACCTGAAGATGCCTCGTGTTGGGGCGAAACACGTGTCGTTTGCAAGATGGAAAAGTGATAATGTGTGTTTGGCGTTGTGTATAGTGGTTGGTGGGTGGAGAGTTGATGGCCGATTTTCGGTAAGTTTTTGGTTTAAGTTCCAAAAAAATCCACTAAACCCAACGGAAAAACACACATTATTAATTTTCTGTTATTGTTTCGCTTGTCGCGGATCTTAGCTAAGTAAAACTTTTGACTGTCCATAACACGTATATTTCTTATCTCTTTTGCACGTTACAACACCAGCCAGGCGGATGATATGTAATGAATGATTTTACACAGCAGCGCCGTCTAGTTAACGTCTGCGAATCGACAATATCTTAAATAAAATGTTTTCTCTTTTCAGAGCAACACATGAATGCTTTTAATTTAAGTAAGATGTGAGACTATGTGGCGCAAAAGAAGGTGTTATGATAATAGTTGAGAAAGTGATGCTTGGATGGTTTGGGCACGTAGAGAGGATGGATGAAAGACGACTGGTAAGAGTATTACGTTGCGGATGTGGGTGGAAGGGTCGGTAGGGGAAGACCAAGGAAAACATACCTTGATCAATTTGACGAAGTTTTTAGGAAGGTTTAGATGAAGAATATCCTTAACCGGCGAACTTGAATGAGGAGAGTTATGAGTGTGGAGGAAGCAAGGACAGTGTGCCGAGATCGTAGCGGATGGAGATTTGTGGTCTCTGCCTACCCCTACGGGAGACAGGCGTGATGATGTGTATGTATGTATTTAGATATGAGACATACACCACGTAAATTGTACAGGATGTGTCTGGTTCTCATTATATGTTCTGTTCTGCGTACCGCAGCGATACTGCAAGCAGTACCGCTTGTACGCGATGCCGGAGCTGCCAGCGCCGCTGCGGGCGCACTTCCCGGCGTACGCGCCGCGGGACTCCTCGCGCCCCGACCCCCACTACCGTCCACCATCACCGCCACCGTCACGTCGCGACGGTGTGACCAACGGCGACAAGGGGAATCAACGACAGGTTCGCCATGTCGTTGAAAAAGTACAACTCAACTCAATACTTAGTACAACGTGTCCAAAATTTTTCCCTAATATATTCTAATAATCTCCCCTTTAAGAGACACGTGACGCATTATCTTAACACTTGGCCGACCGAACGGGGTGATCTCCACGTTATCAAATAAGTCGGTACACGACCGAACGGGGTGATCTCCGGGGATGCACGAATTTAAAGACTTTTTCTATTCAAATAGTATTGTGGCGTCTGGACACACCACATTGTTTTTGGTATGGCAACATTTTACACCCAATGCCACGTACACTCCTCCGTCCGCTCGAATAGCGACGACACGCGCTGTATGTGTTCCGCGTAATTTTAATATAGCTGTATTGGTTACAATTTATATTACTGTATTATATATTTTAATATTGCTGCATTCATGTAAGAATATACTGTGTGTACAAGCAATAAGTAGAAAGTTTTCAAGTGAATCTGGATTTCCTTTAATATCAAACTTGAAGCATCAACGCAACTTCAGTATTATTCGCATTGCGAAAAGTGCGCGGTGGACAGCGAAGTTTGACTCGTCCGGTGGAAATCGTACAGTTCACTGTGGCGCGCACGATCGGCTTAGTGTTAACAAACCGGGAATGCTAAAAATGAAGGACAGGCAAAAATTTTAACTAGCTTGTCTCCTTTTTGGTATTGTTGAAACTAGAAGGCCTGAATACTTATACTCGAAACTGGCATGGTTTAAAAATATATCTAGGCACCCTGTTCGGTTTTATGACAAACCTCTGGCAATTTCCAAACAGATCTGCAGTTTTTCTGGGCAGTTTTAACAATCGGGCTACGAAGTGTTGGAACGATATTCCAACCCCAAATCCGTCTTCTAACTTCGATACTGTTGTATATGTAGTTTTAATATTTATAATGTCGGTTGTAAACGCCGCATTATAAATCAATATGAAACAAGCCAGCGTATTATTGTAATTGCGATCCACAACTATACTGATAACATATTAAACATATACAAACTTTTTGTTCACATTATGAGAACATATTACTGGACCAACAAACGAAAGTTCTCCCTGGTTCTCATCGAACTACTTCGTAGTTTCACTGCAGTAGTGATAAACTAATCTTGCTCTGGTTCTGTTTAGTCCTGATATTTATTTATTTGTTTGCTTAATATCATACATTATATCTATGGCATTATATTAAAAAAATTGCTCATATTCTTCTGCGGTGTGTAGTAGAATTTGATCCGTAGGCCTAAGAGTAATCAATTAAGTTGTTCTCGCTTTACACATATCACAGACAAGAAATTACAGATTTTCCTCGATATTCTCCATAATTACCCCTTTTAATTTCTGGCAACACCATTTCTTTATGCGTATTACTTTTGTGTTAGACAGTTTGTTGCAGTGACAGTTTTTTGTTCCCCGCTTCTTTCCCTCTGGTCAGCAATGAATCAATCATGAACAGTTTCTCGATTACATCATTTAAATGTTAAAAATTAGCAGCATTTTTGACATTTTTGTTATCCTGAGGAACCAGGAACGTAGAAAACTAAACGTGCAACCTTAATTACTACGTTATTAACGCTTAATTTCTCTGATGATACATCAAGACACGATACAGAGACACGACACAATAAAGAGCTATAATTTAATAAAAAAATGCATATTTTAGAATGGAGGTATGAAAAAAGAGGTGGACAGTGTACAGGAGGACTACAAGAAACGAGGGCCGGCGAATGGATTGCAGAGGAAAAGTTCGGAGGTTTGTAAAGCGAAATTCTTATTACTTCTTTTCTTTATGGGATAGGCAGGCAAACGAGCAGGAGTATCAACTGATGGAAACGAATCAATGGCGCCCATAAACATGACGCAGCGCTATAGGCAGTGCGGAAGCGTTCCCGACCTTTAAAAAAGCGTCATTATGGGAGTGGGAATTGGAGAGGGAGGGGGAGAGGGAGGGTGTTGGGACTCCGGAACTCAGCCGCTCACCGTTGCTGTACCTAAGCTACCACTCAGAAACCGGTTTTCTGCGGGAGTGTGGTACTTCCCCGGCCAAGCCGGCCCATTCACGCTACAGACAAATACTATGCCATTCTGGACGAAGCATACGTCTGCAGCGCGGCTCTACCACTATTAATTTATATTACTTCTATAGCGCAACATCAATATCGATTGTTAATAATGAAATATTTATTAATAGACATAGCCTATAGGTTTCTGAACGTCATCACCAACAACCTATAACGGCCCATTTCACAGAAGCTGGGAGGCCTGGTCTCCCAGGATCTTTTTTATACGATTGGTAGGCAAACGAATAGGCGTATAATCTGATGGAAAGCAATCCACGCCGACCATAAATATTGCAAAAGCGTTGCCGGCCTTTAAGAAATGTATAGGCTTGTTTTTTGAAGGTTCCAATGTCGTATCGGTTCGACAGCACAGCTGGAGGTAGCTGGTTCCACAGGATAGTGGTTCTTGGGCAGAAGATTCGGGAAAAAAGGACCGAACTGGATCGCCACTCATCCAGATGGTGGGGATAACATGTTTCTTTTCACAAAGAAAATCTATCGTATTTCATATTGTTTCAGGTCGAAACTATATGAAATACGATAAAATATGATGATATACGATTCTCTTTCTATCGTATTTCATTTGGTTTCAGGTGGAAGTGAAGCTGCCCCCCATAAAGTCGGCGGAAATGTCAGCCGGTTGGAAATGAAACGGCTCGTTTACAAAATATTGTTTTTATTTATTTATATATCAACTTTAGAACGTGTTCTTTTTTCCTTTCAATTTCATACATAATATATAAAACAAAGAGATAATGTTTATGGCACGAATGTGTAATGATGGGCGTGTGACTAGAGAGATGATGTTAAATTTGGTTGTGTATACAAAACATATATGTTGGCAGGAGTGTATGATAAACGTAAGTTTGATGAAACTTTGATAAAAGGCACGGTGTTTGTAAGTTATGGTGAAACTCGGTAAACTAAGCGTTTATTTCACGCGCGTTTTTTTAACGCCGTCGACTTTTACACCACTGCCGATTGTGATTTTACAACAATAATAAACTTTTTAATTTGCGTTTTACTTGCATTTCTGAAGGCAGTCCGTGCGGAGGTCTCAACTTCGTCTGAGAACCCTTGGATTGCTACTAGTTTCTCCCCCACTGACCAAATACGTCTTATGTCGTTTCAACCGGGTTTAAAGATTAAGGCGACGTTTTCTTCACCTATTTATTGTCGACTTTCAACCGAACCCAGTCCGGGTTGTTCACAAGTTCTTCCGACAAAGAATTAACTGATAAAAACTCTATTTCAGAGAAAAAATCTATTTTGAAAAACTACAGTTTACACATAACTTGCGTTTTTCACACAATCCTGTTCAAAAATGATAAAATAAATGTTCGTTGGGCCACATAGCAGGTTGTTTTCTTAAAGTACCTTAAAATTAATACAGAAACAAAACTAAACTAGTCTACTAAACGAATCTTTGGTCACGTTGAGTGTAGATCGTCAAAAGTGCGGTGGTTATATAAAGGTCAGAACACACCTGAGAAATTTTTTGTACATATCAAATAGAAGTCACAGATAACTTAGAAATGGATTCCGCATCGATTCCAAGTCTCAGGTGTGGCACGAATATTTTATAATAAATACACAACTTTTCCAAATTTCACATCTTTATGGAAAACTTAAAATGCTCATTATTTACTTAGAAATAAAATAATACAAACAAAAGATGTATTGTAAAAGATTATTAGTGGAGATTCTAAAATATATTTAGGGAAATAAGGTTTATCAAATATTTACAAGAAAAGAAAGCAATTTGTGCGTCGGAACAAGTGTTGCTATTAATTAATAATTATTAAATGTCAATTCTAAAGTTGTTGATAAATAGATTATTACAAAAAAAAATGGAATTCGTATCAACACAGCGTTCGTAATACTTTCGTTTGCTTTGGCTTACGCGATATTGTCTATGGTTGAATTTCTACAGATACTACTATTTTTGACGAAAATATCATTGTACGTACATAAAACGAGTTGAAAATATGGAGGAAGACAAATTTAAACTATGAATGTTAATAATAACATTTCTTTTAGAAATGTATTTAGCACCTACTTGAGCAATTGCCTGTTATTATTAAGAACAAATGTTTACGAAATAGCCCCAGACAGAGGTAATCTAGTTGAAGTAACAGAATGCACGAGACAATGCTCAAGTAAGATAGTCTGTAAGGATCATTACATCTGTACTTTACACGTGGCTTATAAAAACTAATTAGGTACCCAATCAAAAAAAAAATACAGTAGACTTTTGATAATTCAAACCTTTCTATAATTCGAAGTGATCGTTGGGCCCCTAGCGAAACTATCGTTCAATCAAATAAATTCAATAGTTTTTAATTCGAAGAAAAAAAACGATCCATAATCGATTAATTAAGAATCGATTATTTATATAAATTTTAATGAGCCTATGGGATTTAACAAATATTTACCCTAATCAATTAATTATTTACTGTGAATAATCAATAATCGATTAATTATTTACTCTAAATAATTAAGAATCGATTAATCATTTACATTATTTACTGTAAATCAATTTTAGTAGTGTTTGAATATAACACGTAATAGAAAAATAACACGTTAATATATAATAAGTACAGTTGTAATGTCCCCGTGTTCATGGTACGTTCGAGAATGCTTCGATCGGAACAGTCGAGTCGCGTCGCTTAAATTAATCTTACACTAACTTGTACTTTCTGCGTCCCGAGATATAACTTATACAATAAAGCATTTATAATAAAAAAAACACCATATATTATGTGATACATTTATGATATGGCAAGTTTGAGCTAACAAGTTGTGCCTGGCAATATAAACAATCGGGTTTTACGTCACTGTTAAAACGTCAAACGTCATATGTCGTCTGTGTCGCAGACATGTTTGAATGACAGAGACAGCACATGGTCAGACGAGTACAACCGATTGCTTAATTATAACATTTGATGTGTTATCTACATTGATGATATTTCCAAAAATATCAAGACCGATACAATTATATTATTTATATATGTTGATATAAAGTTGCCGTATTTGAAAAACTCCTGTCAAAATTTAGCAACTTATGCCGGGTAAAATTTAAAAATATAAAATAACTACATTTTATTTTGAACAACGACATGGAAGTCCTATTTTAAATATAATATGAAAGGTAAGTGTTAGAAAATAGACATAAAGTGATACGTAAGAAACATTACATCTAATACAATAAATTTACACCTTACATTACATACTCGCAAACTGAACTCTAGGCGGAGTTATAACAACCGACAACCCATTCATATACTATCCACTAGCCTAAAGAATAAATTAAGTATCGCAGTAAATTGAAAAAAATTGTCATTTGGCACTAATCTAATACTTAGTCTACACTTGCGAAGTGGTGATGTGACTTCACAGAAATGCAACATTTAACGGCCTCAAGCGTTGTTGACTCGGGTAATTTTTGATCGGATAACCGGTGATACGAGAATTAGATGTTCAATTTTTACCTTTTTTATAAAATCTAGAAGTCCATATAAAAATTCTGTAATTTTCAGCAAAGAAGTTTTGTAATTTAAAAAAAATTAAACTCTTTAACAATCTATATTTTTAATCTGTATTATTGTATTCTGTCGTTTAAATCTATTTAGGATGATTGAATGAACGAATCAATGATTTACAAGAACAAAAGAGATCTAGAAACTTTTTTAATCGACAGTAATTCGTAATCGACAATTTTACTCAACTAGCAATACGATTAAACATTCCGATATCTGGTTACTCGAAAAATTATCCGCATCCGCAAACATGTTCGAAGGCACTGAACAATCACATACATAATATGTTTTCCCTTTATAGTCCATAATGTTATGTCCATCCGACGTGGTCCTTACCCGGGGCCTACAGGGTGTCACATGCCATGTGCTGTCCCGATGGACCCAAATCTACCTCAGGGTACGTCTCGTGAGGATTCCATTGCTTGGTTTAAACACCTACTTACTACTTCCAGTTTGTTTAGGTAGGCTGTCGCCGCATCGCCTCGGGGAGTACTGCGGAAATGTAAACAATTATTAGGTGTACAAATAAGTTTCCGCGGTTTGTCAAAAGATGGCCCCACCAGAAGGTTATGGAGAAATTGTCAGATGTAAAACGTAATATCCCAAGTTTAGTCATCTGGCAACACCATAACCTTAAAGTACTAGTGATTCCGTATCAGCATCACGTAATTTTTTTCGTGCAAAAATGTCAAGTTTTATTCCGAATAAGCATCATTTGCGGGAACTTTTGATTTACTTCTTTAATGTGAAAAAATCTGCAGCTGAGGCGCATCGATTGCTTCTAGAAGCATATGGTGAAGCTGCTTTAAGTGAGAGAAGTTGTCAGGAATGGTTTCAAAAGTTTAAGAACGGTGAGTTTGACGTTAAAGACAAAGAACGCAGTGGAAGGCCGAAAGTGTACGAAGACATGGAATTAGAAGTACTATTGGAGGAAGATTCGTCCCAAACGCAAAAAGAACTTGCACTTACTCTACAAGTTACTCAACAAGCAATTTCACATCGTTTAAAATCGTTAGGAATGATTCAAAAACAAGGAAATTGGGTTCCATATGAACTAAAGCCGAGAGACGTTGAACGCCGATTATGCATGAGTGAAATGCTGCTTGCCAGGAATAAAAAAAAGAGTTTTTTGCATCGTATAGTCACTGGTGACGAAAAATGGATTCACTACGATAATCCAAAGAAGAGAAAGTCATGGGTTAAGCCCGGCGAACCATCAACATCGACAGCTAAGCCGAATATTCATGGAAAAAAACTCATGCTGTGTATTTGGTGGGATCAGCTTGGTGTCGTGTATTATGAATTGCTGAAACCAAGCGAAACCATTACTGGAGCTCTCTACCGAACACAATTGATGAGATTGAGTCGGGCACTTAAGGAAAAACGCGCCCATTACTACTCCAGACACGACAAAATTATTCTTTTACACGATAATGCTCGTCCACATGTTGCGGCGCCGGTAAAAACATACTTGGAAACACTCAACTGGGAAGTTTTACCCCACCCGCCGTATTCACCAGACTTAGCCCCTTCTGATTATCACCTGTTCCGGTCGATGGCACATGGTCTGTCTGAGCAGCGCTTCACATCATATGAAGACACCAAAAATTGGGTAGATTTGTGGATAGCGTCAAAAGATGAAGAGTTTTTTCGACGGGGTATCCGAATGTTGCCAGAAAGATGGGGAAAAGTAGTGGAAAATGATGGAAAATACTTTGAATAAAACGTAATGTACTTTTCCTTTACAATAAATTCCTAATTTTTTATAAAAAACTGCGGAAACTTATTTGTACACCTAATACTTTAAAGGGAGAAAGAGCATCATATTCTGAAGAGCACAATGACGTAATAATCCGGCTCGAAGGACCAATGTTTGCCTATGACGAAACGCTGTTAAAACAAAACTAAACTCGTGTCTTTAGGGGCATTTACAATTTACTAGTAGTAGAGCCACGCTGCAGAATAATAGTTTGTCAAGAATGGCATATTGTTTGTCTGTAGCATGAATGGGCCGGGGGAGTACCACACTCCCGCAGAAAACCGGCGTATGAGTGGTAGCTTAGCTATTGCGCTTCGTCCGGTGAGCGGCTGAGTTCCGGAGGCCCAATCCGTCTTTCCGTCGCCGTCATTTATAATTTAGTCTCTGCCTAACCGTACAGGGAGACAGGCGTGACGATATGTATGTATAAAAATGTATGGTTCAAAACAAACAGTCCAAGTATCTGTTTCTGCACTATACTGGTAAACATATATACGTAATATGTGAAAACGTGTACAGTCCAAATAGAAAAATATTCTAGCTGACGCTGTCGCAGATACTAATGTACCGAAAAGACAGACAACGTCACGCAGACGACGCTGTCGTGGAGTTGACAGATGTTTACCTCAACACGAAGGGTTCGTGTCGCGGCGAATCGATTCCCCGCGTCACGTCGCGTTTGTTGACACCGCGCGGCGACTGTCGCATGAAGTCGTTCACTGGGAACAGATGATCAGTAATACTAGTAAACTAAGGATGAAACGGATAGTGGTTTGGCCGGATACCGGATATTCGGCAAGCTACGAGGTCGGAGCACCGGATATCCGGCTACCGGATATTCGGTCCTTTATCGCGTTAATATGAATCAGTACCCGCAGTTATCAAGGTTTGCCAGAATTTATCTTTCAGCACCTAGCAGTAGCGTTTATAGCGAAAGGCTATTTTCAGAAGCTGATCTGGTATACGAAGTCAAGCGGATTTTATAGAGCCCCGCTGCAGACGAATACTTTGTCAAGAATGGCATAATATTTGTCTGTAGCATGAATGGGCCGGCTCGCCCGGGGAAGTACCACACTCCCGCACAAAACTGGCATCTGAGTGGTAGCTTGTCTACCGCGCTTCGTACGGTAAGCGGTCTGAGTTCCGGAGGCCCAACACCCTCCCCTTCCCACTCCTACTCCCCCTCCGATTCCCACTACCGCTCCCACTCTCACTCCCATAATTTTACTTTCCTTTAAGGTCGACAACGCTTCCGCACTGCCTATGGCGTTGCGGATGTCTATGGGCGGCGTTGGTTGCTTTCCATCAGGTGACACGCCTGCTCGTTTGCCTTCCTATGCCATTAAAAAAATCATAGTGTCTAAATAACTTCTTATCTTATATAATACAATGTCAATTGTCAAAATTTTTATTAACTTGGTACATCGCACTATTTAAATTATCTTTTACTTTATAAATCCTAAATCCAAAAGCATGTTAATTTTGTTGTGTTGTGGATAGTGGTTGGGGAGGTGGAGAATTGCTGACGGCCGTTTTTCAGTAAGATTTAGTTTAAGTTCCCCGTAAATCCACATCATCCAGTACAAAAAACACACATTATTAATTTTCTGTTATTGTTTTGCTTGTCGCGGATCTTAGCTAAGTGAAACTTTTGACTGTCCATATAGTGATGGATTTCCGCAAAGTAACGCCTGACTCCATTAATCATCGTAATTGTTAAGATTGAAAACCTAATATTGCCACCGGATACCCGATGTGTGGATTGAATAGAACATACCGATGGGTGAGAGCGCCACGGCGGACAAGGTGGGCAGATGCAGCCGCGGAGACAATAGCGGTGTGGTGTTGCTGGTGATGAAAAATGTACCCAATGTTAATTAAATAGGGTAGAAAATGTGCTACAAGGCATTACGTGGCACCACTCCTAGCACTGCTAGGCAGACCATGGAGTTTCTATGCGATTCCTTTCCCTGAAAAATTAATAAGCTGTTTCGGATTGGAGGAGCCACCTATGTCGTCGGATCTCACCCTTATAGTCTTTTTTCTGCACCTCAAAAGTAAAGTTTATGAAAAACACGATCTCGCCATTCTTTCCTTGTTTAATCCACAACTCATCACTCTCCTCATGCAGGCCCGCCGCTTAAGGGTGCTCTTGACCTAACCTTTCTTAAAAACTTGGGCAATTTGGTCAAGGTATTTAGGTCTTCCTCAATCGATCCTTCCATCCACATCTGCAACATAAATTTCTTTTACCAAACACCTTTCATCCATCCTCTATATTTGCCCGAACCATCTAAGCATCCCTTTCTCAAATTTTGTCACAACACTTTTTACTTCACATTATTAATATTAAACTATCAATATCAGCCCACGACAGTCCACTGCTGGACATAGGCTTCACCCAAGGCACGATCAAGCCCGATCTTTGGCTACGCACATCCAGCTTCTGCCAGCCGCTTTGCGCAGATCTTTGCACCATCTAGCCAGAGAACGTTCCAAACTACGTTTGCCGAGTCGCGGTCTCCACTCCAGCACTCGTCTACTCCAACGATTGTCGGTTCTCCGACGAACGTGTCCAGTCCATTGCCGTTTTAGTTTGCTAACTTGAAGAGCTATGTGGACTCTCCGGCGAATTTTCCATTCCGAATTCTATCCACCAGAGAAACTTCGAACATAGCTCCATATCATACATAGTAATAATTATGAAGTATTGTCTAGTCTTCTATACAAAATAATAAGGTTAGACGTAGCAAGTGAGCTTACGTATAGTTGTGTTGGTGTGGTGCGGTGGGGTTGGGGGAGCGGCCGAAGGGCGTGGTGGCTGTACGCAGCAGGGCGGCGCTGGCCAGCGCCCGCACCTGGTGCCTGCGACGCATCACGAAGCCCATGCGCAGCGTCACAACCACCACGATCGCTATACACCTGGAAACGACGACAAGCTGTGTATTTTTTACCTATAGCTGTGTTTTTTTTTTATCTTACAACCATTCATGTCCATACATTTTAATATTTTTACATTTGTGTTAGTAATGATGTACAAGTTAAAAATTATGTTAGTAAATCATTTACATTGAAGAAAGCTGTTCGTTTTCTCAAAATGGCCCAAAAGCCATCGGTACGGGCTTTAACGAACATACATGGGGCAGCCCCAAGAATATTCTGAAACCGTTGTTATACTGGACCCCCAGGGCGTTGATGGTTCGCTGCGTGTAAACATACCACAAGCTGCACGTGTAGAAGACTTGGCAGTACAAACAAAGTTACCTTCATCCATATATAAGAGAGAGAGAGAGACTTGGGTTAGACCTATGTTCAGCTACAACCAGCCACTTTCAGCGGTATTTCTAAACGATTAGGACATTACGACCTTCAAAAATAAGCCTACGCATTTGTCAACGCCGGCAACGCTTCTGTCTCTCATCAAATTCGATCTTCGGCTACACGTATCCAGTCTCTTCCAGCCACTTTGCGCAGATCGCTCCATCTGTCAGGGAGCGACTATCTACGCAAAGCGAAGACGTTGTTGGCTTTACCGAGAAATATATTTCAATTTGACATAACGAATACACACTCAAAAGTTTATTAACTGGATCAGACATTTTGGCGTAAGCTCACTTGAAACGTTTCTTGCCCCGACTCCTGTCGGGCTCGTTGGGAGTGAGACGATACTTCTTTTCGAATTCCGCGTAGCCGGTCAGCACCCGCTGGAGGTACCGCTTTTGCCACACCAGCGCCTTCCGGCAGCTCTCCAGCCGCGAGCATCGACCGTGCAGGTAGCGGATCTGAAGAGACAAGAATTATGAATGATCGGGTGCGCTCAGTACAGCGAGACAGTATATATATTGATAAAATGGTGGCTATTCTACCAAAATCTTATATCGTTACTTTTTGAGTTGACTTTTACAGTCAACTTAAAAAGTAACGATACGCATACGCATTTATTTCACATCACTTATACGCCTTAATCGAACTATATTGTATAATATGCCAACACAATTAAACAATATAACTGATAATAATATAAGATTATGAAAATAAACTAAAAACAACGTGAGTGATCTAATTTGGCGGGAAAAGTCCGACATATAATTTGTTTTTTATATATCCACGCCTATCTCCCGCAGGGGTTGGCAGAGACAACAGAGCTCCATCCGCTACGATCCCGGCGCACCCTCCCCGCCTCCTCCACACTCATCCTTTCATCCATTCTTCCTCTCACATTGGAGATCAGGTGGAAATCAGGACGTGACGGGTGGCGAACGAACCACGTCGCCGTCATTTTTCAACAAATTAGGTATATTAAAATTCGTCTTAGTGAATCCCACGAGACGCAAGGGAGGATCAAGATCAGCCCCAGCAGAGCCCCGCATGCTGTGGTAAGGCACCATAGTACCCGGAGAGCTCGATCCCGGGACGGTCGGCACGCTTGCGACTAAGCTCGCCCCTAACCACGCATTCATTGGCACGGTAGTCCGTGGATTGGCGGAGAGGAAGAGAAAGGATAGAAAAGAAAGGAAAGGGGAGGAAGGGAAGTGCGGATTGGGGGGTTATCCGACTCGGAATAAATATATATAAATCCATACATATATTTATTCCGATGCGGGGATCGAACTCGCGACCATTGTCCCCGCCCGCGGAAACAATGGGCCCCGCCACTGAGCCAATCGGTCGGTCGACCGACATATAATGTTTATCAATAATATAGTAAAATGTCCTCCAAAAAGTCTGCATGGAAGCCGTTAAATAAGCAATTGAAAATGGAAGCGTATGACGTTGTCGTGTCAACACGTCAGTCCTCGTTGTGATGTCTCGTGTTAATAATACGCGGTGTATTTGTTGACTCGTAGTTATTTTATTACAAAATCTCGTTGTCGTATAATGCAACAACAACAAATATAAAAACGGTATAAACAACTCGCACGTCCGATATGGATACTTTCAATAACGAGTCGTTTAAGATTCCCGATATGGTGTAAGTTATTTCAGTATGGTTTGTGTATAGCTCTTTGAAGCCGTTTTGTAATAATTATAATATCTAGCCAGAATTGTGCATCAGCAGCTCGCCGTTAAATACAAGCTATGCGAGCAGGAGGTGCCTTATTATAAATACGATCCAAAGTCAGTTCTCGAAAACAGTCGTGCAACATTATACTGGGATCGATCCATTATCACGGACCGGCACATTGTTGCCAATAAGCCTGATATTGTGATAGTGGATCGAACTACACGCGAGGCAATGATAGTTGATATTAGTGTTCCGCATGACGAGAATCTCATCAAAGCGAAAAAAGATAAACAAATAAAATAGATAGACCTCGTGCATGAGATTTCCGCCATGTGGTCTCTGTGAATGGACTTATCGGTCAAAATTTAGACGTCCGTCTGTCCAAGTTAGGTTTAGGTAAGTGGGTTAAATTCAAAATTCAAAAAGCAGCCATATTGTGCACGGCTAGGATCGTGAGAAGGTTCCTTTCCTTGGATGTTTGGATGTTATGTATTAATGTGTGTAGGTGTGTTTTTTTTTTTCAGTGTGTGCATGTGACTGAGTGTATGTTTAATTTATTGTATGTTATCCCATTATCTTTTTTTAATTGGACAGGAAGGCAAACAGACAAGCGTGTATGGAAAGACCATACACTAACATAAAATTAAGAATGGTTTCAACTATTATTATATTACTTGTTTATGGGATAGTTAGGCAAACGAGCGAGCATGTCACCTGATGGAAAGCAATCAACGCCGCTCATAGACATCCGCAGTGCTTTAGGCGGACTAGATGGCGCGTATTGGAAGAAACTTGTCCACCAGTGGCCTAACGAAGGAAACATGATTGTCAATCTATTGCACCCGTTAGGATGCAGCTTATAAAAATGGTGTCGTAGTGGTGATTCTAATTATAGTTAATACTTTTTTTAATCATAATATATTTTCATCCTATACATATTTTTAAAGCATGTGCGGCGACCACCCATCCATCACCAAGACGGAGCTGAACGCGAAGGAAGACAAAACGGTCGAGAAGCAGAAAGCAAAGAGTTTGACGTCACACGCCAGGTTATCGCCGACGGTAAAACAACATTTATTTTTTTAATAGATCAGCTTGACAAATAGCGGCATTTGGATTCGATAACGAGTCTTTTAAGATTCCCGATATGGTGTAAGTTGTTTTAGTATGATTAGCTCTTTGAAGCTGTTTTATAATAATAATATGTAGCCAGAATTACCAAATTAGTAGACTCTACGGTAGACAACTAAATAGTCAAGACTTTTCGGTAGTCTACTATATCTGAAGATGCCTCGTGTTGGGACGAAACACGTGTCGTTTACAAGATGGAAAAGTGGTAGTGTGTGTTTGGTGGTTGGTGGGTGGAGAGTTGATGGCCGATTTTCGGTAAGGTTTTGGTTTAAGTTCAAAATAAATCCACTTCATCCAGCAGGAAAACACATATTATTAATTTTCTGTTATTGTTTTGCTTGTCGCGAATCTTAGCTAAGTAAAACTTTTGACTGTCCACATAGAAAACTTCATGACACTTTTTACAATATTTTAATGCTAAAATTAAAACCTAAATAGTATTATATTAGCCTAATAAAAAGAAAATAATGTAGACCTAATAAGTGTCACAAAACGGTTTTTTGCTTATCGTATGCCAGGCGTTCTATTGGAGCACCTGGCGCTGGTTATCAGCAAACACCAACGTGGTCAGATTGCGGACTACAGTGAAGAAATTGATATACACACACACACACACACACACACACACACACAATCCATATTTAAACTACTACTCATACTCATATACGCATACAATACAATACGCAAAATATTTCGATTTTGATCCATTAAACAGCCCAAATGGCGAAAGTTTAACTTTTGTAAGGCAAAACTAAAAGACAAATCAAGAAGGTTTAATTTTTGTAAGATACGCAAGGCTGGTTCGATCGACGCTCTAGATCACAGACTGGTGTCAAATTGATTAACCCAGACGCATAATGTCCAGACATCCCGCACGGAGCGGCCGCACACCCACGCGATATCGGAGCTGGTTCTGCAGGCCCCTGAACCACGGTCCCTGCATCTACTGCAGCACGTCGATAGACTGCCGCCCAACAAGACGCTTGTCCAAGGTAAAGTAATAGTGGTAGAACATAGGGGCCGATCGGTTTTATCTTACATTGTCACCTCGAACAACACCTAGCAATTTTTTTTTGAGATAGGAAGGCAAACGAGCAGGCGTGTCACCTTGGCAATGGAAAGCAATCAACGCCACCCATAGACATCCGCAGTGCCATAGGCAGTGCGGTAGCGTTGCCGACCTTTAAGGAAAATGTCATTACAAAAGCGGGGGGGAAGGAGGAGGGAGGATGAGGGTTGAACCTCCGAAAGTCAAACGCTTATCAGACGAAGCGCGGTAGCTAAATAGGAGATGGTACTACCCTGGGCAAGCCAGCCCATTCATGCTACAGACAAATAATATGCCATTCCTGACAAAGTATTCGTCTGCATCGTGGCTCTACCACTATCAATTGGACATAATGCTCGGATAAAAAAGTATTTCATCTGAGCATTATATCCAATAAAATAATTTTACATTATAGTTTTAACTAGAGTGCTGGAGTGGAGAACGCTTCTTGGCACACGTAGTGTAGGAGGCCCCCCCGGCTACATGGTGCGACGATCAGCGCAGGGTGGCTGGCAGAAACTGGATGCGTGAAGCCGTATATCGGAACACGTGGTGCTTTTTAGGAGAGGTCTATATTCAGCAGTGGACTGCCGCAGGCTGTTGTTGATGATAAAAATTATATCTAATCTTATCTCTGATGGGCTCAGTCCACAACTGAATTAAAGTTCACTTCAAAACAACTTCACTCCGGTACTATGGTATACGCCGGTATTCAACTATGGCTTTCAATAGTCTCCCTTCACAAAGTCAAAGTTGCTCAGAGGGCTATGCTCAGAGTTTCTCTGGTGAATAGAATTTTGAACGAAGACATTCGTCGAGAACCAGAGTTACCATTTATTACTAAATATATTTAAATAGGGGCACGAAAGTTTTCTCAACGTATAGGGTGTCCGGTGATAGGATTAGGTTATAGGTCGAATACAATCAGTAAAGGCATGCTTACTGATTATTTCCCGCCAATATTGTGAGAACATTCTGTCTTCACTTCACATACGTGGTTTCAAGAAGATGGCGCCACGCCTCACACTTCTAGAGAAACTGTGGAGATTCACCACCATTCGTGTGGGTACAGTGTATAAGGTTGCGTTATCTTTGATCACCAGCGGCGCTGGGCAGCTTCCGCTGGCCGCCGTACCTGCTGGCGGTGTGGGTGCTGGTGCTGGTGTTGACACACATGCTGCACTGCGTGGTGGCCGTTCTCGACCGCGCGTTACCATCGCTCAAGTGAGTACCACCAGTGTGTAACAATGGGGGTGGATTATTGTGGCATGAAGTTGGATTATTGTGGCATGAGGGTGGATTATTGTGGCATGAGGGTGGATTGTTGTGGCATGAGGGTGGATTATTGTGGCATGAGGGTGGACAACGCTTGTGCAATGCCTATGGCACAGAGGATTTCTTTAGGTGCCGTTGATTGCTTTCCATCAGGTGGCACGCCTGCTCGTGGTGTCGTGCTTTTCTACCTCATAAAAAATACATACATATAGTCTCTTAGTAGGTCTTATACTAAATTATGTACCAAAAAGATTTCTTTTAGTGTCATTTAAAAACAAAAAACCGGTAAGAGGTATCTGAATCATCATATACGATGTTAAAAAGTAGAATTATTGCACGGGTGCGCGATTGTTACTATTTCTCGGCATCCCAAGAGTTAAGCGTGATATTTTATATAAATTAAGCATTATATTATTATACAATTACGCGAGCATTTCGGACTTCTTGCAAAATTTCAGCCAATTCGGCCCATAAATGACTATTTTAGCTTTTTATGGCGGCCATCTTGTTTTCCGCCATTTTGGATGTTTTTCTTCCACCGCCCATGTGTTCGCTTTTGTCACCATTTTTTATTCGAAAACGACTCCGATAGGTATTACGGTTTGAGCGGGCCGTCGAGCAACTTTTTACCAGGTTCACATTTTCTAGGTTTGGATATAATTCCTCTGCGTCGAGCCCTATACGGACATTTCCCCAGAACAAACTTACAGTTTCTCAAATAACATGTCAGTGAATGAGTGAGCCGATAGTAATTCAGTTTTATACAGTATTGAATTCATTGATTAAGTAAAATATGACGGTGAAATCGATTTTATGAATGAAACAATATGGTGGAATCGTCTTGAGATGGTAAATTAAATGATTTTAACTGGCGGTAGATTTCGCGCTTTTTATTTATTTTTAACTACACGCAACTTTTATTAATTAAATATGAGGGAAGAGCTATTTTGTGCATTCCTCGGTATGTTACAGTGCTACCAACTCTACGTTGGTAGAAAATTAAAGAAAGTTAAAAATATCAATGTTGCCAGCAACTTAAACTACTTTTATTTCCAGAAAACTGTGCGTGTACTTCCGCGCGTGGACCGAGTCGTCGTGGCGGGCGGAGGTAGATCTCAACCGCAGGGTTTTGCCATTGGCCCTGGCTCTCATCACGGGCTTGGTGTACACTGTATTCTGGGCACTGTACACGTTGTATTCCGTCGCCTTGTGGTCCATAGAGCCACTGTGCGGGGACCTTGAAGACAAGGGCAGTGGTACCGACGTCACCAAGGTCACCAGCTACGTTGATGATGCCAACTTTGGCGTCAAACATTAGTTGTCTTTTTCACAGTTGGCAACATCTGATGGTTGTTCTTTTAAAATATTGGAGACGATTTCAGAAGAAAATTAACAAGTATGACAACGCAACAAAAATGAATTTATTGGACTTTTGGTAGAATTTTTACACGGCATTTAATTATTGTAATACAAAAATATCAAAGCAATCAATTGTTTTATTTATTTTGGGTAATCCTAAAACCTCAAAAGAAAAATTTGTTTTATTTTTTTTCTAAAGAATTATATTACTAGGCGGTATAGCCACGCTGCAGACGAATACCTTGTCAAGAATGGCATAATATTTGTCTGAACCATGAATGGGGCGGCTCGCCCGGGAAACTACCATAGTACCGCAGAAAACCGGCGGCTAAGCTATCACTGAGGTGAACAAAACTGTATTTATATCAAGGGTCATTCAGTACAAGTTTGATCAGTACGAATACAATGAGATCAGTCAGACGATATGTGTGTATGTACTCACGGCCTGTTCTTTGTCGTCACCGTGTGCTGGGGCTGGCGACGCCGGGGCAGCCCTCGCCTCCAGCTGGTGGCGCAGGGTGCGCAGGTCGGCCTGCAGCCGCTCGCGCTCCGCCCGCAGCGCCACCACGTCGGGGTGCTCGCTCTCCAGGCACCTGCGCAGCGTGGCGATCTCGCGCGCCAACTCGCTCTTGTGACCCTCGATTTCAGTCTGCTGGAAACAACGCCCATAGTAGTCTCGTCTCTCGCAGCTATTTCACACTATCCTGAACTATGAATGTAAAACTAGGCAAGAAACTGAAAGTGGCTTAGAGGGCTATGGAATATATTTTTTTTAATGGGATAGGAAGGCAAACGAGCAGGCGTGTCACCTGATGAAAAGCAATCAACGCCGCCCACACACATCCGCAGTGTCATAGGAAGTGCGGAAGCGTTGCCTACCTTTAACGAAGGTGTCATTATGGGAGTCGGAGTGGGAGTGGGAGGGGAAGGGTGTTGGGCTTCCGGAAGTCAAACCGCTCACCGTACGAAGCGCGGCAGCTAAGCTACCACTCAGACGCCGGTTTTCTGCGGGAGTGCGGTACTTCCCCGGGCGAGCCGGCCCATTCGCGCTACAGACAAATAATATGCCATCCTTGACAAAGTGTTCGTCTGCAGCGTGGCTCTGTCACTACCAAATTATGTAGTATTATGCTCGAGATATCTGTACGCGACGGAGTGCGGACCACAGTGTGGAAAAATGAGAAAGTGACGAATTACAACCGACTTGACGGTTGTCTTCTGAAGCATCTACAATGCCTAATGATGCCTGGGGGTGAGGTCTCGCCTCACGTGTCGAATCTCACTCCGCATGCTTTACTGCTACGACTGCCCGTTAGCGGCGTCAAAAGCAAAACAAAAATGGGAGTTACGAATTCCAAGAAGCAGGCCGACAATGTGAATAGTTCTTTGTATTGTACAAATATATATTTAAAACAATTTGAGATACTCAAACAGAGACCAGTACCAAGGCATCATTGATGGGTTTCTGTTTGTGGGTGGCAGCGGTGAGTTTCTTCTCCAGCTCTGCGATGGTTTCACTCTGGGTGCTGATCAGCTCCTTGGCACGGACCAGCTCTACGCCGGTCTCGTGTTTCAATCTGACAGCACAAATTAAGGTTTTGTTACTGCAGTTTACTTTTTTGATTTTTAAATTTACATCTTCTATAAGAAAAAAAATAATATACGTTATTAAATCGTAAATCTTAAAAGCATCAGATTGGTAAATTTATGTTTTTTATTCAATTTGGAAGAGAGGAAGAACGAGACATGTAGTGTAAGGGCGTGGGGGGGAGAGAGATATTGATATGCGTTTACTAAATACATACATACATATCTTCACGCCTGTCTCCCGTAGGGGTAGGCAAAGACTACAGATCTCCAGTTGCTACGATCTCTGCATACTTTCCTTTGCGTCCTCCACACTGATTATTCTCCTCATGCAAGCCCGCCGGTTGAGGGTACTCTTGACCTGGCCTTTCTTAAAAAGTTCAGCAATCTGGTCAGGGTACGTTTTCGTGGTCTTCCTCTTCCGGCCCTTCCATCCACATTCGCAAGGTAAACTTCTTTCGCCAGTCGTCTTTCATCCATCCTCTCTATATGTCCAAACCATCTAGGCATCCCTTTCTCAACTTTTGTCACGACACCTTCTTTTACTCCACATCGCTCTCTTATATCTTCATTTATTATTCTATCATTCATCATTTACTAATTATTCGACGTATGACCTAACTCTGCGTCGCACAGTCACAGTGTCAGTGCATCGACATCCTCTATACTATTTATATATTTTTTTGTTTCTTCTTTTTTTACATCTTCTCATTTTAGTTTTATAAATTTTTAATGTCACGTAAACATAACCGATCATTTAAGAGACTATACAAAAAAATACAGAGGGAACCCGCGGTACCCTTTTATAGTTATAGTTTCTTCTTTCTTTCTTCTTCTTTCTTCTCCGTTCAGAGTAACCTCATTAGGAAATGGCTGTAAAGCTTTATTGATAACAGTCTGACATTCGATGAATGAAATATAATTTCTTATATCGATGTATAACTGATTGATGATGGTTTGCGTTGAAAACTGTACATATTCTAGGAGAATTACCTCTTGAGCTCCGCCAGCTCTGCATTCCGCGCGGCCCACTGCTGCGCGCGCGTCTCCAGCTGCGTGCGCGCGTGCTGCAGCGCGGCCTGAAGTTCGCTGCAGCGGCTGCGCTCCGTCTCCAGTTTGGACTTCAAGACCGAGATCTCGCTCTTCAGTCTCTCCTGATTCTCAATCTATTGTAAACATGCGTAAACGAGGCTTAGATAAAGTGAGTGTCAAAGGCGCGCAGTAGTTAACTTTTAGCCTGAGATGTAATACCGACACTTTTATAACCCTCCCTCGCCTGATATCTTAAAGTATTAGATATTTTATATATATTGTTGATATGGTCCACTGCTGGACACGAGCTTCCCCATTTCTAGAGGAACGGACATTAACCCACCACGCTTATACAATGTGGATTGTTGGAATAACCAGATTCGGCATAAATATCTGTAGGCCGTACATATGTATCGAACCCACGACCATTGACTCCGTGGGCGACAACCCCGCTACTAAGCCAATTGGTCACTCACAATAAATTAATATGTATTCATATTTATATTCATTCGCGCCCTCGCGGGAAGCAGGACGTGACGTGTGGCGAACCACGTCGCCGTCATTTTTTAACGAATTACGTATATTAAGATTCGTTGTAGTGCATCCCGCGAGCAGCAAGGGAGGATGGACGTCAGCCCCAGCAGAGCACCGCATGTTGAGGTAAGACAGTACCCGGCGGAGCCTGATCCCGGGACGGTCGGCGCGTTTGCGATTAAGCTCGCCCCTAGTCACGCATCCATTGGCACGGTAGAACGTGGATTGGCGGAGAGGAAGGGAAAAAATAGAGAAGAAAGGAAAAGGCAGGAGAAAGAAAAGTTGTATTTAGACACGATGATAGGGATATCATATCCCTATCATACCGCAACGGAAAGCAAGGAATGATACGGTAGTAGCTCGGGAGGCCGGGGTCGCGTACCCGTGTACCAATACCATGGGGTCATGGGGTGCTCACCTCGCGGCGCAGCGCTTCCTGCGGTAGCTGACCCGGGGTGCTTCGCTCCAGTTCGGCTACGCGCCGCCGCAGCCTCTGCTCCCGTTCCTGCAATTCCATCTCCGACTGCATGGCGCTCTCTAGACGCTTCTTGAGGATCTCTATCATGTTCGAGTCTTGGTTCTGTGGTACAACGTTATCACATTTTACGTCTTAATGTAAAACAAAAATTTTAAATTTCATTCATTCGTTCATTCAACCATAACTGTTATGCTGTAGTTGCTTGAGTGTCTCCCCGACATTCAAATTGATGTCGATTTTTCTTATGGGATGTGAAGACAAACAAGCAGGCGTGTCACCTGATTGCTTGTTACCAGATTGCACCTGATTGCAGTGTACCAGAGACGTTCTCTCATTCGAGTACCAACCTGCAGGCTATCTGCCGTCTCCTTATGCGTGTCGAGGAGCAGCTGCAGCCGCCCGGAGTTGTCGCGCTCCGCCTCGTAGCGCAACTTCACCGTCTGCCAGTCCTGCACCAGTTTGTCTCTTATCCTGGAACAAAATATTTATACTTACATTTCGTTTCTCGTTTTTTTTTTCTATGGGATAAAAAGGCAAACGAGCAGACGTGCAATACATGGAAAATTATTAACGGCGGGCATAAACATCCACATTGCCATAGGCAGTACAGAAGCGTTGCCGGACTTTAAGGAAAGTGTCATTACGGTTAGAGGGGGGGAGTAGGCCTTCGGAACTGAACCGCTCACTGGATGAAGCGCGGTAGCTAAGCTACCACTCAGACGCCGGTTTTCTGCGGGAGTGTGGTACTTCCCCGGCGGTGGCGAGCCGGCCCATTCATGCTACAGACAAATAATATGCCATTCTTGACTTCTCCCACAGAAAACCGGCGTCTGAGTGGTCGCTTAGCTACCACGCTTCGTTCGATGAGCGGGCCGGTTCCTTAAAGGCCGGCAACGCTTCTGCACTATCTATGGCGCTGCGGATGTCTATGAGCGGCATTGATTGCTTTCCGTCAGGCGACACGTCTGCTCGTTTGCCTTCCCATCCCATAAAAAAAATACCTCCAACACGTGGAGTCATTGCGAACGTGTTGTCTACCTTCAAGACGGACATAAGAATGAATACGTCAAAAAATTCCGTTGACAATATCCGGGCCACAGTGATCAAGTTAAAAATGAGTACACACCTGTTCAACTCGGCGATGAGAGCGTCCTTGTCCTGCAGACGTGATTCCAGATTGTTCACCTGCATCTGTAGCTTCTCGTTGTCGGATCTCAGGCGACACAGCTTCTCTGACGACGTCGATTGTATCGAGCTCGAAGATCTGAGGAAAGTTAATTCAGAATAGTATTTATCAATACATAATGATACGTGGACAGCGGCTTGACTCAAATTAGAGTACTGTGGTGTTGCATTGACTAATGTAACACTAATGATCAAAACTTTTTATTTTTTATTTATCATTTTAAAAATTAATAATTGTTTTTTTAGATTATTGATTACGATTTATTTGATACATTGATATTGAAAATATACAACTGGTTACTTTCCATCAATCCAAAGGTCAACTGACAGAGAGTGCCTTCCACGTTTGTGTGATAAACTATAATAAGAAGAAATAAATAAATATCGACTTACTTTGACGTATTCAAAGCAAGCCGGGGTATTTCCTCGGGTTCGTCGCTACTCGCCGAGAGAATCTGTAAAACGTGATGTTTAAAACATTAGGAGCTTAATAAACAAATCAAAATTCAGAAGGAGACAATCCATCATTGAGGAAAAGTACCGTCATCGTAGGGCGTGGTCTCTGCACACACACACACGCGCGCGCGTGCGCGGGCTCATGTACGTACAGAACGCATGCGCGTGCATGTGTGCAAACAATCTCCAAATAAATAATTGTGCGATGATTTGCAGAACAAACAATTTTTAAGATTATTAATGGAGTCAGGCGTTACTTTGCGGAAATCCATCACTATAGATGGATCTTAGCTAAGTAAAACTTTTGACTGTCCATATATTGACTGTCCATATAAACAATTTTTAATCGATTGCAATATTTTTAAATGTACTAATTGACTTATGGATTTCATAAAATATAGTGTCAAAATAATATAAAAAAAAATTAAAATTTTTTACGAAGAATTTTTTACTTTTACATTCATTTTTTTTTACGTTTTACTTTTACGTTCATTTTTTTTAATTATTTCATCTTAATGTTAACCTACACGTGGGGCACACTCTTGGAATCAGCCACATTATTCTATGCCACTCGCTGAAGTAGCGAGAGGATACCGTTAATCTCCCGGATCATATTTTCTTTTACTGCTGTGATGTTCATCGCGTATTTTTCATAGATTTTACTTTTGAGGGTTTTCTATTCTATCATCATCATCATCATCAAGGCATTACAGCCGCGGGTGGGCCTTAGCCGGTTCAGTAAATTTTTCCAGTCGGTTCCTCGTTTAGCTTTTTCCCGCCAGTCCCTCACACCGATTGCCTTTAAGTCGTCCTCAACTCCATCTAGCCATCTGAGCTTAGGCCTTCCGCGGCTTCTACGATCATCTGGTTTGCCGTCGAGTAGGCGTATGGGTACTCTAGCCTCGTCCATCCGTACCACGTGCCCAGTCCAGCGGAGGCGTCCAATCTTAATGGTTAATCTTTCTATTCTAACATTAACCTTTCTATTTTATGGGGATATAGAAAAAGTTCATAGGGGGGATATTCGGCAACTTGGATGACCAAGGGATATCGCTGAGACGGCTTATTAATTTGTTAGGGAAAAAATCACGAAGATTTCTCGAATCACTATTAAACTTTTCCCTGTTGTCATGATGCATTTACCATCGTTTCAGAGGGGTTACATGGCTGATTGTCGCACCAAATCATCAGTGTCTAGTCCACAACTTGAGGGCTTTCTCCTTGCAAATATCTTTGACAAAACTGTATCGACTAATGCACAAACGTACACTTAAAAGTGAGAACCTTATCAGAGTACACATGTGACGTGAAATATTGCAATGTATAGCCGATGGCAGAATTAGATTTTCAACCGTAACTTATACTTTGAAACAAAGATTATTCGATCGTAGGGGAAGACCACGGAAAACATACCTTGACCAAATTTCTGAAGTTTTTAAGAAAGGCTAGGTCAAGAGTACCCTTAACCGGCGGGCTTGCATGGGGAGAATAAAAAGGAAGAAATATAGAGGAAACACGGGAAGTACGCTGGGATCGTAGCAGATGGAGATCTGTGGTCTCTGCCTACCCCTACGGCAGACAGGTGTGACGATATGTATATATGTATGTTATTCGACCTATCACCGACAGCCTGCGGCAGTCGACTGCTGAACATAGGCCTCCCCCAAAAAGCGCCACCTAGTCCGATCTTTGGCTTCACGCATCCAGTTTGTGCCAGCCGCCTTTTTTTTTGGGGGGCGTTTGGACGCCCGGCTAGATGGTGCGTTACGTTAGCCAAGGCGCGGTCTCCATTCCAGCACTTGTCTGCTCCGCCGACCACGATTATTACTTGTTTCAATGTAGTAGTTACGGTTGAAAACCTAAGTCTGCCACTTATACACAAAATCGAGACAAACAAAGACAATAAAGAATGAACAAAGGATCTAAAAATAGATTTCCTTTAGCTCGCTTTCATTATATTGTTTTAATACCTTTTGCCCGCGGCTTCGCTCGCAATTTTGGTCATAGTAGCTTTATATATCACATAAATGGTAGATATGTTGTCGCGGACTTTTATTTGGAACTATCCGAAACAAACAATCCTACGGTACATCATCTTTGTGTAACTCCAATGGTTTAGGCAGCGTACGCCAAGATAGCTCTCAGAGGCCAGATTTTTTTCCGACTTAATTGACATGTGTCGTTATATTACATTTTTTACACATTACACAAAATTACATAAAATCATTGCAAATTGTAGCCTATATGTTATTCCGATGTATATTACTGTAAAGTTTTATCCAAATCCGTCCAGTAGTTTTTTCGTGAAAGAGTAACAAACATACATCCATACTCACAAACATTCGCATTTATAATGTTAGTAGGATAGGATTAGAGTGTACACACTACCTGTTCCATGATGTCCTCGTCCAGCGCGTGCGAGTAGTGCAGCTGATCGCGTAGCGCACGCTCCAGCTCAGCGGTGGGCGACCGACTCCCACTCGCCACCAGAGCGCGCTGCTCTCGCCCCGGAGACTGCCGCATTCTACCAGCGACACAATGACAAATGATAATAAATCAAAACATTGGGACACATAGAGGGGATCGATTAAAGAAGACTGGTTTCCGAAAAGTAACGCCTGACTCCATTAATTATCATATAATATTACCAGCTTATACTTGACCAAAAGCTACAATACTCATGTAAAGCCATGTTATGCTTACAGCGTTATGGACAGAAGACAGATATTTAATAAAACACAGTCTTAAGATGGATAGTTTGAATTTTACTTAGCTGAGATCCGCGAAAAACAGACAAATCAGGAAAATGATATTACGTGTTTATGGAAAGAATTTGAAGTTGTAGAATAACTGATCTAAACTGATCTAATTCTTATTAATTAAAGTGGTAGAGCCACGCTGCAGACGAACACTTTGTCAACGATGGCATATTATTTGTCTGTAGCGTGAATGGGCCGACTCGGGGGGCCCGGGGAAGTACCACATTCTAGCAGAAAACCGGCGTCTGAGTGGTAGCTTAGCTGCCGCGCTTCGTCCGGTGAGTGGTTGAGTTTCGGACGGAATGTCTACAGATAATGAACGGCAGGTGGGTTCCCTATACTGGCAGTGGTTAAATAGCTCTGCAATTGCCAAATTTTTCGATTAGAATATGTCTACCTCTATTAATAATTAAAAATACACTTACCTATCCACCATACTCCGCAAATCTTCAAGCTCCATTTCCACATCACGGCATCTTTCAGCTTTCTCACGCAACTTCGCTTTTAGCTCGCTTACATTCGATTCTTCTCTTAACCTGGAAATATTATTGAGGATAGAATTATTCGAGGCACTAAAAAGAAGTTAAAAAGATTCGATGTCCTCTAGTTAATAAACATCTCCCAAGTTCGGAAAATTTTTAATTTAATTAGGATAATTAAGATGATTAATGGAGTCTGGCGTTACTTGTCGGTGCTACTTACGACAACTTAGAACCTAACGGTTATCTTCCGTAGAGTCTACTATACCTGATGATGCCTCGTGTTGGGGCGAAACACGTGTTGTGTGCAAGGTGGAATGTGGTGGTGTGTGTTTGGTGTTGTTGACAGTGCTGATAGAATTGGAGAGTTGCTGACAGCCGTTTTTTCGGTAACATTTACTGTAGTTTAAGTTCCCCGTAAATCCACTTCTTCCAGTAGAAAACACACATGATTATTTTTCTGTTTTAATTTGCTTGTCGCGAGTCTCAGCTGAGTAAAAGTTCTGACTGTCCACATATTAATTAGGATATTTAATTTTCACGGTCAAACAATGAAATACAACAACATCATTAGTGTGATGTATGTTTTTGTTGTCGATAATTTGTCAACACGTGCAAATCTGAGAAAAATGTTGACAAGTAAACAATACTACTTTCCCCACATATTTCGTTACATTCCAAACCAAACAGCGAGTTATTCCCTATCTTACCTTCCAATCACTATCTGCAACTGCTCGTTTAACTGATGCTTCTCCTCCGTCAGCCTTAGCACCTCCTGCCTCAAAGCCTCGGTCTGCTGGATGAGCCCAGTGCTGGCCACTTCTTTCTCCGCCGCCTGCTTCGCCGCCTGACTCGCGCTGGTCTTCAACTCAGTTAGATCTAACTTTGCTCTTGCTAACTCGAAGGCCTACGAACGAGAGGAACTGAACATTTAGATAGATAGACACATAGATTCAGTTATTTATTTTCCTTTGCAACACAATTATTACAAAATAAAATACACACCGAATCAGCTGTACACAGAGATAGAAATGGACGATGGCTCAGTTAAAACGTCCACTCATTATGCAGAGAAACTGATTTTCTGCCAACGCCCGACCCTCACGGAAGAACGAACGCACGCACGCACGCACGCACGCACGCACACATAAGAATAAAAACAATACGTGACAACACCAATACTGCTCAAATCCGAATGTTACTTATTTTAACATATTTGATTATTAAGTAACATGGCCTTATACTTTTTTTTAGTGTATCATCTTTTAAATCCTGCCGCAGTTCACTGCTGGATAATCTTCCCCAAGAGACACTACCTTGACCGATCTTCTACATCACGCATCGAGTTTCTGCAGCTGCCCTACGTATATCAACACTTCTGCCTCTAGTTACAAGAGGCACCAAGTAAATCAATGCTTGTCTGTTACTAGATTGTCTAGATTAACACGTATCGAAAATTTGGTTCTTCTGTATCTACATACAAACACATCGTCACGCCTGTTTCCTGTAGTAAGCAGAGACAGATCTTCATACGCCACGATCCCAGCACACCTTCCTTGCTTCCTCCACACTCATCCATCTTTTCATCCATACTACCTCTCACATTCATCGTAGCGAAACGGCTCTCCATTAGTCGCTTCTCGTCTGTATCTATGCATATGTAATTGTAATTTGTAATGTTCAACTGACCTTTTCATTTAGCTCCTTCTTATTAAAGTCCAGTTCGTGCTGAAGCAAAGAGATCTGCTTTTTGATTTTCGCCAACTGTTTCTTGTCATTGTTCGCTTGTCTATCCGGAGTTTTCCTTTCTTCTCCTCCTTTATTTCTTGGTGAAGGACTCCTAGATACCATCTGTAGTTGTTCCTTCAAAGATGCTATCTCATTATGATATGAATTTATATCTTCATTGAGTATTTCAATTTCCGTTTCTTTATCTTTAAGTTTGTCATTTATTGTTTTCAGTTCTTCTATCTTCGACGTCAGCTCAATGTTCAAAGAATTCACTCGTTCAAGTTCGTTTTCGCTATTTTGTAGTTTTAAAGATGCGTTTTCTTGTTCTTTTTCCAGTTTAGTAAGCTTTAGTGTTAATTCTTTATTATTAATGTTCAGTCTGTTGTTTTCCTCATTAATTTTTTCACTGTCCCGATTTAAAGCTTCAACAGTTCCTTGCAATTGAAAAACTTCATTTGATTTCCCACGCAGCGCCTCTTTTAAACTCTCCAGCTCTTCAGTTTTATCATTTAGACACCTTTGTAAATTATCTAATCTGTCCAAATGTTGGTTCAAACTATCGATTTGTTGGTTTTTCTCTGAAACCAATTGTTCTAACTTTTGCAGCTCATTTATCTTTTCCCTCATTTGACGATTTTCTATCTCACTTTTTTCCAAGCCCATGTTTCTGCTTGTAAGTTCGTCAATCTTGACTTCCAATTCTGTCAATTTATTTGTCAAGTTTCTTTTCTCTTTAGCTAGTTCTAAAATCATATTTTCCCTCCTCAATAAATCTTCCTTGATTAAAAGTAAATCTTTCGATTTATCACTAAGCTCTTGAGTCATTTCAGTAAGTCTTTGTTCCAGCAATTTTTTATTAGACGTGAAAGTCTCTAGCTGATTCTCATAGAACTTTTTATCGTTATCCATTGTAGCCATTGTATTCTCCAACAAACCTTTCAATTCTTCGACTTCTTCTTTTAGCGCTGGGAACTCGCACAGCTGTTCCTCTGCATTTTTTAAATCTGACTTACAACATTCTAGTTCACTTCTAGACTTTTTTAATTCACATTTTAACTGCTTTAGAATATCAGGATAATTTTCTTGTTTAATATCTAACATGATTCCTAATTCTCTAAGGGATGTGCATTCCTCGTCTTGCATTTTATTATCAGAAACTTCTAGAGAGAAATTAATCTTCTTTGGCTCTACACTAACATTTTTGCTAGCACTAATACCTCTGTTAGGATACATAGAACAATTATCCGGGATACTTTGAGGAGTATTTTTAACACTATCCATAAATTTGTCCGTAGTTCCGAAAACTGTAGTTTCGTTAACATTTCTCTTATATTGCACGTTATCTCTGTTTTGGGTGGATGTCAAATGTATCGGTAAGGAATCTGCGTGCGGTGTAAGGCTTGTCATATCGAAGCGATCTCCGTAGTCTAGGTTCAATGAACTCAGATTGGGTCGATGCAATTCCGGTGGCAACGTCCTGTTTTGACTCTTATCTTGTCTGCCTTCGGTTGCGTAAGGTGCACTTGTCAAACTAATGTTTTGAGCTTTCAATTCGGTGCGACGCATCTGAAGATCCTGTTCATCGAACTCGGATATAGAAACAATATCGCTCAGCGTCCTTCCCGAAGCTTTCCCCTCGTTTATATCACTTTTCAGATTTTGGTTCTCGTCTTCCAGTTTCAGAGCTGTGAATGAATGAATCATCATTTAAATTAACACTTCAGCACGGTCTAGCCAGACAGACTTCGTCGCTTTTAACCTACATTATAACTAGGATTTGGAATGCATCCAAATGCAATAAAGTTCAGATTATTTTGTTAGTGTCAGTGTCTGATCAGTTAATATATCTATCTATCTATCTGTCTCTAAGAAAAAAAATGTTATTCATCCAGAGTCAGATGTTAAAGTAATAAAAGCCCAATTGGACATAAGTTCGCAGCGACAATGAAGGGTATTTTTGTAGTTAACTATATTAAAGCTTTGTACTGCAGACGCACAATATACAGACAGCTATTACTGCAAATACGCGGACAATGGTCTGTCTGGCCGTATACGTCTAACTGCAATCAAGGGTAATTGGCAGAATAAAACTCGTTGTCGTGATGTTGTTACTAGAGGTTTAAGTTAAAGAAAAGGAACTTCATCTAAAATAAAACTTAAGAAAATATTAATCCCTTGTCGTGCTTTAACGAGTCTGACTCGTGATGAAAATTTTGGCCCAAACATGAATATGACAACGAGCCAGGCTCGCTAATAGATAGTCGGGCCAAACGTAAACATCACGAGCTGAGGTCGTGTACAGATAGATAGCCGGATCAAACATAAACATCACGAGCCTGGGTCGTGATTGAATGTTTGTTTCTATCAGTACGCCACCAGAGTCAGTCACGAGTCTCACAATTGCTGTTACAAAGTAGTTTATATATTGAAATTTAATAGCGTCCAAGGCGTACGATTATAGCAGGTAGTAGTGAAGAGGAAGGTACGACGTGTTTACCACGCGTTGACGCGTAACACTTGGGCCTGAGTTTCGTCGAGCTAAATGGCAAGGGGTTAATACGTATTTTTATCGCTGTATGTTATCTTAATAATGGAAGAGATCAAAGAGATGTAACGGCTGGCTCGATCACGTAAGTACCACACCGCTGAGCTACCAACTCTTACTTTTACCGCATCTCGTACGGTGAGTTTCGAAGGCTCAACTTCTTTCCGATTCTTTGCGTTCTCCTTCTCTTCCGATAATTCATATCCCTACCGTTTGAAAGGCACCTAGTACTTTAATACTGCAGGTGTTCATACAACGATGGTTTCCCTCTGGATGATCCGCATACTCGTATGCCCGTCTGTTCACATTCATTCGTTTACACTTTAAATCACTTATCTTTTAAGATCTAGTTACCCATAAGCTCGTTCAACTGCTCCTCCCTTTCAGCTAGTGAACGTTGCTGTTCACGAAGCTTGGCTTGAAGCTGCTCCTTGTCGGTCTCCAAACTCCGTGCGAGCGCTTCCAGCTGAGCGACGCGACTCTGGGCAGACGATAGCTCACGTTCCAAGACCATCACTTTGTTTTTGGGATTACCTATTGGAACGATATTCGTTTTAAAAAAATGCTATATAGGGTGCCCAATGTTAGAACGCTTAAGCTTTCATACATAATGATTAAAATAACTACAAAGGATATAAAAAAACCACGCCGATATCTATTTATATAACTTTTACTAATAAGAGAAGTGCAGGTTTCATTTTTAAAAATTATTTCACCTACATGTTGAACGTTACGTCGGGCCCACCCTTTGAATCTATTATATTTCCTTTTAGTGCTGAAATCGTCGTCGGGTTTATTTCATAGATTTTACTTTTGAGGTACCCCCGCAGAAAAATTTCAAGAATGGCATAATATTTGTCTGTAAGCATGATTTGGCCGGCTCGCCTATGGAAATACTAAGGATGAGGATAGAGGCACGTAATCACTCCCGCAGAAAACCGGCGTCTGCGTGGTAGCTTAGCTACCAAGCTTCATACGGTGAGCGACTGAGTTCCGGAGGCCCAACAACACGGGGGGTGTTGTTGGGCCTCCCACTCCCATAATGACACTCTCCTTAAAGGTCGCCAACGCTTCCGCACTGCCTATGGCGCTGAGGATGTCTATGGACGGCGTTGATTACTTTCCATCAGGTGACACGCCTGCTCGTTTGCCTTCCTATCCCATAAAAAAGTCGATAGAGGTGTGGACCCACAAATAAAACTGTATGAGCATGGAAACTAATACAGGTGCCTGCGTTGTCTACCTGAGAAATATAAACCGAATTTGAATTTGATTCACCTGCAAGTGTAGAAATTGAGGCAACACAACTCATTTGCGAAGAAGCTAAATGTCCAGAAGACGCCTGTATTGACTGAAGGTTCGATACATTAGCGTCGAGAGATCGCACTTACATGAATTTCCGTATACAACCTCCCCCATCTTGTCCTTGTCGTCCAAGTTCTGTTTTATCCTCGTCAGCTGTTTGTCTTTTGATTCCAATTCCTCTTTCAACCTTTGTATCTGTGGAAAGATGAATGAAAACAATTTTTTTTAATTTCTTGCATATATAGTTCTTGAAACATTTGATGACCCAAATGGCAAGGTGTTCGCTTTCTAAAATCGTGAGTATACCACAAAAACTGGACCTATCCCCATAGCCTGGATGACTGGCCACCCACAATCGTGCGATTTAGTTCCTAGAGTCGCAGTCTCCTGCCACGAACTGAGAAAATGTAGAACAACTCTCGAATCGTCGGCGGCTGCAGGATTTCCAAAAGACTTCATCTATGAAGATGAGCTGGCCCCCTACCCTCCCTCCTGGCTCGTGGTATTCACTAAGACGAATTTTAATATACCTAATTTGTTGAAAAATGACGGCGACGTGGTTCGCCACCCGTATTGTACACCCGCCACCTGATTCCCACGAGGGCGAGAAGCGACTAATGGAGAGCCGTTTCGCTGCGATGAATCGTAGCGAAACCGGGATTGTAGCGGATGGAGCTCTGTGGTGTCTGCTAACCCCTGCGGGGGATAGGCGTGGATATATATATATATAATAACTTATCACCTCAGCCTCGGCGTCGTGTAGTTTCACGCCGAGCTCGGCTGCAGCGCTGTGCGCCAAGGCCTCGGCGTCATTCCGTTGCTGATGCAGGCGAGCGGAGAGCGAGGAGATGCGCAGCGCTTGCTCCGACATTCGCGCCTGCAGCACGTCCCGCTCCGCGCGCACCTCCTGCGACAATCAGCAGGCCACGCCATTAACAGTGTAGTCACACCCTTACTAGAACTAGGTTTTAGGTTCGATGAATGGACAGGATAAGGTTAAATAGCAGCTTCACTAGCTGATGCGATTTATATAGAATGTTGGTGGTAGAGCTGTGGTGGAACAAATGGGCCGTATCTGAGTACCAAAACGATGTACATTTTTGGACTGGACACAGCATAAGGTTAAAATAGTAGCTTCACTGGCTGATGCGATTTATATATAAATGTTGGTGGTAGAGCTAAAGTGGGATGAATGGGCCGTATTTGAATACCAAAACGAAGTACATTTTTGGACTGCACACGCGATATTACTATTGTTTTAATGAAGAATAAATGTAGGCATGCTATAGTGACACCTTCTGATAAATCTCAATATCGTCAACTATATACATACGATCACGCCTGTTTCCCGTAGGGGTAGGCGCAGAGACCACATAACCCCATCCGCTACGATCCTGTCACACTTTCTTTGCTTCATCCACACTCATCATTCTCTTTTTTTTCTGAATTAATCCAGGGGTATTATTGTAAAACTCATGAATTATTTATATTAATAAAAACCTGAAAAAAAAATTATAATATAAACCTTTACCTTCTTGTGGACAGTCAGGACTTTTACTGGAAGGAGTGAATTTACAGGGAACTTAAACTAAATCTTACTGAAAAACGGCCGTCAGCAACTCTCCACAACCATCGTTCTTTCACAATGTACACGAATCGTGTTTCGCCTCAACACAAGACTTAACGGTTACCTTCCCTAGAGTCTACTATACCTGAAGATGCCTCATGTTGAGGCGAAACACGTATAGTGTGCAATTTGGAAAAGTGGTGTGTGTTTAGTGTTGGTGCAAGTGGAAAGTTACTGACAGTCGTTTTTTCGGTAAAATTTAGAAAATCCACTTCTTCCAGTAGAAAACACACATTATTTTTCTGTTTTTGTTCGCTTGTCGCAGATCTTAGCTAAATAAAAGTTCTGACCGTCCACATAGTAATGGATTTTCGCATAGTAACGCCTGACTCCATTAATCACGTTTACCTCCTGATAGACTTCTAAAACTTGACAACAAAACAAACATGATTTTACACTTCTGAATTTATAAGAAAAACATGCGCAGAAAACGTCGGAAGTAATATATAAATACACATAGTGTTTAACTGGAAATAATCAAATAAACCAACGCTAACGCGGGTTTAGTTTATGTTCGTGAAACGAAAACATCAAATGAAGTACAACGCGAGCGATCGCGGAGGTGTTGCGGATTTCGCAACGGTAGTGGTAACGATACTAATCCGACATCGGAGTTCGACACAGCAGACGCTAAGCGGCTCGGTTCAACGGGTTAATTTTAACTACTTGCCCCAGTTTACCCGTTACGCAGAGGTCTCCAAAGATCATCATCTCCATTAGGCCACCTGTATATGTATATATATATATATATATATATATATATATATATATATATATATATATATATATATATATATATATTGCGGAGGGGAAGACCAAGGTGAACATAGCGTGTCGTTGTGTTGGCACCTATCTGATGTTTTTTTTTTATAAATATACATACAAACAAAGCGCTGGCAACACAGACGTGTTTGTCGTCAGTGATTAACGAGATTTGACTCTGTCCCTGCTTCGCTTAAATAACGTTGGTTTTTTTTATTTATTTTCGTAAATAAACAAAGCCACAATACAATATTTAACTAAAAACAACAAAAATAGTGCTTTTTTAATGGGATAGGAGGGCAAACGAGCAGGCGTGTCACCTGATGGAAAGCAACCAACTCCGCCCATAGACATCCGCAGCTCCCATAGACATAGGCAGTGCGGTAGCGTTGCCGACCTTTAAGGAAAGTGACATTATGGGAGTGGGAGTGGGAGGGGGAGGGTGTTGGGCCTTTGGAACTCAGGCCGCAACCGTACGATGCGCGGTAGCTAAGCTACCACTCAGACGCCGGTTTTCTGCGGGAGTTTGGTACTTCCCAGGGCGAGCCGGCCCATTCATGCTACAGACAAATAATATGCCATTCTTGATAAAGTATTCGCCTGCAGCGTGGCTCTACCACTAACAAACGATAACAGGGATGTCGAGAACTAAGCCAATTGACCACCGCTGCGCACATTGTTGATCTATTAACAGCAGGAACATCTGCGGAGAATCTGCAGGGGTTGTGATATCGAAAATTGTATCCATAGTTTTTTGATGTGAAACATCTTATCGGGGTATATGGGAGTGAATCGAAGAGCGAATCTTCGTCTCGATTCAGGCTACGCTCCCGTCCACTCGACTCTATACGTAGTCACTTACACGTGGCCGTGAGCATACGATAGAAACCGAGCCGTAACCGTAGGGGTGGGCAGACACCACAGATGAGAATGAAAAACTACTGGTCTTCATCGGACTGGTACTTTACGACATTCAATATGTTTCACATTATAATTTTTATTTATATTACACGTTACGTTTAAAATTGTGGTGGTTGAAAAGAGTAATTAGAATATTCTGTACCAGTTCTTCTCAGCAAAATCGAGTTTCTAAAAAGTTTCCTTAGTAGTTTTAGCATGTTTTTAAAAAAAGACTAGCAATTTACTAGAATTCTCGTTAATAACACCAACTTATAATAGTTGTGCTAGGAAATGATCCATGCCAATAGCCAAATTTAGGACATGAATTCACGATGTACAGATCGTTAACCCGACCTTTGCTAATTGAGCTATTGCTGCTACTAAATTTCTTTGAACGATAAAAAAGAATGATTTAAAAAGCCGAACATTTAATAACCGTTTACTAAAATTAGCAATGTGCAAAAAGTTGACAACCCCTGGAATAAATGCCGATGACAAATGGCTGTAAATATGCGTCAATGCCACGAGATTTTTCTGTACACGTTATGATATCGAGAACAGCCATTAAATAGACATGCTTGCATTACTGATGATTTGAAAAATAAAAAATCTAAATAATGTTTTAAATATATAACATCATTACTTACTAAAACGGCTCGACCGATTTAAATATATATTTTTAATTATTTAATTCGCTATACAGGAAAGATTTACGAATAAAAAATTAAGGGAAAAACATGAAAAATGAAAATTTCTTTATCTTCCAATTACTTTCAATAGATGGCGTTCGTGGCGGCTTTATCAATAACAAACGTATTGTTATACAAAACTGTCGTTTCTTTTGTGCGATTATGAAAAATATATTATACCTAAGTACTGTAGTGATACATTAATAAATATATCACTAATGCAAAAAAAATTCTGTTTTTAAAATTAAAAAGAAATAATATTCTATTAAAACAAAATGATTAGTTCAGTTGACGTTTTTATAAAAATAGACATGTCACCCGTTCGATATACATAAGAAGATTAAATGAATATAATTTTAAAGAATTTTATTATGAAGACAATAACCCCCTAAAGATCCCGGGTGTCGCCGTAGGAAGAACGGATGGTACGCCACAGTACTAACATACCAGGAGAAGATAAGCCTACCAGGGGATATCATTTTCGTTAATTTGAATTAAATAAGTTGTAGGTGAAACTCAGTTCACTGGGTTATCTAGTTACCAATAAAACTTTCCAATTTTTTTTAGTAAAAATAAAATCTTACGCTTCGTACTTTTGCTTTGTATTGTATGGGAAAGGGAGGCAAACGACCAAGCGTATCGCCTGATGGAAAATAAATCCTTGATGTCCAAACTATCAAGCTCATCTGCACGCGATGCATTCTAATATATTATCAGCTCACGGACGAGATCCTGATGACCTAAATATCCTAAAACATGGGATGGCTGCATAACCAAGCTAAAATAAAAAATAATAGGTCATCACTGCAAATTGTCACAGACTGTGGTTCCCGTTATTTATAATTTCAAATTACATTTCGACAATTTTCGACATAAGAAATAACATTCTAATTACATTTCGACAATTTTCGATATAAGAAATAACATTCTAGTTACATTTCGACGATTTTCGACATAATAAATTACATTTCGTTTCGACTGACATCAGTCCGCGAACAATAAAGCCTTAACCATCATTTTGCAATGAGGTTCCTCTGAACGGAGAAGAAACGGCGAAAGAAACTCCGCGGGTATCCTCTTTTTTGTATTGTTTTTTCACCTTTATAGTCTCAAAGATAACCAAGAGAACTTTCGGTTATGTTTAAGTCACGTTCAAATTATGCAATTTATTATAAAATATTTTTTAATGACAAGAAGCGAAAAAAAATATCTCACCGAATTCGGTATTAGATAACACACCGTTAAGTCTAGCATAATAATAATAGAATAGTATGTATAACATAAGGCGAATAATGACCGAATCGGTATGTCTATCGGGCCAGCGTAGTAAAACCGTTTAACTGTAGTAAACTGTTTTAAATAAATAAATATTAAACGCATTATCAAGCATCACGCATCACGCATAACGCAACTTCTATTTATATAATTTTCTCCCTGAAATAACTTGATATTAATTTGACGTATAAATCTGAATTAAATTTCCACACTGAAATAGTATTAATAATAATATTTAAAACTATATTTTAATTTCATTTTATATATTTACGACCGGCTCAAAAGCCCGCTTCTACTGAGAATGAACGTCAAGATTATTACTTAAAACTACACGATTTCATACAATTATAAAAAGAAACACATAATTATGAGACAACACGACATATACAAATAAAAAACAATATACTTATAGGCTTAAAACAATAAAAGACAAAATCCGGCTCGAAGGACCAAAATATTAAATATAAATTCTG
The DNA here is from genome assembly GCA_031353405.1 of Baronia brevicornis. Classification (NCBI taxonomy): domain Eukaryota; kingdom Metazoa; phylum Arthropoda; class Insecta; order Lepidoptera; family Papilionidae; genus Baronia; species Baronia brevicornis. Next base: position 699,204 of record JASFAT010003679.1, read on the forward strand.
TATTGGATAACTCACCGTCAAGTCTGGCAGCCCCATACTAAAGTACTTCCTTAAGGCACGCCAAACAAACATCACACACCCATCAAACTACAGGACACTGAAACTTTACACGCTTCAAACTACATCACTACACTAAAAACTACATTTGAAAATGAACTAGGGCTACATGGTGAAATGATTGTCGCAGTTAATTTCATGTGACAATGTAACGAACAGTGCAATGGATCAGGCGATGCAAACGAGGACGGGTAGAGACCTTCCGGCAGCAAAACACGCTTTGGAGCATCGGGACTGACTGAGATCGGGCGCGGGAACACATCTCGCGTAAAGATACCGAGATGTACGAAAATTACGCATTTGTTCGGATGCGGCACATGCTTCCACAGTTAAAAATACAAACAAAACTTTTAAATATTCAGGACAGTTATCAATTTTTTGCTTAATGTCATTAAAACGTTGACTGCCGCATCACCCATATTCGACGGCAAAAATTCACACTAGTCCGCGTCACCCGTATTTGGGTGACAGCAAGGACGGGTGACACTTATTTGATTACTCACAAAGGATCTTTATTCTCTACATCTCCTAATAGTTACAATTTATTACAAACTTGTATAGCACTAAAGCAGCGCATGCTTCTTCAGCAGCACGGGTGGCCTGACGGACATTTTATTGCAAACACGCGTTGCAGTCAACTTGTTAATATCAGCAATAGCTCGATAGGTAAGGATTACGCTTACGATCTGATTTTGTGAATAGATTCGATTACAGCATTGAACTATCGATATCAAACATAATTTACTAGCATAAGCGCTATTTAGTTTGGTACAAACAGTTACAAACATCTGTGTCGACTTGAAAATTCAGTGCGCACAAATATTATATATGCCGCATCCATAATTTTTAAACTCTATGTCACGTATATTTAGCTCGCGTCTACGACGCCGATAATGTACCCGCTGCGACATAGGGCTGGCGCTTGTTGCGTCTATTTTCAAGCTGTTTATATTGTCATTGTGTAATTCTGTGTTGATTGCTTACAAATAGGTTACCGCGTAGTTACGACCCATTAAAGAACGTTTTATGTTTTACGTTGCTTCAGCCGATTTCAGGGATGCTAAGATGGTTTGAGCACATGGTTTGAGAGGATAGATGAAAGACGACTGGCAAAAGAAATTTACGTTGCGGATGTAGATGGAAGGGTCGGTAGGGAAAGACCACGGAAAACATACCTTGACCAAAATGTTCCGTAAATTTTAAGAAAGGCCAGGTCAAGAGTACCCCTACCCGGCGGGCTTGCATAAGTGTGGAGGAAGCAAGGAAAGTATGCCGAGATCGTAGCAGATGGACATCTGTGGTCTGATCGGTGACTATATGCATGTATGTATGTTGCTATAGCCGGAGGTATCGTAAAAGGACTATAGGTGAACGCCCAGATATTATTATACCATAGAGACACTAATGTATCTAGAATTTCCATGCTTCTATAATGCCTACGAGGTTGCAGATGCTTATGTCTGGCGTATATTGTTTTCCATCAGGCGACACGTGTGCTCGTTTGCCTTCCTAAAGCATAAAAAAATAACTAACTCGTATCTAGAGTTTTAACGTGCATGATAACAAGTGACAGACGAACAAATCTCCAAGAAGATAATAAATTTTCAAGCAGAAAATGACTCTGAACCTGCTGTGAATTATTTGTATAATATTATTTTTATATATTACTATATATATATATATATATATATATATATATATATATATATATATATATATATATATATATATATATATATATATATATATATATATATATATATATATATATATATATATATATATTAACAGGATTAGATATATAAATAGGTACGGTTGACGGGAAGAAATCGCTATTAGCGATAAGACCGCCATTTGTATATAAATATTACAATCATAAATTATATAACTTTGTTTTTGGTGTACAATAAAGAATATATCTATATTATAAAATATGTTATGACATATTTTACAATGTAAATAATATAATGAATAATGCAGAATAGAGCTAATATAATTACTTATTAACGGAAAACAGATAAAATATGTCACGACTGGTTATCAATAGGACAGTGGCACGTTATTTATTAATTATTAAGTATTATAATGGTACAAAATAACAATTATTTACAGTGTAACAAAAATATACAATAAATACAATGATACTGATATATAATATGAAGGAAAAAACCTAATTATCGTAGATTATTAGTGGAGTCAGGCGTTACTTCGCGGAAATCCATCACTATGTGGACAGTCAAAAGTTTTACTTAGCTAAGATCCGCGACAAGCAAAACAATAACAGAATATCAATAATGTGTGTTTTCCTGCTGGATGAAGTGGATTTATTTGGAACTTAAACCAAAAACTTACCGAAAAACGGCCAGCAACTCTCCACCCACCAACCACTATACACAACACCAAACACACACTACCACTTTTCCACCTTGTAAACGACACGTGTTTCGCCCTAACACGAGGCATCTTCAGGTATAATAGTCTCTACGGAAGATAACCGATAAGTTAAAAACTTTTTCGATTGTCTTCCGTAGAGTCTACTAATTATACACTTAATTATCGTACTTTATTGTTCGTGATAATAAACATCTAGAAACGAATGGAATGCTACTAAACTACACAAACAATAAAATACATAAACTATAATAAACTTATAGACTAATCCAGAGGTTCTCAACATATTGGTGTGTCGCAAACCCTTGTCAAGTGAGTCCCGAGATTTACAAATACGATATTTGGATCTATTTTTTACTTTATGCGTTTGTGTGTTATCTTATAAAGCAATAAATAAAAATCCTTAACCTTCACTTCAACTAGTATGTTAGTTAAAAAGATTTGAGATTCGCTGGCCTAATCTGTCAATAATTAGACAAAGTCGATCAATGATTTCTGAATAAAATAGTGACGCTCGTTGTTTCCCTGACGGATAGTATAAATGATGAAGAAATCTGTCAGAAAACCAAAAACATTAACAAACACAAATGACCTAAAATCATTCATTACTTATGTACATTCATACAACATGTCTTATTCGAGACTAAAATGAAATTTCCTATAAATCCTACAGTTCAGTTTTTGCTAATTTAGCAGAAAGAAATATGAATATTTATTTAAAACACATATATACAAACTTGAAGTGATACAAAATCGCTTCACTCGCCGAGCCACCGGTGCTCAGTGGTTCCAGCGCAATATCGACCTCCACTGCGACCTTAACTTGCCGAGCGTCAAACAACACTTTAAAACACTCTCTAAGAAACATTTTGAGAGATCTGAATCCCATCCGAATCCACTGGTGGTACAATCGGTAAATTATTCACCCGATTTAAACGCGCGCCCGAAAAGACGACGCCCGCGTAATAACGTGTTACACGATCCGGACGACGAAACAGCGTCGTTCGGATCCACTCACGACACCAACACTCACACGCACCCCGGCTCTAACCGAGCACGTAGAGTAGGGAACACTTCTACACCGGCCGCTTACACGAGATTCTCTCACGTACCCGGTCGGTTTATCACCCCCTAGACCTTAGGGTCTATGGGACTAATAGGGACTATAGTTACTAAAGTTCAATCCTCCTCTACATGTTTAACGTAGAATCATGACGAGTTTAAAATCAGCACACACATATATGTGTACCTCCGACACGGCGTCAGGCCGATGGAGTCTGCGATTTGCGCAGATTCCCAATTATATTTTACTTGCCCGCGGGCCCTGAATACGATAAAGCTGTTAAAGCCAATAGGCTACCAGCATTAACATCTTCGAATCCAATACAAACTTGAAAGAAATAGCAACGTGTGAGACTTTACTATTTCTTTCAAGTCTATTGTATTTACTATCCGTCAGTCGACAGCCCTGAGTGCAAAGTCAATAAAATCCGTAATGAAAACGGTCCGGTGAGTTCGTCCTCGCGATGGGGTCAACTTAAATATTCCCGCCCAGATCTCATTTCCCCTAAATACAAATTACATTTGTTAGCTTTGCTCAGATCACATATTTACATATTATTAATCTTCTCTTCTAAAATTGCCTCTCCGACTTACGAAGGTCGGTAGCCAACTCAGCACAATTCACCTGCTCCTTCGCGAGGTGTAGCAGTTCTGGAGCACTCGCTATCCCGGTCCACTCCTCTGATATTACGTAGCCAAGACTTCCTTCCCCGACCAACTTGTCTTTTGGTCGCGACTTTTCCCATCATGATCAGTTGCAGCAACTTGTTCCTGTCGTGTCTCATGATATGACACGGGTAAGCAATTTTTCTACCTTTGATGGTCTGCAAAAGTTCACGTTTTTGCTTGACTTGTCGAAGAATCTCCTCATTGGCCACATTTCTGAGTCGAGCTAATAGCGAGCATCCGTCTATATGCCCACATTTCGAACGCTACTATACGTTTTCTGAGGTCTTCTTTAAGCGTCCAAGCCGCACATCCGTATAAAAGAATGGGCCAGATGTATTAGTGGAGCATTCTAATGCGCAAGGAAAGTTTGAGGCTGCGATTACAAAGAACACGTTTAATCTTGTTGAAGGAGCTACGAGCGATTTCGACACCGCAGGAGTCACGGAATGTTGCCGGCCTTTTAGCTATGTGTAGGCTTGTTTTTTGAAGGTGCCAATGTCCTATCGGTTTGGAAAGACCGCCGAAGGTAGTTAGTGCCACAGAGTGATGGTGCGTGAAAAGAAGTTTCGAGAGAAGCGCACCGTAGTAGATCGCCACTAACGCCTGACTCCATCAATTTTGATGTGATATCTTAGAGAGTCGTAATTGGGTACATCTGATCTGGCTCTGGCGATCGTAGAACTATCGAGAAATGAAGGTTAACCAAAAAATATTAACCAATATCGTTTTTTTTATGGGGTAGGAAGGTAAACGACCAGTCGTGTCACCTGATGGAAAGCAATCAACGCTGGCCATGGACATCCGCAGTGCCATAGGCAGTGCGGAAGCGTTGCTGGTCTAAAAGGAAAGTATCATTATGGGAGTGGGAGTGTAGGGCCTCCGGAACTCACCGGAAGACAATTAATACGCCATTCTTGACAAAGTATTCGTCTGCAGCGTGGCTCTACCATTTCAAATCGTACATTTGCATCACCGTTGCCAGGCTTCCTTATGTTGTTCGCATCGTTCTAATTTCACGGTATTAGTCTGTATTACAAACGCCCACACGTTGCTTGCTTGTGTTATCCGTCAATTGGGATACAGTCAGTACATTTATTTTGCCTTGTTCCATACGTTTAGTTCACGCGAACGTTGTACTTTCATTTAGAACACATTGACCTTTCGAAATACGCATATTCTGATATATCTGAATACGCGACTGAAACGTAACTAAGTGACATTCATTCTCGGTACCAAGACTCACGGATTTAATTCACGCATTGAAAGAGGTATTTATTCGACCTGAAGAAATAAATGCAACAAATGGAAAAAGTATCTTGGAATGAAGTAACACTAATGATCACGTCAATAGTATGTAGATGTAGAATACAGATGTCGCTATTGCTACACTTGGACTTGATTTATATCGCGGTGTCGTGATTGTGTTGATGTGGCAAGACCTTTGTGTACAAAACCAAATAAAACTAATTAGCATCGTGGCAACAGCTATTTATTATGACCCCGCGCGACAGATATGAAGAATAAACAACCAACGAAGAAGAACAGGATAGAAGAGAAACGACAAATGTCATTCTATTTGCTTCATTTCTGAAAGGAGAAGGACAAAGCGGACGAACGAAAAGGAACGTTTATTGATCAATAAAAAAAGAATAAGATATATTAAGGGGACATATAAAGAATTGAATTAACTATGGACCTAGAAAATGGATATTGCTACCTAAACTAACGCTGGAAGTCATGAATGGATGGAAAAATATAATATTTATTAAAAAGCTGGACTGTCGAACGTACTTTGCTAAGATCCGCGAACACGTTACATGACTTGTTCACAGAGACTGGATCTTAGCCAAGTAAATTTGCGTGTCCATCTTTGTAATGGATTTCCGCAAAATAACACCTGAAACTATAAATTATAACATTATATTAATTTCGAATCTGGGTTTTTCTTCATGTTACAAGTATAAAAGTTAAGAAACAGTTTGGGCACATCAAGAGAATGGATGAAAGACGACTGGTAAAAGAAATTTACCATGTGGATGAAAGGGTCTGTAGGGTAAGTCCAAGGAAAGCGTAACTTGATCAAACTGCCGAAGTTTTTAGGAAAGGCCAAGTCAAGAGGACCCTTAACCGGTGGGCTTGAATAAGTAGAGTGATTAGTATGGAAGAAGCAAGGAATGTATGCCGAGATCGTAGCAGATGGAGATCTGTGGTCTCTACCTATCCCTACGGGAAACAGGCGTGACGATATGTATGTATGTCTTCATGTTATTTACATAAATACATACATATTGTCACGTCTGTCTCCCTGTACGCTTAGGCAGAGACCACAGATCTCCATCCGCTACATTCCCGACACACCTTCCTTGCTTCTATCACACTCATCCATCGTTCCTATCACATGCATCGTAGCGAAACGGCTCTCCTAAGACACATAATCTTTGTGTGTAAGCCACTAATTTTTAGCTATCAAGAAAAACATATATTTCCTTTCAGATTACGTCATATATTTATCTATAGCTAGGAAGACAACTTCGATGCAAGGCAAACGTAAACAGAATTAGCATAGAAGCAAAGAGCGCCAAACGTGAGATATATTACAGATTTTGGGCGTGAGTAACGCGTACGTATAGTTCTTTATGTCCAACGGCGAGAGCCGATGGGTGACCCAACGCGTATTGTTATAGAAATAGAGTTGGAGTCGGGCCAGCGAGCAGACACAACTTTCAAGGGCGCTTATACGGTTGAAAAGATATTATAACGATATTACGGAGGTAAAATATATCGCATGTGCGAAAACTGAACGTGGAAAGAGGCATATTTAATCTGTTCTGTGGAGCGGCGTGACCCACCGTGTGTGGGTCACGCTTAACTATCATTAAGCGCGTTCGAAGTCGCAACAATGTCGCCCCGCCTCACGAAGCGTAAGGAGACAAGGCAGTCCCGCTTCACGCGAAAAAACGTAAATATGTCCCCCAGCGTGAACGTGTTAAAAAAAAATTGATTGATACAGCCACGCTTTTTTTAGTAGTAGAGCCACGCTGCAGACCAATACTTTGTCAAGAATGGCATATTATTTGTCTGTAGCATGAATGGGCCGGCTGGCCCGCCAGTAACACAGTACCCCACTCCCGCATAAAACCGGCGTCTGAGTGGTAGCTTAGCTACCGCGCTTCGTACGGTGAGCGGTCTGAGTTGCGGAAGCCCAACAACCTCCCCTTTCACTCCCACTCCCCCTCCGATTCCCACTCCTCCCATAATTTCACTTTCCTTTAAGGTCGGCAACGCTTCCGCACTATCTATGGCGCTGCGGATGTCTATGGGCGGCGTTGGTTGCTTTCCATCAGGTGACACGCCTGCTCGTTTGCCTTTCTATGCCATAAAAGAAAAAAAAAACACTGCAAGCAACTCTGTATATGGCATGAACGGAGTTCTTTCTCGGCGGCAGCCGTCAGGGCTGAGACTTAAACTGGGCTAATAGCTTTTTAAACTTGTCTAGTTCTTCCACCGCTGTCTTGATGTGATTTTGATTGCTCAAGATGAAGGAAAAGACCTTGTTATCGTAGTCACCATTATCATCAATCCGTCTTACTTGTTATAATGGCACTTCACAGCTTGAGCACAGTTGGGCTTCCAGAACTCAACCGACGACCGAACGAAGCGCGGTAGCTAAGCTACCACTCAGACGCCGGTCCAATGGTTTGAAAACGGGTTAAGTTCGTCAGTTAATAAGAAAGAAGAGTTACACAAAGGTTGAAGTTATTTTACTTATTTTAAACCATATTAACCAAAGGCACGCTTCATTTAAAATGTCACTAATGTAATAAAACTTTTTATTTTAATATAATAAAACCTTTTATATTATATCGCTTCTTTTTAAATTCATGATTTTAAAAATTTAAAATAAAAAAAAGATTAGATCGACTGACATCTCGAATGTAAACATATCGCCTTTCCTTGCACAAGTAAATAATATTGATAAAGTGTGAATAAAGTATGAATAAGATATAAATGTACAGTGAAGAGAAAAATAAATTAATACATACATATATACATACACAACGTCACGCCTGTCTGCCGTAGGGGTAGGCAGAGACCACAGATCTCCATCCGCTACGATCTCGGCATACTTCCCTTGCTTCCTCCACACTCATTATTCTCCTCATGCAAGCCCGCCGTTTAAGGGTACTCTTGATCTGGCCTTTCTTAAAAACTTCAGCAATTTGGTCAAGGTATGTTTTTTTCATGGTCTTCCCCTACCGACCCTTCCATCCACATTCGCAGCTTAAATTTATTTTATCAGTCGTCTTTCATCCATCCTCTCTATATGCCCAAACCATCTAAGCATCCCTTTTTCAACTTTTGTCACAACACCTTTTACTCCACATTGCTCTCTTATAACTTCATTTCTTGTTCTATCATTCAAAGTTACACCACACATTCTTCTTAATGCTTTCATTTCCACCGTAAATTAATTTTATTTGGGAGAGTTTAATTTTAAACGGAGATAAAACCCCTTAAAGATCCCGTGTGTCGTCCCATAAACGGTATATACGTTACAGAGGGGCCGATTAAAAAAGATGTTGTTGAGAGTTACCTGCGCAACCTGCTTGAGCTGCTGGCGCTGCATGTCGAGGTCGGAGATCCGCTTCAGAGCCGCGTCCTCAGCGCGGGCGAGGGTCTGAAGGCAATCCCACACGCCACACAACTCGGGAACGCGTTCCGCGGGAGCCGGCCCTGACCACTGCACCTGTGGGGAACAGCTCTGGTACAGTGATCATAGACTTATGAGTTTCTACAAAGCTACACGTGATGACCTGAGTTTTCATGGTATAGGAAGGCCAAGAAGAAGACGTGTCACTTAAAAGCAAGTTGTAGTCTCCATACTGGACAAGTGTGTTGGCAACCGCGATCTGCGCAAGGCGGCTGGCAGAAACTGGATGCGTGTAGCCGAAGATCGCGCTAGGTGAAACCTCGGGTGAGGCCTATGTTCAACAGCGGACTGCTGTGGGCTGATATTGATATATATGTACATATATTCTATATTATATTAATGTTTGTGAAGAATTTGAGAGCGGTAATGCGATTTAAGTGGGCTGGTAAATTACATAACGAAAATTCCTTTTTCCTGTTTCCCGTAGGGGTAGGCAGAGCTCATAGATCTCTAACTGCTACTATCTCGGTACACTTTCTTTGCTTCATCCACACTGAACACAAAAATCTTTAAAATATATATATATATATATATATATATATTTTTTTTTTTTTTAAAGATTTTTGTGTTCAGTGTGGATGAAGCAAAGAAAGTGTACCGAGATAGTAGCAGTTAGAGATCTATGAGCTCTGCCTACCCCTACGGGATATATATATATATATATATATATATATATATATATATATATATATATATATTATACTGTTTAAATGACAGTGACTAAAGGAAAAGCGGGACATACCCCCGTGTTTGTGTTCTTCTGGTCCCGCAGGGAGACGTCCTCGCTGGGCTCGCTGCACGACGTGGACGAAGTCTCGTGCACGCGCTCCAAGATGCGCGTGCGCTGCACTATGTGCTCCTCTAACCAACGACACTGCGTACAGCAATCACCAGTTAAAACAAAGCCAACACTTTTCTTAAAGCAAAAGCGATATAACACGACACAGCTTAAGAACTCTCGTATTCTCGTTCCTACTATCAAGCCTTCACAATTCAACAAGGGTGTTTTTTTTATAGTCCCTATATGGATGCAGCCGCGGAAGGCCTATCAGATGGCTAATGGGACGACTTAAAGGCAATCGGTGTGAGGGGCTGGAGAGAAAAGGCTGAACTGAGTTCCGACTGGAAAAATTTACTGAACCAGGCTAAGGCCCACCCGCGGCTGTAATGCCTTGATGATCATGATGATATATGGATGCAAGAACAATTGAGTAGTGACGATTTAGTGCGGTGCGTTTTTACCGAATTGTACACGCCACCAGTTTCTCAAACCAGCTGCATTCAGTGATGCTTTGGAACCGATACGACATTGGAGCCTTTAAAAACAAGCATACTTCTATCTTACACGCCGGCAAGGTATGTGATGCCTAGTGTTGCACAAGTCTATGGGCGGCGTTGATTGATTTCCATCAGGTTCGCTTGCTCGTTTGCCTCTCTATCTCATAAGAAAATATGTCGTACTGTTGTTATACTAGTAGGGTATAGTAGTTGGGCACGGGGCAATCTGGTTTCTAGGAAATTTAACTTTATCCGAGTCAAAATAGAGTAACAAAAAAAAAAAAATATATATATATATATATATATATATATATATATATATATATATATATATATATATATATATCCGCATTGGACAAGCGTGGTGGGTTAGTATAGGGAGATATAGAACAGAATCATCCAATATCATCCCGTGATCGTGAAAGATGATACTACGATTCCCAAATCAACCACCAAGCACTATTATGGATAAGGAATTATGGCAAAATCTCTCAATTTTGAGGGAGAACAAGGTCCATCAGTGGACTCTTACGACAATTTAGATCACTGATAAACGCGTGCAGGTAAAAAGAACGATTAAAGCCAATCCATCCCTTGTTTGAATTGAAACTCTAAATATATTTCCTTATTTATAAAGACTTTACGCAGCTCCGTATTTTTAGAACAGTATGTTTCGACTCAATGTATGAATAATAGTGACTGCCCACGCCCACGGTTGAACGCCACTAAAAAAACTAGCCAATAAAGTTGTTCAATGATAACATCGAGCAAAATAACTTTCAAACGTTTCGTATGTTAGTCTTTGTACGAAAAATGAGGAGTTCCGATTTTAAAAGCAGAATAATTGATTGAAGAAATATTACTCCCTCATATCTTATAGGGACCTAAAATCTCTCTCAGGGTTCCATTTTAGGTTCGTATTCGTCTTTAGCGTGGTAGAGCCACGCTGCAGACGAATACTTTGTCAAGAATGGCATGTTACTTTGTCTGTAACATGAATGAGCCGGCTCGCCCGGGGAAGTACCACACTCCCGCAGAAAACCGGCGTCTGAGTGGTAGCTTAGCTACCGCGCTTCTTACGGTGAGCGACCTGAGTTCCTGAGGCCCAACACCCTCCACCTCCCCTCCCTTTAAGGAAAGTGACTATGGGCGTAGTAGTAGTCCCATAATGTCACTTTCCTGAAAGGTCGGTAAAGCTTCCGCACTGCCTATGGCGCTATGGATGTCTATGGGCGGCGTTGAATGCTTTCCATCAGGTGACAAACCTGCTCGTTTGCCTTCCTATCCCATTAAAAAAAAGGTCCCACTGTCTTTGCCCCACGTTATGTTAACGTTGGAAAACAAATATATTTTATTCTAATTATTAAATATACTACTAGTTATATTTACTAGTCGTCTATCAAATTCCGAATCTTCGATTCTGAATCACTGTTACAAATATTAACCTTTCGGCTAAGCATCAATAATCAAATATTAAATGACTTACCTGTTCCTTAACTTTCTCCACAAATTCCGCATATCCGATTTCTTCTTGTTCACACCGTTCGCACGAAACTTCACTCTGGTCGATCTTTTCACTCCTCAAAGATTCTAGCTCCCCTACCAGCGCACGCATCTTGCCATCTCTTTCATCTATCGTCTTCCTCATGCTTTCCAATTGTTCCAGTATCTCGGCCTCTCTCGTCGCCTTTTGCTCTAACTGACTCTCCAAGTTCGCGATTATGTCACGTAGAAGTGATATCTTCTCTTCGGATGACTTCAACTCTTCGTCGCTCGTCGCCTTTTTCGTTTCTAGTTCCGCTATCATTTGGTTCATTTCGCGCGCTTGGTTTTCCAATTGTTCGACCTGTTATGAATCAATGTAAATAATTAGTCATATATTTATTAATTTTTTAATTGCGTATTAAAAACGATAGCTGTATTCTACTAAAAAACTATGTAAGTTAAATACTAAATATTAATGATACATACTATTAAAATATTAATAAAACATGCAGATAAACTATTGTTTATCGTAAAAATATCTACTATTGTAATACTACATAATACTTACCAAAAAATAAGACACGAAATGGATCAAACTTTTAACGAACTATATATATAATACATGACAATATTTTGATGAAGTCTACCATTTAGTGAGAAAGGAGAAACGCGGAAAGGGAAGGAAGTAACAAATAAAATTAATGAAATAAGCTAAGAGGAGTGAAGCTTTGTCTAGTTGTTTAAAAATGTTACCATCAAACTACATTAATGTCGCGAACTCGAAAGCGTGTAGCGTTTAATCTAGTTTATTTTGCGGATTGACTTTGTTGATCCGGAGGCCATCATTGACGGAAGGACTCGCGGTCAGGAGGCCTGTACTCAACATTATACAACATAGGTTACAACATAGGTAAGGTATGTTTTTCTAGTGTCTAGTGCTTGAAGAGAAATTATTTTAAATGGATGTTATATATAATGTTTATCATTTAGAATACTTTAAGAATTCATATATTGAAATCAAAAATATGTATGTTAGGAAAATGTAGACCGAATAAGCAAATGGATTTAATATTTTGTTGATGATAAGATTTATTAGAAAAATAATGGAAGGAGAAGAGAGAAGGAATTGCAGAAGATAAGGGAATTATAGGAAAAAAAGAGCCGTCGGATGCTCGCACAAACTGTACGAAGCGCATTACCATTAAGTTTATACCACAATTAAATCACTATCAATCGATGAGCTTGCTTCTTCAATATAAAAAATATACTAAATTTAAAACGGCATAGAAAACCTAAAAGAGGGTGACCACTCGAAAGATGATCTGATGAAATTATAGAGATTGCAGGAGATGACTGAATCTCCATGTCTAGGTCCATAAGTATAGGCCCATATAGGGATAAGAAAAAATTTAAAACCAAGCCAATGATAGATTTAAGCATCCAAAGAAAGGAACCTTCTCAAGATGCTAGCCGTGCACATTGTTGCTGCATTATGAATTATTATTGTTATTTAGTTTAAAATACTTTCCTCGTCAATGGCATAAAAAATAAAGTACTGCCAACAACAAGCGAAGTAGTTGACAAGGGTTTGTAAGAATTGCAAATTTGAGACCGTGAATTTGACATTAATGGATGCATGGCTAGGGGCGAACCTAGTCGAAAGCGTGCCGACCGTCCCGGGATTGGGCTACTCCGGGTACTATGGTGCCTTACCTCAGCATACGGGGCTCTGCTGGGGCTGACCTCCATCCTCCCTTGCGGCTCGTGGGATTCACTAAGACGAATTTTAATGTACCTAATTTGTTGCAAAATGACGGCGATGTGGTTCACCACCCGTCACGTCCTGATTCCCACGAGAGCGAAACGCGACTAATGGAGAATCGTTTTGCTGCGATGAATGTGAGAGGAAGAATGAATGAAAAGATGGATAAGTGTGAAGGAAGCGGGGAGGGTGTGCCGGGATCGTAGCGGATGGAGCTCTGTGGTCTCTGCCAACCCCTGCGGGGGATAGGCGTGAGTATATAAAAAATAATTTGAGACCTGTACTTTTTTATATTACATATATTGCTGTATTAAAAAGCAATATTTATGTATGATAAAATACTTGTTATATAATAAGGGCAAAAAATATATATTTTTATGTACGAACGCTCCACGCCTTCGAACGTCCGCGACGTCAACAAAGCGTGCGACTTACGTGGGCGTCGTGCTGCAGACAGTTGCATTGTGCGAGACGTAGGCAGTGCATCTGCACACACACACCCACAGTTACTACTCACACCCCCCAACACATAACCTCTGTAATGTATTCTCTATGGTGACAACTGATTACCAGTACCCATTATTTTCATTGAAAAATTAATTGAAAAACAATCTACGTTGCACGAGTTACCAGTACGTAAAAAAAATTCATTCATTCTTTTTATGACAACAAAATTATTTTTTTAAAAAATATAAATTATTTAAAATCAGTAGGTATGTATATATCAATTATTAATATTTATTTTTAAAAAAAGCTGTATTTTTTCAGTTATAATAGTCTCAGTTATATATATTGAGGCAAAAAGCGAAAAACACTTAAGATTTCTGAAAAAATAGTTTCGACGCTACACAAAATATTTTATTGGTCATAGAGCTGTGGGGACATAGTACGGTGATATAGTACTTATGCGATAGAAAACGAAAGGCCCCAATACATGGGGGACATGAAAAGAATTCAGTTTTCATTTCATTTATTTATCATCGCTGTAGTTTTCTTTAACAAATATTGCAACTTTGTACATCCCTGGTTTGTTGATCACACACTGACAAGAAATATTTACCGTAATATAACGTTTTAACGCGTAAACATTGTGGAACATTCACAATAGATCTGTCGCATTGATATTCAGTGTAGTTTGCGATTTAGAAGCTTCCAACTTTCGAGTATTTCTATTATAATAAGGTTTAGTTTATTTTTATTTTAAATAAACAATTTTAAATATTTTAAATAAAAATCCATCAATACACATTGGCAATTGCTTCGAAAAATATCATACTTTTAAAAATTATAAAAATTAATTTCATTTATAAAATTATAAATCAAGTAAATATATAAAAATTCTAAATAAATCACTTTAAATGTTTAGTTTGTGTTTTCATCCTTATAAACGTTTTAGATTTTCACCTAATTTTCCGTCGTCTTATGGGCGAGTATTACAAAAAAAGCTCTCGGCCGTTAAGGATTAAAATATTATATTATATATGTATTATTATATGTTATATGACCAAACCAAACGTTCTATGGACAATGTGTCACCTGCCCACACCAAATTACCTTGTTTAACACAGTGTCCATCCAACGGTTGTCTGGAAGAAATCGCTACTAGCGATAAGACCGCCTTATCTATAAAAATATTACCTAATCAATTTAATAAAAAGTATATGATAGATTAATAAAATATATAATAGATTAATAAAATATAACAATAATATTAGATTTCAATGACAACTACTTCGTTAGGTAAAAGACCAAATCATATAAGTCTTTTGAACTCTTTAAAATTTCAATCATATACATACGGTTTTTATTTACGGAAGAGACAATAAATATGTTGATTTTCATTTTCGTCTCTAAAATACCGAAGACGATTCGTCATTGGATGACGTCAACTCTCACGGGCAACGTGTCCACGTTTAATGATGTCCACGACATTCCAAATTTAATGATGATAAAGCCCAGGAAGAGAACAACACATAAATAACATCTTAAATATCCGGTGAAAGTATTAAATGCTTCAACGATCCCAAATGAATCCTGCGCAAAATATACAGTATGGCCGGTGCCATAATTATCTTTCCAAGCATAAATAATAAATAAACTACAAATAAGGTTTTATTTATTTATTTATTAATTTTAATTATTTCGTCCTAATGTTGACCGTCACGTCATATACGCTCTTGGTATATCTTGGCCACAGTATTCTGGGCCAGTCGCAGTGACGTAGGGATGCTTTTAACCTAGCATAGCATAGGTACGATATTTTCGTTCAGTGCTGAGGTGATCGTCAAGGTTGTTTCGTGGAATTTACTTTTGAGGTAGTACAGAAAAAGTCCATAGGAGTGAGACCCGGCGACCTGGGTGGCCAGGGGATATCTTCAACAAGGCTTATCAATTTGTTACGGGAAGAAATCACGAAGAAGCTACATGGTCTCTCTAGAAGTGTGAGGCGTGGCGGTATCTAGTTGTAACTGTGTCAGGTGAAGGCAGGATGTTCTCTGAATATTGACGGAAAATAATCAGCAAGTTTGCGTTTAATGATTATTCGACCTAGGTGTAACCATATTCTGCCACCAGACAACCTAAACTATTTACTCTGTATAAGGAAATTCATCGTCATCAGAAGAGTGTCACTGCTGACCAACTACCAATGGCTTTGACAAATATGTTATCGATCGAACAATTTTGATCGTTTGCGTACCGCGAAACAATTCGACGAAACAAGTCAGCGAATTTGGCCGATATAAGCTTGTTCTTTACTTTAAAAAAAAACAAGTGTAAACATACTTTAAAAGCCAGCTACCTATGATGTCGCGGATGGGCGGCATTGATTGCTTTCCCTTACGCGACTAGCCTGCTCGTTTGCCCTTGTCCCATAAAAAGATATAAAAAAACGATAGCGCGCTCACAATTTTTCCTGTCGTGTTATTTTCAAAATCCTCTGCTACATAAACGATTAAAGGGAAAAGTTTGCGATAAATAAATAAATGCTATAGATAATACTTTTTTTATGGCATAGGAGGGCAAACGAGCTAGCGTGCCGCCTGATGGAAAGCAATCAACGCCGCCCATAGACAACCGCGACACCGCACGAGTCACGGAAGCGTTGCGTTGGAAGGTATGTGTAGGCTTGTTTTTTGAAGGTCTACCAATGTCGTATCGGTTCAGAAAGGCCGCCGAAGGTAGCCGGTTCCACAGAGTGGTGGTGCGTGTAAAGAAGTTTCGAGAGAAGCGCACCGTAGTAGATCGCCACTCATCCAGATGGCGGGGACGAAACTTTTCTTCGCGAGTTAGCGAGCGAATGAATGAATGAATGAATTTATTACAAATCGTGCAACGTAAATTAGCGTATTTAGACGTATAATATTTATATTTAGTCATAAACATCGGGTTATGTGATAAGTACATTGATATATTACACCAGCAGACAATGGGAGAATGCCTTAAAATGGCTTGTGTGTGAAATGACATTAAATGTGTGCAAGGAGTGGGCAAACGAGTAGGCGGGTCGCCTATTCAGTAACTCTTGACAAATGCGTCGTCTAGTTTGGAATAAGATGAGAATTATAAAAGGGAAAGAGGGCAATAATAGAAAGGCAAGAGGGAGGTGGAGGAATGAAAAACTCAGCTTAGTAACTTGTTTGAAAGGGAGCATAGGTGAGTCGTTAAAAATGGCCTGGCAAGTACATGAAGATATTATGTGTAGACTTCGAAACGGCAAATTGTAATAACACATAATGGGTCAACACAGTCTTTACTCTTATAAACAATAAATATTCGACGTATAACATAATATAAATATGGTCGACAATCCACGGATTGCCGTGCGTGGCTAGAGGCGTGCGTGGCTTAGTCGCAAGCGTGCCGACCGTCCCGGGATCGGGCTCCCCGGGCACTATAGTGCCTTACCTCAGCTGCCGGGACTCTGCTCGTGGGATTCACTCTGACGAATTTTAATAAACCTGATTTGTTAAAAAATGACGGCGACGTGGTTCGCCACCCGTCACGTACTAATTACCATGAGGGCGAGAATCGACTAACGAAGAGCTGTTCCGCTACGATGAATGTGAGAGGAAGGACGGACGAAAAGATAGATGCGTGTGGACGAAGCAAGGAAGGTGTGCCGGGATCGTAGCGGATGGAGATCTGTGGTCTCTGCCTACCCCGGGACGGAGTGCTACGGGAAACAGGCGTAACGATATGTATGTATGTAAATATGGTCGAATATTCCTTGTTTAAAAGTAATAGTAAAAGTTGAAATATTAATTCATCCACCTTTACACAGTCTTTTAGTCACATTTTAAATTAGTTTCAGCAAGTGGTGAGAATAGCTATGGTGTAATATATCAATGGATTAGTGCCGTAGGATATTAGTTTTGTACAAAGTTAGTATTGGTTAGAAAATTTTAAGTGAAACATACAACACAAATAACCATACCACAAACAAAATCAATAGAATAACCGGAAGCATATATGAAGCACGTATGACATTTGTCTCTGGTATAAGTACCATAGATAAATATTTTTTTTAAATTCTAGTATTCCATTAGTAAACGTTTATTTATTGTTTTTTTAGCCCGATATTCGGCTGCACGGATCCAGTCCTTGATCGTCGCACCATCTAGCCGAGCGGCGTCTTACACTACGTTTGCCAAGATGCGGTGTCCACCCCAACATTCGCTTACTCTGACGGCAGCCGGATCTCCGACAAACGTGACCAGCTCAAAAAAAAGAGCGGCCAGGCACACACACCTGTTTAGTAGCGCCTGCGGCCGCTTCATAAAATGCGTGAAGCGGCATAGTAGCAGTCGCTGACTTTTGTAGGCCGCATCGCTTAGCCGCACGGACGCATATACTTAGAATGTAAGATAACTTCGTTATCTTCGTCATAACATTCTATAAAAAAAGTCATTATATTTGTATAAAAAATCATTTTATTCTATAAAAAAGTCATTTTATTCTGTAAAAAAGTTATTATATTTCTATAAAAAAGTCATTATATCTCTATAAAAAAGTCATTTTATTCTATAAAAAATCATTATATTTCTATAAAAAAGTCATTATATTTCTATAAAAAAAGTCATTATATTTGTATAAAAAAGTCATTTTATTCTATAAAAAAGTCATACCTCGGAGAGTATTCTCGCGTTGGAAGCGAGCCGCGCGGCGAGGCGCGCGTTCTCCTGCCGCAGGTCGGCGAGCCGCTGCGCGAACTCGTCACGCTCGTGCTCGCGCTCCGCCGCCTGCTCGTCGACGAACTGCCGCGTCGACCGCAGCTGCCGATTCGCCGCCTCCAGCTGACACACACACACACACACACACATTTATAAACACATCTATTTACACGGTATCTGTTTTACGCCATTCCGCTTTTACGCGGTTTATAAACTAACGAATTTTGAAAAACTTATAAAAATGTATATATGGTTGCATATTCGCATATACATCGTCATATATGAATATAGCTATAGACATAGTTTGAACACTGTTAATGGGCGCGCAACTGCCTACGTACAAGCATCACGCCAACACATTGTATATATGTACCCAATTGTATGTGTGTGCTAATGTGCGTGAGATAGATGGATAGTTTTGTGCGTTGCGTCAGCAACATGCTGTAGTAATAGCAGCATTTAATATCACAATTAATTTGAAATTTTAAAATACAGTCTTAAGTTTTCACTTTTGTCGGCAGTCCTCATTGATGCCTGCCTCCGATTTTGATTTTTATAAAATAATTTTTCCAAAAATAAACGGACGAATGTTTTACAATAAGCGTAATAAAAAACTAAATATTCAACAATCACTGTAACAAAAGGCATGCCACGACAACGACATATAGTTTAGAAGTTTGCTCAAATATTTGAAAATACAAATATATTTTCATAATTTTCAAATTAAGTTCTATCATCGTGGCAGAGGTTTACGATGCACTTTTCGAAGTTCTTAGTGACGCAGTAACGAAATGTATCAATTAATTGCCACAAATCGTGGATTCAGTATCCGCAGCAGACAATGGAATATCGACCGCGCAGATAACACGGTAGGCAAGTAGGTTCTATCAAACAATAATGTTAATAATAATAACTCCTTAGAAGCGCCTATAGGCGCTGTTCACTCAGAGGGTGCGTCTTTAGCTGAGCGTCTATAGGCGTTGTTCGCTCATAGGGAGCGTCCATAGCCGTGTCTACAGGCGCTATTCGCTCAGAAGGAGCGTTTATAGCTAAGCTGCTGTTATAGGCTGCTAAGCTGCTATATAACTGAGCGCCAATAGGCGCTGCTCACTCAGAGGGTGCACTCAGCTATAGAGCTGAGTGCCTATAGGCGTTGTTTGCTCATAGGGAGCGTCCATAGCCGTGTCTATATAGGCGCTATTCGCTCAGAAGGAGCGTTTATAGCTAAAATCGTATTATAGATGTTGTTCGTTCATAGGAAACGTCTATAACCGAGTGCCTATAGGCGTTATTCGCTCATAGGGAGCGTCTATGACAGAGTGCCTATAGGCGTTGTTCGCTCATAGGGAGCGTCTATAACCGAATGCCTATAGACGTTGTTCGCTCATAGAGAGCGTCTATACCCGAATGCCTATAGACGCTATTCGCTCAGAGGAAGTGTCAATAGGCGCTGTTCGCTCATTAGGAGCGTCTATAGCTGAATACCTAAAGGCGCTGTTCACTGCGAAAGGGGTTGAGTTAAACTGGCCGAATCGATTGGATCAAATATTTGGACAAACATGTGTGGTACAACAATACATATATTTGCGTGCGTGGTTTACCTTATGGCAGCACACCTTATGCACGGGCGAGTCTGTCATCCGTTTAATCTGCCGTGGGGTGCGTGATGCAAAACATAAATATATTGCAATGTAAATAATATATAAATATACATAGCTTTACATAAATAGTATAATATTTCATTTATCTACGTGTAAGATTATGGTCCATAGTGGAAAACTAACTCAAAGATTGACTGGCTATAGAAATAGTGCCTATGTATAAGTATTAATAAATAAATAAATTTATTATTATTTCAATTTATTGATAAATAAAATAAATAAAATTGTAGTTTATTATATTATCTTTATACGTTATGATAGTAATTAAATTTTATCCCTTTTTTGGTACCTACATAATATCTCTGAATAGTGATGGACATTGGAAAAACATCGATATTTTTTTCGATGTTATATATCGCATTGTTCGCATTTATATCGTTACGTACAAAAATATATCGATGTTTTTAATACATCGATTTAATAAACGTTTTAGGAATGAGGCGTAAACAAAAAAACAGGCACTTAAAAATCTTAACAGGCGCTTAAAACTGTACTCCGTAAAAGCAGCAAATAGGTTCGATGCATCGGTACTTTACATCGAGTGTTTTTAAAACATCGATGTACGTATATTGTCCACTTCTACCTCTGAATACCCTATAGGTTGATTAGCCAAGAACGCCTACTTACTTACAATGCAGTAAATAAGACACATATATTATTTTATGGAAACAATCTTATAAACAAGTGAGATAAACGTATACCCGAACGTACAGATTTTATCTCGTGTACGTGCGAGCACGTATGCCAACGTGTGTGTGCGCATCTGTGGATATATGTTTGTGTGTGTGTGAGTGATAAGTACCTGTTGTTGCAGGTCGTCCCTCTCGCGCTGCAGGGCGTCGTGGTCGCGCACCAGCCGCGGTGAGTTGCGGGGGGACGCGTCGTCCAGCGAGCGACACGCGCCCGTCACGTGCGCGCGCGCCACGCCCCCAATCGCGCACGTTCCATACCTGCATGTACCAGCCAACACTAAATTTATCAACCTCCATCCATTTTGCATCGGCCAATACTTTTTTATAGCAGAGCAGGCAAACCTGCGTACAGTCACCTGGTGGTAAGTGGTCACCGCCACCTATAGCAATTCGCACCGCCAGAGGGGTCGCAGATATATTGCTGGAACACATACACTCTTCTTTTGAATACCGCCATGTTATAATCACGTGGGAACATCGCAGGTAGTAAATTGTTTCACATACTATGAGCTTTAGCTCATCGGTCATCACTCAAAGGAGTGCAAGTGACGATTAGTGCTTTTTTTCCAGTACCTGTTCAAAGGTTGACTGACGCATGTGGCACATGTCGACCTATTCAACCACTATGGCTTGTCAGTGGGAGAAGAATACAAGGCAACAGAGCATAAATCAAGCCAACACGAGAAGTAATAACCACGACCACTGACAAGAGAGCAAAAGACTGAGAAAAAGAGGAATACTATGACTCCCTGCTTTTTAGTTTCGTGGTGTCAGTCATGTTAGCATCGTCTCACCCTTCAGCGATGACGTCAGAGGAGTGTTCCCGGTCGGTCATCAGGTTCGCGATCTTCATCATGGCGGCGTCCAGATCAGAGCGCAGTAGGCTCTCGCGCTGTATGCACTCAGCCATAGCTTCCTCCATCGTCTGTCGACATGCAATACTTGGTTATTAGAAGAAAGAAAGAAACTTGTTATAAATATGTCACTTTAACCTTGGCAAGCCATAGTGCTAATTTTCAGTGTAGCCTAATTGTTTCCAAGCTGGTAGTGCACGGATAATGACAAAATGAAATGACCAAAGACTAGAGAGACTATGGAGAGACCATACAGACCAGACAGTGGGGCGTATAAAGGTTGTGTGTTTTTGATGAAATACCTTGCCAAAGTTTTTAAGAAAGGCCTCATCAAGAGTACCCTTAACCGGCGGGCTTGCATGGGGAGAGTAATGAGTGTGGAGGAAGCAAGGAAAGTGTGCCGAGATCGTAGCAGATGGAGATCTGTGGTCTCTGCCTACTCCTACGGGAGACAGGCGTGACGATATGTATGTATGTATGTGTTTTTGTTTACACATAACACAATTAAGGCAATGTGTAAGATTAGAAACAGTTTACTTAATTGAAGAAATCCCCAAACGAATTAAAAAAGGTATAAGGTTAAAGGTATGAGGAGTCGATAAAGCTTTGTCTCAGGTGGTGTTAATAAGGGGACTCTTAATTACCTTCTTTTGTTGATCACAATTATCGCAAGACTGTTGACTCGTATCAAGGTCCTCTTGTACTTCTTTAATTTCCACCTGACTTGACTCCAGCATCTTGTTCTGAGGGTGACCTTCTGAAATAATGATAAAAATCTAATAAGATTAAAATAGTGATTCATAACATTCATAGTGATAGAGCCACGCTGTAGACGAACACTTTGTTAAGAATGGCATATTATTTGTCTGTTGCGTGAATGGGCCGGCTCGCCCGGGGAAGTACCACACTCGTGCGCTGCATCTCCGTAGGGGTCAGGCGATGGCAGTAAATCAGCTAGCTTCTGAGCTCAATGAGTCGAAGTTTTGACTGAACTATCGCCCAATTTCACTCTGTTTTAATGTCGTCATCAGAGTAACTTCGCAGAATGGCGAAAAATTTAACATATTCATAGAACTTATATGGACCCTGAAATACGGGAAATTGGTTAGTTTAAGATCCAATGACAACATATATGTACGTTGTCTAAGCGTCTGAGTGGTAGTTTACCTGCCGCGCTTCGTACGGTGAGCAGCCGAGTTCCGGAGGCCTAAAACCCTCCCCCTGTCTCTCCCCTCCACTTCCCATTCCCACTCCCATAATGACACTTTCTTAAAGTGCGTCAACGCTTCCGCACTGCCTATCGCGCTGCGGAAGTCTATGGGCGGCGTTGATTGCTTTCCATCAGGTGACATGCCCGCTCGTTTGCCTTCCTATCCAATAAAAAAAAATTGAATTAAGAGTATGGGATAGGAGGGCACACGAGCAGGTGTTTCGCCCGAAGGAAGACATCCGCGACATCACAGGAATCACGGAAACCTAGCCGGCCTTAATGGTACATATGTGTAGGCTTGTTTTTGAATACTACATGGTATAATAATGACGTGATATCAACGATAACAGATTTTGAAAGAACGGATTAAGAAGACAAAGACACTGACTGTCGATGGCCAGCCGCGCAGACAGTTCCAGGAGATCGTGCGCCTCGAGCCGCAGCCGCCGCAGCGACAGCTCCAGCTCGTGCTTGATATCGGCGCCCAGGTCACGTTGCTGCTGCAGGAACCCGGCCACGTCGTCCTCGTCCAACGAGCCCAGCACCTTCTCCAGCGACGGCGCGAAGTGCACGTGTTTGGTGCGCGACACCGCACTCGTGTCCAGTTCGCTGCAGCTCGGCGAGGACGGCCGGAACTCCTCGTCACATGATCTGCAAATAGAAGACCGACATAAGCTCTCCGTTGGTTCCTACGGAATTCTTTGCATCTTAGCTAAGTCAAAATTGTGTCTTAGCACCCCATACACGTTAGAATACGCATAGTCTTTCGTAGACTTTCAAATATATTAAAATTAAACATTTCTCCCTTAAATAACGTTATCATCAGCCTACTAGTCATCATCAATCCACAGCTGGACTGCGATCTCCACTAAGGTGGTTACGTACCTAGACCGATATTCAGTTCCATACTTCCAGTTTCCGCCAGTCGTCCCATAACTCATTTGTCGAGTCGCGGTTTCCACTCCAGTCTATCTACTCGTCTACTCCATCGGTAGTCTGTTTCCAACCACCATAGCCAGCCAATTGCAATATCAGTTTACTAACTCAGAAATATATCTGTCTTGCAGATTTTTTGTCTCTAATCACATCCACCAGAGAAACTCTTTGTAAACCGAATGTATGTAGGTCCACGATATATTTTCTCGCCTAATATTAGCAACTGTAAAATAACGTTGTAGAGCATCATATACCATAAAACAACAGAGAGGAGTATTCAAAGGGCGTCTTGGCAGCCCGCCATCTTGCGGCAGAGGGCGATGCATAAATTCGCGTGAAACATAAATAGTTAGAATGGCATCGATCAATGCAAATAAGACATATTTAACTCCACACAAAGACAGAAATCTATTCATCCTGTTTTATTGGTTGATACAGAAATTGTGGATTAGCCGCAGAGCCGAAAAACAAACTGTCGAATAACTTATTTAATAATGTACACAACAATGACATAAAGCACGGTAAAGTTTAGATGTCTAATTTTTTACACATATCTTACTCTGAGTGACTACTTTAGTTACGTGATTTTTCTTTGAATGAAGACTTAGCATGCCAGTCGAATCACATATTAAATGACGGTTACGATCGTCAAAATCAAAAACAAAACACGGTAAAGTTTAGATGACTAATTTTTTACACATATCTTGTTCTGAGTGACTACTTTAGTTACGTAATTTTTCTTTAAATAAAGACTTAGCATGCCAGTCGAATCACATATTAAATGACGGTTACGATCGTCAAAATCAAAAACAAAACACGGTAAAGTTTAGATGTCTAATTTTTTACACATATCTTACTCTGAGTGACTACTTTAGTTATGTGATTTTTCTTTGAATGAAGACTTAGCATGCCAGTCGAATCACATATTAAATGACGGTTACGATCGTCAAAATCAAAAACAAAACACGGTAAAGTTTAGATGTCTAATTTTTTACACATATCTTACTCTGAGTGACTACTTTAGTTATGTGATTTTTCTTTGAATGAAGACTTAGCATGCCAGTCGAATCACATATTAAATGACGGTTACGATCGTCAAAATCAAAAACAAAACACGGTAAAGTTTAGATGACTAATTTTTTACACATATCTTGCTCTGAGTGACTACTTTAGTTACGTAATTTTTCTTTAAATGAAGACTTAGCATGCCTGTCGAATCACATATTAAATGACGGTTACGATCGTCAAAATCAAAAACAAAACACGGTAAAGTTTAGATGTCTAATTTTTTACACATATCTTACTCTGAGTGACTACTTTAGTTACGTGATTTTTCTTTGAATGAAGACTTAGCATGCCAGTCGAATCACATATTAAATAACGGTTACAATCGTCAAAATCAAAAACAAAACACGGTAAAGTTTAGATGTCTAATTTTTTACACATATCTTACTCTGAGTGACTACTTTAGTTATGTGATTTTCCTTTGAATGAAGACTTAGCATGCCAGTCGAATCACATATTAAATGACGGTTACGATCGTCAAAATCAAAAACAAAGCACGGTAAAGTTTAGATGACTAATTTTTTACACATATCTTACTCTGAGTAACGAGTCGCGTGATTTTTCTTTGAATAAAGACTTAGCATGCCTGTCGAATCACTCATTAATAGACATTTACGATGGTCAAAATGAAAAACAAAGCACGGTAAAGTTAAGATGACTAATTTTTTACACATATCTTACTCTGAGTGACTATTTTAGTTACGTGATTTTTCTTTGAATAAAGACTTAGCATACCTGTCGAATCACTTATTAAATGACAAATATGATCATCAAAATCAAAAACCAAATAGGGTAAACTTTAGATGACTAACTTTTGTACATATGTATGTATCTTACTCTGACTGATTACTTTAGTTAAGTGATTTTTATTTAAATGACAACTTATAAAAATTATAATACAATCTTTCCCAATGACTTTCTCCTATCACTTTCACATTTCTTCGGCATAGAAATTACATTTCTCAGTCTGTTCTATCCAAGCTTATACCGCTATTTTATTATGAGGTTCCTATAGACGAAAAAGAAACGGCGAAAGACGCTTCGAAGATATTCTGTGTTATCAGTTTCACAGCAATTGATACACAAATGTTATCTTGCGTTCGGTTACAAAAAAAGAAATGCAATATTAGGAACAGAGAAAAAAAAGAATGCAAAAATAGACTACAGCAAACGGCCTCCGCAAATAGCACCTGTTCAAAAGACGCATGTGGCAGTCATCATGCTCTTTACAGCTTTAGTTTTATTTGTTCTACAACCACGTTTATTCCAGGTTTGTTAACCAAATATGTTTTTTTTTAAATCTTAGTCACGGCTGCACAGGTCTGTTTCCCTGTAGGGCAGATGCGAAAGCAAAACAAGTATGTAACAATATATGCAAGTTATTATTTAATTCAAACGGTAAGCGAGTGTGTTACTAGAGTCCGCCATTGTATTGACGCATCTTTCAGGAAGATGATATCCGCTAAAGTTACTATGGTGGCGGTTCGTTCAGAAAGACAACGTTCGCGAAAGCCACTACGGTGGCGCATAGTGCCTAATAGGTCAAGGGTCTGTGAGTGAGCGCATTTAAAATTAGTAACTAGACAACTGATAAAAGAAATTTACGTTGCGGATGCGGATGGAAGGGTCGGTAGGGGAAGACCAAGGAGACCGGACGAAGCGCGGTAGCTAAGCTACCACTCAGACGCCGATTTTCTGCGGGTGTGTGCTAATTTCCCGGGCGAGCCGCATTCATGCTACATCTAATGTTATGCCATTCTTGACAAAGTATTCGTCTGCAGCGTGGCTCTACCGCTTCAATTACGGATGCGTTACCAGCCTTTAATACTTTAAAAAATTAGGCTGTGCGGGCTTATTTTTTTTAAGGTTGTATCGATTCGTAAATAACGCGAATTAACTTTTAAGTGATGATGCTTGTTTATTAGTTTTAATAATGATATCAAAAATAATTCTTTGTGAATTTATTTTGAAAAATAAAAGTCTTCTATGACTTTATGGGGTTTATAGGTACCAGTTCAAAGACTCGCCGCGCTGTTTGTTCCTTGAATTGTATTCATACACGTCAATATGCAGTAACGTAACGAACGCTAATAATGCATAGTCGATGCACAAGAACAAACTGTTTTCCGATACAACCAAAATAAGACGATACATGAAACGTGCAAAGTTGACGAAGGATTCAAATGAAAGAAGCATGGCCGTCTGCCAATACGGTCTCGAGTTACTTGACTGACCCGTCACGTTTTTTAAGAGACTGGCGCCGAGCTGAATCGCGCAGACAATTGCGTCTAAATGGAATTCATTTGACGGCGATGTGCCATAATAAAGATTTTCTTATTTATTTATTTATTTACTTCAAGGCGAACTTAATGTCATGTAGCTGTATATATCAGTCAACCATGTGAATGTTGAGCCATTTAAAAATCAAGATCTTGAGTTTAAGAATCAATTAGACATCAAGAACTTTTTTCTAAAAAAAAAATATATTTTTGCCAAGCCAAGCTGCGCAAGGCGGCTGGCAGAGACTGCGTGTAGCCGAAGATCGGGCTAGATGGCGCGCCTTGGGTGAGGCCTATGTCCAGCTTTGGACTGCCGCGGGCTGATATGGATATTGATATTTTTGCCAAACCATTCAGAAACACCACTAAATTGATAATGAACTTAACTTTGACCTCGAATAACTTATGACTGAGTTGTTCATCGAAAAATGATATCAGAACTTTTTTGTAGAGCGTTCAATTCTCTACAAAAATATTTGATGGAAATTGCAGAGCAATTTATGGTTCATTAGTTACAAAAATCAAAAGAAAAAATCCCCCCCCCCCCTGTATACAACAATACTGTACTCACGTGTCGTGCAGACGGGCCAGCAGTTGAGCCAGCACGGTGCGGTTGAGCTCGTCCTCCGCGCACGCGCAGTACGCCACCAGCTGCCCAACAACACGCTGCAGCGTCACCGCCACACGCCTCAACCCGTCCCTGGAGATGCACATCATGTTTTTTTTATGGGACAGAAAGGCAAACGAGCAGGTGTGTCAGCTGATGAAAAGCAATCACATACATATTGTCCCGTAGGGGTAGGCAGAGACCACAGATCTCCATCTGTAACGATCTCGGCACCCTTCCTAGTTTCCTCCACACACTTATCACTCTTCTCATTGAAACTCGCCATTTAAGGATACTTTTCTTCTGGCCTTTCCTCAAAACTTCGACAATTCGGTCAAGGCATGTTTTCCTTGGTTTTCCCCTACCGACCCTTCCATACACATCCGCAACATAAATTTCTTTTGCCAATCGTCTTTCATGCATCCTCTCTACGTCCCCAAAGCATCTAAGCATCCCTTTCTCAACGCTGTCTATTTACATCTGCAGTGCAACACGCATTGCAGAAATGTTGCCAGCCTTTTGAGACATAAGTAAGTTTATAATTTGAAAGTTTTAATGTCACATCCGTTCAAAACAATCAGCTTAAACCAGCTGATTCCATAGAGTGGTGACGTGTGAAATGGAGTTTCGGGTAAAACACATCGTACTGGATCCAGATGGTCGGGATGAAGCTATTCTTTGTCAGCAACCGGAGTTATCGCGAACAATTCCTCGGAGCAATTCCCGCAGCGAAAGCGCGAAACGATGTAGAGAGATACGACATCTCTCCACAATGCCAGAGGCAGAGTGAAATCCTCTTAGATCGTTGACGGACAAAATATTACGAGCAAAACATCTTGGCGACTATGGACAACAGTGTTTGGTTGTTCACCTTTCTTTAGTGACCTCCTCGAGCTGCCGGTTCTGGTCGAAGCTGTTATTGCGTCGCTGCCGCCATTTGTCCGTCTCTCCCACCGACACCTCCTCCCGCAGGCTTGACAACTGCAAACCAATATATCAATTACACAAATATTCTCTCGGAAATATCCCCTACAGCATTCATGGGAGGCATCAAGGACAACTTAAGGGGCATCAGATTAATGAGAAATAAGAAAAAAGAAGGGAAATATGAAAGAAGTGATAAAAGCAGTGAAATATTAGGATATGCAAACCCCCATAAGAAGACAATAAGATCTTCTTCTAAGAGTGCCTCTCCGACTTGCGAAGGTTAGCAGCCAATTCCGCTCTCTCTGATATTACGTAGGTAAGACTTCTTTCTCCGACCAACTCGTCTTTGGTCTGCGACTTTTCCCATCATGATCAGTTGCAGCAACTTGCACGTGTCACGTCTCATGATTATCTTCTAAACGTTCGTGAACAGTTTTTGACTACACAACACTCGTTATAATGACACTGGGCGGGCGTTCATACAGCTTTCCATTCTATTGAAAAATTATCATTTCACTCAAAGAGAGAGTGTTGATTTATTTTATCTTCTCCCACACACGATGCATCAAATATTTTGAGTTTGAATGAATATTAATTAATGAGTTTAAACCCTTAACTTGGCAGACTTATTTTTTAGAATATCAAAATAATATTCATGGCACTTAACCCTAATGACCCAAGGTGTCTAGAAAAAAAAACTTAAAAAAAATTCATGAGGGTAGTTTAAAAAAATCACATGTTTCTTGTGGGATACATTGCCAAAAGCATTGATAAATATTACGTTTTTAATTCTGATGTATCTCTACGGATACATTATCAAGAAAAGGGTTAAGAGGACTATTTGTAATCAAAGACAAGTGTGATATCAGATAAATTGTATCAAATTACAAATACAGAACAGAGTGTATAATTACAAGCATTAATGATTATTCTAGGAAAACAAGAACAGTCTCACAGTCTCCTCCCTGTATATATATCTTGTAGTGTTTGTTTACAATGATTCAACTTCAGATATTAATTGAAGAGAAACGTGATACTAATATAAACTATCGTTATCTGAGTTACTCTTATTCTTAACGTAAAACAAAGTGATGTTTTCATTTGTAAGCTTATCCGTAACCTTGGTTAAGTTGCCAATGGGGACGCAGTTTTTTTGTATAAAAACACACGGCTACCTTATTATCGCTATATTGTACTTATATATTCATATTAGTATACATGAAAGGTGTTCATAAGATTGAAAAATAATTTACTATACAAAATAGGCCCTACAATTTATCCTGAGGAACCCCACTATGCTTAATACCCAAACAATCATTGACTCTTTTAATCTCTTAACTCTTTTTTTTTAATTTTGCAATTTTCTTTACCAACTTAAATCTTTTATTTATACACATATGTCCCACCGCTGAGCATGGACCTCCCCATTTCCGGAGGAACAGACGTTAACTCACCACTCTTGTCCAATGTGGATTGGCGAGGTTACCAGACTCGGAATAAATATTTGTAATATTTCATACATATTAATTTATTCCGATGCGGGGATCGAACCCGCGAACATTGACTCCGCGGGCGGAGGGCTCCGCCACTGAGCCAATAGGTCGTCTATTTTATTAGTCAAGCTAAAACACAAACGGCTCGACCGATTTGAATATTTTTTTTTCTATTTTTTTCGCTCTAATACAGGGAAGGTTTAGGAATAAAAAAATTTTAGGGAAAACATAAAAGAACAGCTTGAAAAATTATTTTTCTTGCTTTTACTTCCAATTATTTTCAAAATATAGCGTTCGTGACAGCTTTATCGTGTAACGGACGTGTTGTTACACAAAAGTGTCGTTTCTTTTGTGCGATTTCGAAAAGTATTGCATACATAAGTACTAACATACCAGGAGAAAATAAGCCTACCAGGAGATAACATTTTTCGTTAATTTCAATTAAATATAAATTGTAGTAGTAAATTAAATAAAAACAGTTCACTATATCATCTAGTATTAAATAAAAAAATCACATATAAACAATCATAATAATCCAATTATAAGATGGACAGTCAAAATTTTATTTAGCTGAGATCAACAAAAAAAAATTTTTCTTCGCGTATCTTAGCTAAGTTATTTACTTTTTATGAGATAGGAAGTCGAACGGGCGTGTCAACCGATAGAAAGCAATCAAAGCCGCTCATAGACATTATCGACGCAATTTTTTTCTATAGCGTTGCAGAAAGCTCGCCGGATTTCAAGATATAATGTAGGCTTGTTTTTTGAAGGTTTCAATATCGTGTGGGTTCGGAAACCCAGCTGGCTGCAGCAACATTTCTGACTGTCCATCTTTATTGGTACTACATCAACTGCAACACGTGACAACTTACCACAAACCTCCGCAACATCACCATTTCGATTCTATCACATCTTGTGCACACACTTGAAACGACACCTCAATGCACGGTACACTAACTTTAGTCTTATCGATTTTTCATTTTATCACAGCTTAATAATTATGCATATATATCGAATCACATCAGTTTATTTTAAAAATAAACCACCAGTTTCTATAGTAAAAATAAAATTGCTATTAGACTCGATTTCAACTTTTATATATAATATTACTAGCTTTTGCCCGCGGCTTCGCTCGCGCGATCATTTTAAACAAATATATTTTTTTTTTTACGTAAATTATGGTTCACAATTTTAGTTATAGTGGCTTCCACGTAAAAGGTAGATATATGCTGTCGCGGACTTTTATTTAGAACTATTCAAGACAAACAATCCTACGGTACATCATCTTTGCGTAACTCCAATGGTTTAGGCAGCGTACGCCAAGATAGCTCTCAGAGGCCAGATTTTTTTCCGACTTAATAGACATGTATCGTTATATTACGACCAAAATTACATAAAATCATTACAAATTGTAGCCTGAGATGTGGTCTCCACTCCAGCACTCGTAGACTCGGTTCTCTGACCAACGTGTCCAGCCCCTTGCCACTTCAGCCCGCTAACTTGAGGAGCTATGTCGGTGAATATGGATCCCTGGCGAATTTTTTTCGCCACCAGAGAAACTCCGAGCATACCCCTCTCCAAAGCCCCTCTGAACGACTTTGAGCCTGTGAAGGAGCCGGACCGTCAGTGTCTACGTCTCGGCACCATAAGAGAGTACAGGCGGAACGCATTGGTTAGACTTTTGTCTTCAGGCTTTGAGGTATAGTCGACGAGAAGACTTGACGAAGGAATATATTAGGTTTTCATCGACGAAAGTGAAATGCATTTCTTACAATAATTTAAATATCGTACATGTGAGGTTTACTTTATTTTTATTATGTGGATAGTCAAAGGTTTTACTTAGCTAAGATCCGCGACAAGCAAAACAATAACAGAAAATTAATAATGTGTGTTTTTTGTGCTGGATGAAGTGGATTTATTTGGAACTTAAACCAAAAACTTACCGAAAATCGGCCATTCGGCAATTTTCCAACTCCCATCAACCACTACACACAACACCAAACACACATTACCACTTTTCCATCTTGTAAACGACACGTGTTTCGCCCCAACACGAGGCATGAGGTATAGTAGACTCTACGGAAGACTTTTCGGTTCTCTTCCGTAGAGTCTACTATACCTGGTTATGTGAAAACTTTTGACTATCCACATAGTGATGGATTTCCGCAAAGTAACGCCTGGCTCCATTAAAAATTTATTTTTATTGGTAATCTTAAAGAAGTATGAGATTTTAGGATTTTATTTATAGGGAATAGGAAGGCAAACGAGCAGGCGGGTCACCTGATGGAAAGCAATCAACGCCACCCATAGACATCCGCAGCGCCATAGGCAGTGCAGAAGCGTTGCCGGCCTTTAAGGAAAGTATCACTATGGGAGGGGAAAGGGGGGAGGGGGAGTTGGGCTTCCGAAACTGAACCGCTCACCGTACGAAGCGCGGTGGCTAAGTCACCACTCAGACGCCGGTTTTCTGCGGGTGTGTGGTACCTACTTCCCCGGGCGAGCCGGCCCATTCACGCTACAGATAAATAATACGCCATTCTTGACAAAGTGTTCGATTGCAGCGTGGCTCTACTTCTAGAAGACACGGCATGCGGGTGATGCGGATTAAGATACCGTGATGCCGCGGACTACATTGCGTCCCATTAGAGATGCTTGGCTAATTCACAATTTACACTCCCGTTACACTTCAAGTTACTGTATTACGCGTGTTTAACTTCGTAATGTAGTAAGTTTACCTAGATTTCCCATTGGACTGGGGCATCATCTCATACATTATTTATTGCACAGCATCTCTCTGTTGAGCTAAACAAACTTTCACATAATTAAAGTTTGATGAGTTATACAAAAATTCTCCCCATATTTGTGTGTTAGGTTTCTGTAATTATATATATTTATTCACGCCTATCCCCCGCAGGGTTTGGCAGAGACCACAGAGCTCCATCCGCTGTCATTCATCGTGGAAACGGCTCGTCATTAGGTCGCTTTTCGCCCTCGTGAGAATCAGGACGTGACGGGTGGCGAACCGACGTCGCCGTCATTTTTCGACAAATTAGGTATATTAAATTCGTCTTAGTGAATCCCACGAGCCGCAAGGGAGGATGGAGGTCAGCCCCAGCAGAGCCCTGCATGCTGAGGTAAGGCACCATAGTCCCCGGGGGAGCCCGACCCCGGGACGATCGGCACGCTTGCGACTAGGCTCGCCCCTAGCCACGCATCCATTAGCACGGCAGACCGTGGATTGGCGGAGAGGAAGGGAAAGGATAGAGAAGAAAGGAAAGGGCAGGAAAGGAAATGCGGATTGGGGAGGTTACCAAACTCGGAATAAATATTTATAAATCCATACATATATTAATACCGATGTGGAGATCGAACCCGCGACCAATGACTCCGCGGGCGGAGGGCCCCGCCACTGAGCCAATCGGTCAGCCACTATTTATACACTAATTCGCATTTATAAGGTGCAATCGGTAAATTATTCGCCCGATTTAAACGCGCGCTCGAAAAGACGACGCCCGCGTAACGTGTTACACGATCCGGACGACGAAACAGCGTCATTCGGATCCACCCACGACACCAACACTCACACGCACCCCGGCTCTAGACGAGCACGTAGAATAGGAAACACCACTTCTACATCGGCCGCTTACACGAGATTATTTCACGTACCCGGTCGGTTCTCACCCCCTTGACCGTAGGGCCTAGGGGACTAATAGGGACTATAGTTGCTTCAGTCCAATCCTCTCCTACATGTTTAACGTAGTCATGACGAAATTAAAATCGGCACACACACACGTGTGTACCTCCGATACGCCGTCGGGCCGATGGAATCTGCGATTTGCGCAGATTCCCAAATACTTGCCCGCGGGCTCCAAGTATTCGATAAAACTGTTAAAGCAAATAGGCTTACCAGCATTAACGTCTTCGAATCAAATAATAATAATAAATAATTCGCATTTACAATGCCTATGTAGTTACAGACATCTACGGTTTTATGCTTTCCATCATCTGACATGCTTGCTACGGACTCTACGGAAGACAACCCTTAATTGACTTAACGGTTGTCTTCCGTTAAGTGTCGTAACGACCTTGTTTTCGGTAAGATTTAGTTTAAGTTCCCCGTAAATCCACTTCTTCCAGTAGAAAACACACTATTATTTTTTGTGTTTTTGTTTGCTTGTTGCGGATCTTAGCTAAAACTAAAACTAAAACTAAAGCTAAAGCTAAAGCTAAAACTTGTTACTTTCCACATAGTAATAGATTTTCGCAAAGTAACGCCTGACTATACGCCTGGTATTAATATTATTATATGTACCTGTGATATTATCTATGGTATATATGAGTATGTATACTTATATATGTGTAGCAAAATACGAAAAATGCCTCAACACGGGCCAGCTTAGTGAGACCTACTATGCTCCATCCAATTTCACCTCATAAGTATTATAAACAGATAAATTGTCAATGTTCATTTGATACGGAAAGTTATATAATGTGGACAGTTAAAACGTTTCCTTAGCTAAGATCCGCGACAAGCAAACAACAATAGAAAAATAATAATGTGTGTTTTCCTGCTGGATGAAGTGGATTTACAAGAAAACCTAAAATAAATCTTACCGAAAAACGGCCGTCAGCAACTCTCCACCCACCAACCACTATACACAACACCAAACACACACTATCACTGTTCCACCTTGCAAAAGACACGTGTTTCGCCCCAACACGAGGCATCATCAGGTATAGTAGACTCGGAAGACAACCGTTAAGTAAATAAATTTTTTTATATTATATATTATTATATAAAATACAAAATAAAGATAAATAATTTTTCTTTCCCATTTTAAGAAAATATTTCTCTCACCTGGAAAGAATACAAAATGGTTAAAACTTTTTGGAAAAGAATATTTCATATGTATACCAAACATACATATATATTCATCACACCTGTTTCACGTAGGGATAGGCAGAGACCACACATCTCCATCTGCTACGATCCAGGCACACTTCCTTCGCTTCATCCACACTCACCACTCTCTTCATGCAAGCTCGCCGGTTAAAGGTACTTTTGACCTGGCCTTTCTTAATAACTTTTGCTATATACATCGGAGGGAAAAAAATTGAGAATATCAATGACTAAGAAGATGATTACATATGTAATTAAAAATATTACCAGCATCGCTAGTGAACGACCATAGCGACACCATAACACTTGCTTACACCATCACGACACACGTACGCAAACACTTTGTATAATACATTTATATATGACGTGCTTACCACTTATACACTAAAAATAAAAAAATGTTTCACACGCACGGCGTACATCGAAATGGGTCACTGCTATGTTTTTGTGGGTTACAAATTAAATATGTCCGTACGTACACACAGTTGTAACTGAGACGAACGCGCCGCTTGAGATACCAAACTACCCTCCATTTTAACTTATTATCTATACCCTGTACAAGTAAGCTTGATCTTTTTGATGACAGATGTAAATTTTTCTGATCGACATAACTTTGCAATGACGAACATATTATTTTCTTAATTTAATAATTTTAAAAATTGTAAAAATATTATGGATGGGACACGGATAACAGTATAGACTGATGTAACATTGTACAAGCGTCTATTATTTTCAGTGTTCCTATTTAAATTTTACTTTGAGGCAATAAAAAGTCTTAAAATTTTGAATCGTTAGGGACCTTTGTGTAATATGTATTTTTTAATATTTCTACAATTTTTAAAATTATTAAATTAAGAAAATAATATGTTCGTCATTGCAAAGTTATATCGATCAGAAAAATTTACATCTGTCAAAAAGATCAAGCTAACTTGTACAGGGTATAGTAATCGTTAAATTTACCCTATGCATATTATATTACACTATATTATATACATACTATATAACATACCTATACTATATTACGCGCAACTTTAATATATTTCTTATGTTTATATTAATTTACTTTAAATTTGTTAATTTAATTTTTTTTCTAGTTTTGATATTTATAACATTTATGTATTATTTATTTATGAAGGGAGGAGCCTAGTTTCCCACAACACAGGCAATCCTAGTGTGGGATCTAGTGTCCTGTAACATACGTAAACATTTTGAAAATAAAGATATATTATTATTAATATAACATAATCGTAATAATCCTGAGCCATAAAAATGGTAATTGTAAAAATAACTATTATAAAAAGGTTAATACAAATATATTTTTATAATTATGTCTTATTATGAAATAGCTTAATTATTTTTAAAGTATTCTAAGTCTATTTTCTCTTGTTTCCGAGAAAACAAAAGTATAGGATATATCTGTCAATGAAAAACTATAGACTAATTATATCTGTCTAGTTTAGCAATGTTTTTACTGATTCTTTTACTGTCTTTTACAAAGTCATTGGTCGCGGATTCAATCTTGGGATTCAAAATATCGGGATAAATGACCTACAAATATGTATTTATTCCATATCTGATTACGCTGTGTTACGGCAGTGATGACGTAGTGGGTTTAATGTCAGTTCCTCCAAAAATGGGGAGGCCCGTGCCCAGTAGTGGGCAGCCAATTTAACTAAAACAATGCATATTTACGAGTTGCAAAGGGACTTACACAGTTTCCAAATAAAACAGTTATTTCATTGTGATTATTTAAAAATAATAAATATAGCCATTTTTTTTCATAATTAATTTCATTGTTTTTTTTACATATTATCTATAATTGAAAATTAGTTCAAGTCAATGTAAATCCAGTTTTGATTAATTTTGTTTTATTTTATTCTTATAATTATTGTATTGTGTGCCTAGAAAGGAAATAAATATGTCTATCTACATATATATTTTATGTACTATATACATAAACATTAATGAATCCATTTATGTTTGACTTTTAGACCTTCCTAAACCCATCATCTGATTCTGATGAAACTTTGTAGTTATTCTGCGTACGCCCGCGAAGATTCCTCACCAAAAAAATACTTTGTATGTTCTTATTTAGTTTCTTTACGTAGCAGTGCATAAAATATGAAACTATATATGTCCCTCACGTTATTTCCTTATTAAAATAGTATTCGTTATTAATTACTGTTGGGGTACGGATGGGAGTGTTTTAATATTAATGTTTGTTACAGTAATCAAATCTATTATTGTTTACAACGATAAATACTTACAAATGATAAGTGAATGTTAAATGACTAAAATGTTAAAATATTAAATGTTGTTAGAATGTTAAATGTTGTTAGAATGTTAAATGTTGTTAGAATGTTAAATGTTGTTAGAATGCTAAATGTTGTTAGAATGTTAAATGTTGTTAGAATGCAACCAGACGCGACGGTTGCCAAAGGTGCACTGATTATATAATTGTATAAATTATTGTACTTTGTAATGGGTCGACGACCAAGTACGATTCACGTCACGTGTTCGATTTCAACATTACATCGAACAATTACATAAAGTAGCATACTCATATATATCAAAACATATAATAGGAATTATAAAAGTGCATTTACAAAACAAGAACTAGGAAAGGAAGCAATCCCTACATTGTTAAAACAAAACTCGCGCATAGTTCGGTGTACGTGATACAACGGCGTACAAAAATAGTTAAACGAAAAAAATCCTTACATGATCCATGTGGGGTAAGGAATGGAGACACACCGGAAAACCGTAAATTTAAAGTGAAGCAATAATAGACCGTAGTTTATGGACTTTAAATTTGTAATCGCTTACAATGATATGGAAATAACAGACAGTTGCTTGCCATATTAGATAATTATAGCATTACAGAAAAGCAAGTGACAATTTTATCACAGAGATGACGTAAAAAAATATGTAAAATGTGAAAATAAGTACAAACAGATGTTTTAGGGATTATGCTTTCATTTATGGGATAAGAAGGCAAACGAGCAGGCGTGTCACCTGATGAAAAGCAAACGCCGCGCGCAGACATCCGCAGTGCCTAGGCAGTGCAAAAACGTTGCCGGCCTTTAAGGAAAGTGTCATTATAGGCGGGTTTTGGGCCTCCGGAACTCAAACGCTCACCGGACTAAGTAGCTAAGCTACCACTCAGATGTCGATTTTCTACGGGAGTGTGGTACTTTCCGGGGCGAGCCGGCCCATTCATGCTACAGACAAATATCATGCCATTCTTGACAAAGTATTCGTCTACAGCGTGACTCTACCGCTAGTATAAAAAGTGAATTGAGTGAATCATTATATTATTTCCTGTGGTAAGGGCACGCAGTTCACGCTGATAGTTGTAGGGTCATAGCGATGTTCAATGAGTTTATCTTTGCTGACGAGGACAATATCGGAGTTACTGGAAATTAATTGTTACGTTACAAGACACAGAGATTACATTGGCTTGTGATTTATAGATGTCAATATATAAGGCGTAGAATCTGCCGACACTAAATTTGTAAATGTGTTTTTATTACAATATACACAAAAGTTATTTCTGCGTGTGTTCGTTACACGTTCGTGGGGGCAGAAGTGACGAAATATGCACCACAGATTGTTTTCACTTGCGTTCGGAGATGTAACACGTGTTGAATACTGCAGCGAGACCAGATAGGTTTTCAATATGGTTTCATAATAAAAGAATGACGTAAATGTTACATTCCTCATATAGAATAGAAGAATAGAATAGAAATAGAAAAAACTTTATTCATGGCACCTTTTTTTACAAATAAACTAAAATTAAAACCTTAATAACATTATAATATACAAATAAATAAACAAAACAAAAAGAAAATAATTTCAATCTAACAAGTGTCAAAAATGATTCTTGCTCAGCATATGCCAGGCGTTCAATTGGAGCACCTGACGCTGGTTCTCAGCAAGAACCAACGTGGTCAGATCGCGGACCACAGTGGTGAAATTGATACTGACATACACACATACATACAAATATCATTATTATATGTTATATGTCGAGTCTATTTTAATATTCTTTGATTTTTAGGTCAGGGAGTAGCTATGCCTAGCCGCCAACAATTGAAATAAGTAGGAATTGACTTTAACTTTTTTTTATATATTATATTATAATTAGTCATTATATGATTATATGAAAATTGCCTAAAATGGTAATCAAGTAATTTTCTTCCCGATATCCGAAGCGTCGAAAGGAAATAGATCTGCACTGGTGTTTTCTGCCTATTCACTAACAAGTTCGGGTGATCAGCTGATGAAGATATCATCGTCATCAGCCTGCGGTACTCAACTTTTGTACCTCGTTTGTTGTAACTTGGTTGGGCACCTCATTATTTATCTACATGCGTTTGTAGACAAAATAAAATACATACAATAAAATAAAATACAAAATAAAAGTTTTATCCCCATCATCTGAATGAGTGGCGATCCAGTACGGTGCGTTTTTCCCGAAACATAATTCTACGGACCACGAATCTGTGGAACCAGCTACCTTCAGCGGTATCTTCGAACCGATACGACATTGGAACCTTCAAAAAACAAGCCTACTCTGATCTCACAGGCCGGCAATGCTTCTGCACTCCTTATGGCACTGCAGATGTCTATAGGCGGTGTTGATTGCTTTCCATCAGGTGACACGCCTGCTCGTTTGCCTTCTTATCCCATAAAAAATAACTCTACTAATATTATATATATCGTTTAGTAACAAATTAGTCATTAAGTTTGACATGAAATTTTGATTATTAATGGAGTCAGGCGTTACTTTGCGGAAATCCATTACTATATGGACGGTCAAAAGTTTTACTTAGCTAAGATCCGCGACAAGCAAAACAATAACAGAAAATTAATAATGTGTGTTTTTCCGTTGGGTTTAGTGGATTTATTTGGAACTTAAACCAAAAACTTACCGAAAATCGGCCATCAACTCTCCACCCACCAACCACTATACACAACGCCAAACACACACTATCACTTTTCCATCTTGTACACGACACGTGTTTCGCCCCAACACGAGGCATCTTCAGGTATAGTAGACTCTACGGAAGACAACCGAAAAGTCTTCCTTCCTTAGGATCTTAGCTAAGTAAAACTTTTGACTGTCCATATAATGAAATTTTGAATGAATTTATGAAGATCAAGAAGATAATTTACACACAAATTAAACGAAAAGGCTAAGGTAGAAACGTATAGAGAATTGATTTGAGCTAATCTTGGATCCAAAATTGGAAAATGCTATGCTGCTACTTATGTTATTGATGGAATTTAAAAAAAAAAAATTTAATGATATCTTGTGACATATCGATGGTGCATTTTGATAACCGTTTCGCGATGTCCTATTTTCCTGTTGAGACAAGCAGTTTTCGAGGTTTGCGGAATAGTACGGTCTTCGTCGTTATAGCATACATTTACCGGAAAAGTACTGTAATCGGCGTCTCTACACGAATATTGTACTAAAATATTTTTTTTATGGCATAGGAAGGCAAACGAGCAGGCGTGTCACCCGATGGAAAGCAACCAACGCCGCCCATAGACATCCGCAACACCATAGGTGCGGAAGCGTGGCCGACCTTAAAGGAAAGTGAAATTATGGGAGTGGGAGTGAAAGTGGGAGGAGGAGTGGGAATCGGAGGGGAAGTGGGTGTGAGAGTGAGATTAGGAATCGGAGGGGGAGTGGGAAGGGGAGGGTGTTGGGCCTCCGGAACTCAGACCACTCACCGTACGAAGCGCGGTAGCTAAGCTACCACTCAGACACCGGTTTTCTGCGGGAGTGTGGTACTTCCCCGGACGAGCCGGCCAATTCGTGCTACAGACAAATAATATGCCATTCTTGACAAAGTATTCGTTTGCAACGTGGCTCTACCACAATAATTATATAATTAAAAAATATAAATTTGGTAATAATATACTCTCAACGTGGCCCAGGCAATGAAGTCGGTGAAATAGGCCGTTTGAATAGGCCGGAGAATAGCGGGAGGATCGCGCAGTCAACAGAGCGTATGTGGGGCGCCGCAGGTACCGCTGGAGAGACATGATCGAGGATGACTTGCGCAACCTTCAAGTCTGTAACTGGCATGAGGGCACAGTGGCGTAAGATCTGTTCGGAGGCCAAAATCCATTTTGGCTTGCTGCGCCAACAAAGTGTTTTTTTTTTAGTTAATTCGATACTTGTAAAAAAATACATACATACGGGAATATACGATCTTCGGCACGAAAAGATTAAGTAAGTAATCAACTGTCCAGCATGTTCGATCCCAAGAAGATTCAAGCGGAAACGCTCAAAAAACTTTTTTTATATATTTTTTTAGTGCACTCTTAAATTTATTGTTTCGGAATCGAGGTCGGATGCCCCGCACCAGAAATAGCGCAATGTTTTGTTTTAGCCGGACAGAATTAGGGGAGCGAACTACCATGGGGCCACGGTTTTATTGTTACCCATGGTAAATACTACATGCTTACACCGGTTCTGATTAGTCGACCTATTCTAACGTATGGCTGTGAGGCTTGGACACCAACGCTAAAGGAAGGGAAGAAGCTTCTAGTCGCAGAACGAAAAGTCCTCCGTAAGATCCTGAGCCGCACCGTAAGAGATAATGACAGTTGGCGAAGTCCCACAAATGCCGAAATCGAGCATCTGGTGGCCCAAACGTATGTAACCGAAGAGACTAAGGTTCATCGAGTCCGTTGGTCACAGAGCGTCACACGCGCAGTCAAAAGAGATATATGGATGCCGTCGTGTACCTGGGGTGCCCCAGGTGCAACTGGAGAGACATGGTGGAGGCTGACCTGCGCAACCTTCAAGTCAGTAACGCATGATCTTTTCGGAGGCCAAGATCCAGTTTTGGTCTCTGAGCCAACAAAGTTAGTTACACCATTTTTTTATTCCTCTGACACGGTAATCAAATATTTTATGTGGACAGTTAGAACTTTTACTAAGCTAAGATCCGCGAAAAGCAGACAAAAGCAGAAAAATAGCAATGTGCGTTTACGGAAGTAAGAAGTGGATTTACGGGGAACCCAAACTAAATCTTACCTCCCAACCACTATCAACAACACCAAACACACACTACCACTTTTCCACATTGCACACGACACGTGTTTCGCCTCAACACGAGACATCCGTTGCAATGTGGAAAAGTAGTAGTGTGTGGTTGGGAGGTGGAGAGTTGCTGACGGCCGTTTTTTCGTTAAGATTTAGTTTAATTTCCCCGTAAATCCACTTCTTACTTGCGTAAACGCACGTTATTATTTTTCTGTTTTTGTTTGGTTGCCGTGGATCTTAGTTAAGTAAAATTTCTAACTGTCCACATAGTAATGGATTTCCGCAAAGTAACGCCTGACTCTGTTAATCACAGACACTTTATCTGACTTTATTTAAATTTATATCTACATTTTGCACAATTTGCCTTAAGGCTTATATTGTAAGATTTGTATTGTTGGTATTTGTTTTCTTAAATACATCTCATCATCATCATCTCCAATTAGCTCATCACTAGTTTCTTATTTTATTTTACAACGCTTTATGCTAACTTTTGTTTTTGACTTTCATTTTTTACACTATAACATTTTTGTTTATTTTTTATTTATTTTTTTATATATTCACGCCTATCCCCCGCAGGGGTTGGCAGAGACCACAGAGCTCCATCCGCTGCCATTCATTGCAGCGAAACGGCTCGTCATTGGTCGTCGCTTTTCGCCCTCGTGAGAATCAGGACGTGACGGGTGGCGAACCACGTCGCCGTCATTTTCGACAAATTAGGTATATTACATTCGTCTTTAGTGAATCCTACGAGCCGCAAGGGAGGATGGAGATCAGCCACAGCAGAGCCCTGCATGCTGAGGTAAGGCACCATAGTCCCCGGGGGAGCCCGACCCCGGGACGATTGGCACGCTTACGACTAGGCTCGCCCCTAGCCACGCATCCATTGGCACGGCAGACCGTGGATTGGCGGAGAGGAAGGGAAAGGATAGAGAAGAAAGGAAGGTTTATTTTATATGTTATTATTATTTCTAATATATACAAGGACGGAGGGACTATCCCTGTATATACAGGTTGTCCCAGAACTCAACGTCAATCTGAAACGGAGTGACAGGATTGATTGTAACCATCTTGAAAAAATTAGAAAAAAATCTATCTGAAGATCTTAAAATTAAAAACCTACCAAGAGCTTGTGCGAATAAAAAACATTTTAACTGAGTAAAATGGGTTAGCAAAAATCGGGTTACTTGAGGTTTTTAGTATGAAACTAACAAGTATTGTACCATTACGTACGCATTTAATCAGGATTGTAAAATACAATCCTGATTAAATGCGCCAACTTTTAATGGCACACTTGCCAAGGCACTCTTTTTTAAAAGGTAAATTATTTTTAAAGGAGGGCGTTTCAAAGTCGACAAATTTTGAAAATTTTAAATTCATAGTTTAACAAATAGTCTTAATTCTAGGAAACTTGGGGCAATTGTGTCATTATTTTTTACTGTGATTCTAGAAATGTTATTTAGGTTACGGTTACGGTTCCAAAGTTGAAATGAACAAAAATAATAAAAATTAACCACAATAACCGAAAAATGGTTACAGTTTGACCAAGTTTCTAGGTTTTTCTCAAATGCCCATAATTTTAAAACTGCACGAGATAGATTTTTTTCCTGATTTTTCTCATGATGGTTACAATCAATCCTGTCACCCAGTTTCGGCTTGACGTTGGGTTCTGGGACACCGTGTATTTATTTACCTTGTTCAAATTTTATATTGATCCACTTAAGTTCAAATACATATATTTAAACTTGTAGGAGATAACACTTGATGTTAATACAGTTTTTCAAATATTATTATAATTCACTAATTATTACTTCTTTAACATATCTTTGCTATAATTTACAAAGCGACTTATTTTAACTAGCTGCTGATTACATTACAAATGTTTCGGTTGTCTTCCGTAGAGTCTAATATGCCTGAGGATGCCTCGTGTTGGGGCGAAAGACGTATCGTTTACAAGGTGGAAAAGTGGTAGTGTGTTTGGTGTTGTGTATAGTAGTTGGTGGGTGGAGAGTTGCTGGCCGTTTTCCGGTAGGTTTTTGGTTTAAGTTCCAAATAAATCCACTTCATCCAGCAGGAAAACACACATTATTAATTTTCTGTTATTGTTTGCTTGTCGCGGATCTCAGCTAAGTAAAATTTTTGACTGTCCACATATAAAAAAAATTTTATGACGTGCCTTTTTGTATCAGAATATCTAGAGTTTTATAGGGTTGAATTTAACTCAGTTGAAATACACTACTAAATGTACATACTACACAGAAACCTACACAATTGATTGGAATAATGTCCAAACACAATTACGCGACAGGGTAACAAACAATGGAACGTAAAAAATTCTCCCCTAGAGCATAAAATCAATGTGCACTGAAGCTGTTTGTAGCGCTTAGGGGACAGATTTTAATTTATTGGCCTAGTTTATGGGGTCGGGTGGAATGAAAAGAGTGTTGAGAATTGAGTAGAGAGAGTGCATAACTGATATGAATGATTCAAAGGATAAAAGTTACTAGTGATTGTAGATCTCAGACCATAGTTATTTTTTAAAAAAAAATTCAAAATAATCTTCACACTC
Source organism: Baronia brevicornis (assembly GCA_031353405.1). Classification (NCBI taxonomy): domain Eukaryota; kingdom Metazoa; phylum Arthropoda; class Insecta; order Lepidoptera; family Papilionidae; genus Baronia; species Baronia brevicornis. The sequence continues at coordinate 744,046 of JASFAT010003679.1, forward strand.
CGAGAGCGCAGTGTGTTTAAAATGGGGTACAAAGTTTATTATTTACGTATAAATCTATACATTAAAAATGGCAAAAAAATATCAAAATACTATCTATGAAAAATAATAATACGAAACAATATGTGACTTGAAGAGCTTTACAGACTAAAATACTTTGACGATATCTAATGATGAGACACAAGTGATGACTCATCAATGAGTTATATTTCTCCTTCTTTAATCGGTCGGTATGGTATATTTGCCTTCCAAACGAGCAGGCGAGTCACCTGGTGAAAAACAATCAACACCACCTAAAGACATCCGCAGTGCCATATGCAGTGGAGAAGCGTTGCCGGCCTTTAAGGACTACAACACATAGAAAAGATGGATGAAAGACAAGCGGTAAAGGAAATTTACGTTGCGGATGTGGATGGCAGGGTCGCTAGAGGAAAACCAAGGAAAACATACCTTGACCAGATTGCCAAAGTTTTATAGAAAGGCCAGGTCAAAAGCACCCTTAACCGGCGAGCTTGAATGAAGAGAGTGATGAGTGTGGACGAAGCAAGGAAAGTGTGCCTAGATCGTACCATATGGAGATCTGTGGATCTGCCTACCCCTACGGGAAACAAGCTTGATGATATGTATGCATTAATTTATATGCTTATATACGCGTATTACAAACGACCTAATTGGCTCAGTGAGAGAGAGCCAAGCTAGAAGAAGAACAACAAGAAGCTACCGTCTTCGAAGTTATTGGTCGTGGATTCAATTCCCGTATCAGAATAAATGTATGTTAGGCTACAAATATCATCAATTCGGTTTGAAGAAACTTGGGACATCCATTCCTCCAGAAATGGATAATGACCGGGCCCAGCACTGGCTAACGTCCTATCAGTCGGTTTTAATCAATCATAATTATTTTTTTAATTAAGATAAGCCTTTATTCAATGGCCAGAGTATTTATAAGATTAACACACTATAAATTTATAAAATTAATAGTACCACCAGAACCCAGATTTTTGTCAGGTTGTCCTTCATCATAGGCCTTCCCTAGTTTTATCCACTTTTCCCTGTCCCGACTTAATCTACTCCATCCCTTTGGTAAATCGTCTTCCCACATCTTTATGTGCTGTCCCTTTTGTCTTTTTCCTTTTTAACGTATATAAAACGTGTATATAGTTTGTGTAGAGTTGACATTATAAAACAATTATTAATGGAGTCAGGCGTTACTTTGCGGAAATCCATCACTATACGGACAGTCAAAAGTTTTATTTAGCTAAGATCCGCGACAAGCAAAACAATAACAGAAAATTAATAATGTGTGTTTTTCTGCTGGATGAAGTGGATTTATTTGGAACTTTTCGGTTGTCTTCCGTAGAGTCTACTATACCTGAGGATGCCTCGTGTTGGAGCGAAAAACGTTTACAAGGTGGAAAAGTGGTAGTGTGTGTTTGGTGTTGTGTATAGTGGTTGGTGGGTGGAGAATTGATGGCCGATTTTCGGTAAGTTTTTAGTTTAAGTTCCAAATAAATCTAGTTAATCCAGCAGGAGAACACACATTATTAATTCTCTGTTATTGTTTTGCTTGTCGCGGATCTTAGTTAAGTAAAATTTTTGACTGTCCATATAATTATAAAACAAATAAATAAATAATTAATGAAATTTGTACGCCAATAAGTGGCAATGTGATGGAGCTTTTAAACGTCTTTTTTCGTCTTGTTATACCTCACATTATGGAAAGAAAGAATTATTATTATTATAAATACTTCTACACAAATAACGAAAGTACACCCATAGATATTGTACTATATCTTCACGCCCACCACTCGTCTAAAACCGGATGGTACCACTTTAAAAAAGCACAGCATCCGGTAGATAGATTGTCAACGCCCTCATCTTCGTTTTCAACAACCCTCAAAGAGACAATACTTCGTAAAAACTAATTTCAATCAATACGGTTGGGGGTTGATACCCCTTGGGATTGATGTATACATCAAGCAATTTAAAGGTCACTTTGCTTTTTTTTATTATAAGTACTTTATCATACTAGTTATGAATGGTAATGATATCCAACTATATGCTATATTTATGAATATATAATAGACTTTTCGGTTGTCTTCCGTAGAGTCTACTATACCTGAAGATGCCTCGTGTTGGGGCGAAACACGTGTCGTGTACAAGATGGAAAAGTGATAGTGTGTGTTTGGCGTTGTGTATAGTGGTTGGTGGGTGGAGAGTTGATGGCCGATTTTCGGTAAGTTTTTGGTTTAAGTTCCAAATAAATCCACTAAACCCAACGGAAAAACACACATTATTAATTTTCTGTTATTGTTTTGCTTGTCGCGGATCTTAGCTAAGTAAAACTTTTGACTGTCCATATAGAATATATAATCAATAAAATCGGATATGGATTATATGTAAATACATTCCAAAACATACTAACCGAACTTTCTTCGGAAGCTTCTAAATAGTTACTTCAATTATTATTAAAGTAACATAGTTTTATTAAAATAACATACAACTGAATTATTGTAAACTTGCGCACGAAATTCTAGTTAAATAAATGTAAATTAAAAAGATATAAAAATACCCACAATATCAACTACCCACATCAGACAAATATATAGCTATATATATATATATATATATATATATATATATATATATATATATATATATATATATATATGACCCTGACAGAGAATGCCTTCCAGCATTAAGTCTACCTTTGTAGAAGAAATAATAGAATCTAGAATATGTACAAAAATAAATAAATATAGCTCGAAACACAAAACAGTACTGAACTGAAAATTATTTTCCGATAACACTAATATTTCCCGCTATATGTATTTCGTACACACCATAACAGTCACCGGTATATTTAGAACAGACATACAATTAAACACTGCATCTAATGAAAAACCGTCACTTTTTCAAATTGCAACTGTCGCGGCTGGACAACGTCGCGAATCGTATTAAACTTTGTCGCGTTCAGATTAGAATTCAGAATCGCGCGTATGAGCGACTATAGAAAGCTCCCCGTGGAACCATGCGTCACATATCGCGTCTGACGCCGCACTGACTGAATCCTTGGCTTGTTTACATTACATTTAGTTTGTGCATCAGCTGCGATGGTGAACTGTGACTCTGTTCGTTTCATGTAAATCACACGCGAAATAGAGGCCTTTTAACTGATAGGGTTATGTATTTATTTCTATTTGTGTGGAAAGCTTTACAAGCTTTTTTGTAGTGATAGAGCCACGCTACAGATGAATAATTCGTCAAGAATGACATATTATTTGTCCGTAGCATGAATGGCCGCAGCAAACCGGCGTCTGAGTGGTAGCTTAGCTACCGCGCTTCGTCCGGTGAGATGTTGAGTTCCGGCGGCCTATCCCCCCCTTTCCGTCTCATCCCTCCCACAATAACACTTTCCTTAAAGGCCGGCAACGCTTCTGCACTGCCTATGGCACTGCGGATGTTTATAAGAAGCGTTGATTGCTTTTCATGAGGTGACACGCCTGCTCCTTTACCTTCCCATCCCATAAAAAAAGCTAGCAATCTAATAGCCTCTCAAGTTAGGCAAGACCTCAGTTTGAAAACTTATATATGTAAAAACCATATTCATTATTCCATCCTCACCATATGGATGAATGGCGATCCAGTACGGTGCGCTTTTCCAGAAACTTCTTTCCACGCACCACAACCCTGTGGAACCGGCTACCACCAGCGGTGTTTTCGAACCGATACGACATTGGAACTTTCATAAAACAAGCATACACATAACTTAAGAACGGGCAGAGCTTCTGCCATGCCTATGGCACTATGTCACGCCTGCAAGGTCTGCCTAATTTGTTCTCATCAAGATCCAGGTCATGTTAATCTATACGAAACACTCCACAAAATACAATACATTGCCCCCTCTCTTGTTTGTGGGGTTCCTTAAACACCATACGCCACCAAATTTAGACAACAATGGGATACGACCCACTATTTACCTTAACCACGAAATGAACATACTCTATGGAACAATTTAGTAATCAAGCATTGCATTCATATACGTCAATTTTATTATCATATTATTGTAATTGTTTTTTAAAATTTAAGTCTATTTTTGGAGATTTAGTGTAATGGATTGACCGATTGGCTCAGTGGCGGAGCCCTCCGCCCGTGGAGTCAATGGTCGCGGGTTCGATTCCCGCATCGGAATAAATATTTATATGGATTAATAAATGTTTATTTCGAGTCTGGTAACCCCCCAATCCGCATTTCCTTTCCTGCCCCTACCTTTCTTCTCTTTCCCTTCCCTTCCTCTCCGCCAATCCACGGTCTGCAGTGCCAATGGATGCGTGGCTAGGGGCGAGCCTAGTCGCAAGCGTGCCGATCGTCCCGGGGTCGGGCTCCCCCGGGAAACTATGCTGCCTTGCCTTGCCTAGTGAGACCTACTATGCTACATCCAACTTCAACTGTATATTGTCACAAATAAAATAAAATTAAAAAAAAATTATTTAATAAATTATTTTATTTCAAGTCACACTAATAAAACTTACTATTTAGAAATCGTATATCATTTCTAACTTCTTGGTCGGTTAATAAGTTAACTGGATGAAGGGCTTAGGGTCAATGGGATGAGACGCATCGCATCTCCCGACATAGTAAACGGTGTTAATGTTCTTAACGCTAAATTGACATTAAAGAGGAGAGGATTCAGCTCGCTGGCAATGGTACTTATAAAGGTTCATGGCTAATGGAGAGTTCTGGCTTGTAATAAAGTTAAGTGATCATGTTATTAGAATAATGTGTATGCTAAAAACTACGTGGTTTGAGTATTAAGTAAACTTTTATTCAATTCCTACAATCAGTTCACACTCTCCCTATCTAGGAATATATATATATATATATATATATATATATATATATATATATATATATATATATATATATATATATATATATATATATATATATATATATATATATATATATATATATATATATATATATATATATAGCACATCCGAGTGGTAGACCAGAACCCACCTCGTCCTGCCGTTCCACCGAAAAACTACATAAAACTGCAGCGCGTCCAAAAATAGCGTCCCGACATCCTGCCACGTGCTGATCTTTGCTTTCACAAAAAATCCGCGTCTGTATGCATGCAATTTCTAAAAAAGAACTAGCAGGACCTTTGAGATTACTTGATTTATATATATATATATATATATATATATATATATATATATATATATATATATATATATATATATATATATATATATATATATATATATTCGGAATGAACAAATCCGCCACAGAACTAAAGTCACCGACATAGCCTTTCGAATTATCAAAATAAAGTGGCAATGGGCTGGTTACGTTTGTCGGAGATCCAACAATCGTTGGAGCAAACGAGTGCTGGACCGCGTCTCGGTAAACGTAGTGTGGGACGCCCCTCGGCTAGATGATGCGACGATCTGCGCTGGGCGGCTGGCAGGGACTGGATGCGTGTAGCCGAAGATCAGGCTAGGTGGCGCTCCATGGAGGAGGTCTATGTCCAGCAGTGGACTGCCGCAGGCTGTTGATTTTTATATTAAATTATGTAAGAATATTTAAAAATTATTCAACTTAAATTTCGTACAGTGAGTCAAGGTATCCGAAAACCCACTTCCTTTCCTTTTCCTTTATTACCCTTTACCTCTTGCATTACTTCTTCTCCCTCCTATTATTGTGTATTAGTGCCCTGAGTACCATGTTGTGGATATTCATGGGGGTTAACGATTGTTTTACCTTACCATTAGGCGACCTATTCTAATTCTTCCATAAAAAATAACTCACGCTTATTTTTTTTTTCCAAAATCTTGCCGCGTTAACAAAATATTTAGTTCAGTTATAGTACATATATTAGAAGTCTAGGTATATTCGAAATAAATAAAAATTGTAGGGATATTAGTAAATGTATTGTCTATTTTGTTCGTTAAGAAAATAGACTTGTCGAAATAGGGTACACGACACCACGTAGATAGGCACAAAAATTAAAACATCTACAATATGAAGCTGCGTTTCATATTTATTTTGAAACACAAGAAAAAAATGCTAACAGTGCTTATTGAATGAATAATGAATGTGTATTATTTTTCTATGCCAGAAAAGGTGACATGTCCCTTGAAAGAAGTCGGTCGATCGAATCTTGTTATTTCATAAAACAATTTATTTCTTTCTTTTTTAAAATTACGGATGTAAATAAAGTAAAAAGGTTTTATTATATTTAATTGAAAAGTTTTAATACATTAGTGATACATTTATTAATGTACACTCATTACTAGTATACTGTTAATAGTGGTAGAGCATCGCTGCAGACGAATACTTTGTCAAGAATGTCATTTGTCTGTAGCATGAATGGGCCGGCTCGCCCGGAGAAGTACCGCGCTCCCACAGAAAATCAGCATCTGAGTGATAGCTTAGCTTCGCGCTTCTTACGGTGGGCGGCTGAGTTCCAGAGGCCCAACATCCTCCCTCTCCCTCTACCCCCTTCCATTCCCACTCTCATAATGACACTTTCCTTAAAGGTCGGCAACGTTTCCGCACTGCCTATGGCGCTACGGATGTCTATGGGCGGCGTTGATTGTTTTCCAGCAGGTGACACGCCTGCTCGTTTGTCTTATTATCCCATAAAAAAATACTGAGGCTTGTTGAGTGCACACGTAAATTTGCTTATATAAATGATGCAACTTCCTATTAAAAAAATCACCGCGCATAAAAAATAACAAGCCAAAGTCCATTGCTATCACGCATCACGGCGTCCCTCTTTGCTCTCTACGGCGGGTGAAAGCGCCGCGGAGCACACTTTGAGAATTCCTGCCTGATGGAGTAATAAATCGTAAATGCGAGTGTTCAAATATCAATTCTGTGCACTTAATGTAAAGGCAACTTTACAACAAGGCAGGCAGAAACTCCTCTACAAACAAAACGAGTGAAGTTGGTTTCCCTGCGGTTTTGAATATACTATTAGCGATAGTTCTTAAATGCGTACATATTGAAAGTTTTACGAGTATTTGATTATGATATAACGTAAAAGCTAGGGGTGAGCTTAGTCGCAAGTGTGCCGACCGTTCCGGGATCGGGCTCCCCCGAGTACTATGGTGCCTTACCTCAGCATGCAAGACTTTTCTGGGGCTAATCTTCATCCTCCCTTGCGGCTAGTGGGATTCACTTTGATGAATCTTAATATACCTAACTCGTTAAAAAATGACGGCGACGTGGTTCGCTACCCGTCACGTCCTGATTCCCACGAGGGCGAGAAGCGACGAACGGAGAGCCGTTTCACTACGATGAATATGAGAGGAAGGATGGATGAAAAGATGGATAAGTGTGAAGAAAGCAAAAAAGGTGTGTTGGGATCGTAGCGGATGGAGATCTTTGGTGTCTGCCTAACCCTACAAGGAGACAGGGGTATATGTATGTATTTATGTATAACGTAAAGGTATTCGTTTTCGTGGTGAGCGTTGCTACTGAAATAGGTTCATTTCCCATCACCTGGATGGCTGGAAGTTCACAATCGTTCAATTACCGTCTACTATCTGTGATACTACCACGTAATTAGGATAAAGAGGCATCCAAGAGACAAGCGTATGTATTCACAAAAAAGCGGGAGCGGTGATAACTTATTTTTTTCACAGCAAATATATGTTTCACTGCTGAGCACGAGCCTCCCCATTTCTGGAGTAACGGAAGTTAAGCCACCACGTTTGTCCAATGCGGACTGGCGGGGATACCAGACTCGGAATAAATATCTGTAGGCCATACATATATTTATTTATTTAATTGTAATTGTAGCATTAGTAATCGTCATATTACAATACACTTCAAATGAAAATCACACGTAACTAGAATCTGTTAATTAAATCAATAATGTGTATCAATTAAAGTTACTAAGCGAAATGAACAAGCGTATATCTCGCTAACCATGATAATTGCTTGTAAGTGCAAGTTACCGTTAGGAGCGTTGTTTAACCCGAATGACTATTTAACTTACTTTTTATTTCTTAAAACAGTCAAATAATTCAAAAACTTATAGCAGTCTTCTACATGACACAGAGATTTTCCTAAGACCCGCGATTTTAGCAAAGTATGACTTTTCATTCATTTGAATGAAAAGTTCTACTTTGCTAAAATCAGCTTTCAATAGTGCCAAAATAGCACGGATAATTTCGCCGACGTCACGTACAAGAAGACGAAGACACGTGCGGTCAAGGTAAGAATGGAATAGAATGAAGAAGATTAATCGGAACGATTGAGATAACAACCTCAATAAAGCATGAATTACAATATAAGTCGGTAAAAAATAGTACATAAGGTTGTTTGTGGTGGTTGTTTTGCCATCTATGCAATTGATTTTTCGGATATTTCTCACAAAACATCAAAGTAACCGAATCGGCTAGGATAACATTAAACAGATCAATAATATCCACTCAATAATGTGTACCTATAAATTTACCAAATTATTGCGAGTTTTGGGACTATCTATGAAATCTAATAAAAATATTAACTGCGTAAAAACTATTTAATACATTCCCATCGGGAAACGAGATTTCTCGTTTTTAAAAAATTTGACATTATTTATTTAATATCACCCATTGCTTTATATGCGTAAAAATATAATACCTAATAAATAATGGGGAGGCCCAACTCCCCTCCACCCTCACCCCTCCTACAAACCCCAACCGATGAAGCAAATCGCTCTAACAATACAATCAATTAAACGTTCAAACTGTCTTATTCAATCGCTAACGTTAAAATAGCTGAAAGTAGAAAGCACGCAATCAACTAACGCAACAAATGCCTGACGTAATGCTATAAACAAGTATCGTCTGCCAGCGGTGTACGGAGCACTTCCTGGCTGGGAGTGAGTGGTCCAGTTTGCACGGGGAGCGATGTCCAGATGTGAACAAAATCAATTAGTAGGTCGTGCTCACGTAATATCTGTAATGGTACAGTCGGCGATAGTAACATCGCCATGCAATTAACTACTTTTTAGGGTGATTAATGGAGTCAGGCGTTACTTTGCAGAAATCCACTACTATATGGACAGTTAGAAGTTTTACTTAGCTAAGATCCGCGACATGCGAACAAAAAACAGAAAAATAATAATGTGTGTAACTTACTACGTAACTTCTTCCAGTATAAAAACACACATTATTATTTTTTTCCGTTTTTGTTTGCTTGTCGCGGATCTTAGCTAAGTAAAAGTTCTGATTGTCCACATATTTTGTAGGGATTTTATTTTTATGGGATAGCCTACAAGAAACTGTATCGCCTAACAGAAGACATTTGTAACACCGTAGGTATTGTAGATACGCCATTTAATAAATATTTAGGCTTGTTTTTTGAAGGTTCCAATGTCGGAAATACGTCTGAAATTAACCGGTCCGTACAAAGAAGTATTGTCTATTTTTTTAATTATCTGTCCCAAATTTACTTTAAGCGTTACCAATAAAATTTTAAAAAATATCTTTAAACGTTTTTTCTGAAGAAATATTAATATAATAATTATTATCAAACTGATGTATCTTATTAGTGCTTAATATTATGTTAAAATTATTCTATACATTGATATAAGATTGAAAAAGAATACACGTAACTGTTGTGAAAAGGACATCACGACATTAGGCACGAATAAAATGATAAAAAAATTAGGCAATTCGATCATACATGTATATGCTCACTAGCTTAAAGTTATCACTCACTTCAAAGCCTAATTTTAGGATGAATTATTTTCTAGGGCCTACGTTTTTTTTTTTTTAAAGTTGACCACAGCTTAAAAATTTTACGTAGTGTAGCGCACCAGCCGTACTGCTACAGCGAAACCAGGGGTCTTTAGTGTGTTTTATCATTAATGTAATTGAAATTCTTCCGAGTCAAATTAATTTATTTTCCCATTCATTGTACATTTATATAATACCTTATTCATACTTTATTTATACTTTTCACTTTATTTATATATATATATATATTATTTATTTATACTTTTTATATCTCAATAATTTCAATGTTTTGTGCCGGACGGGTGACATGTCTATCCAAAAGACGTCAGTCGAACTAATCTTTTTGTTTTTTTTTTAAATTATTTATTTTTTAAGGAGTAATACAGTATTTTTTTAATAGCCCATATATGTCTCACTGTTGAGCACCGGCCTCTCTCCATTTCTAGAGGAACGGACATTGACCCACCACGCTTGTCCAAAGCGGATTGGCGGGGTTACCAAACCCGGAATAAATATTTGTAATCCATTCATATATTTATTTCGAAGCCGCGACCATTGACTCCGCAGGCGGAGGGCCCCGCCACTAAGCCAATTTCGTCAATATAATATGAAAGGTTTTAATATATTCAAATAAAAAGTTTTATTACATTAGTGATACATTTATCAATGTATCACTACAGTAGCCAACTGTACACAGACGATTCTAAATACGAATACGTTATCTGAAGAGTTCCATGCAGCAATATCAGCGCGCATTGCTGCGCTAATGTACTTCGTGCGGCACGGCGTGTCTGTGAACATCTGCGCGAGGGAAAACATGTGGTAACTAAAGGAGCTGCACTATTACCGGGTAAAGTACCCGCATATAGGTCAACTACAACGTCTTTTATTTATAGAGACGGGAGACACCCAAGATAGGTGACCCCTATGGTACCCACCAGCAATAAATGTATAGATGGACGAGCAGGCGTGTCACCTGATGGAGAAAATCAACACCTCCCATAGACATCCGCAGTACCATAGGCATTGCAGGCCTTTGGGAAGTTTATAGGCTTGCTTTTCCACGGGGTAGTGGGTATGAAACCCTGCTTTGTAACGATCTGTGCGGTAGTGGAATTAAGCGGCCGGAATTATTCCGAACAAATCCTCGGACGACGAATGAGATATTCCCCCGTATTGCTAAAGAATCTGGCCATTCGGTAATCCGATAAGGTGCATTTATCCCAAAACTTTTTTCCAACCAACGCAGGAGAACCATCAAAAATAAGGGTCAATATTTCTCAAAGGCAGCCAATGTCGTCTTAAGGCAGCGCCGATTCGACATCAGGCGACACACGCTAGCTCGTTTGCCTTCTCTATTCCATTAAAAAAACTAAGGATTTCCGCAGCGCTTGCCCCTGTGACACATGTACAATAAAAGAAGGGGTAAGGCCGGCCCGTCAGCCCAAAGCGCAGGTATTTAACCAGCAGTGGACTATTACCATCGCCATCGCATTTCAGACGCGTCCAGCGTTGCGGATGTCTATCGGCGATGCTTGCTTACAACCAGGTGACATGCATGCTCGTTTGCCAGCCCTGGCTATTATATCCGCATTTATCACGGGGAGTGCTCCGAGGAATTGTTTGGAATAATTCCCGCCGCCGAATTCCACAACCGCACAACTCGCCGCAAAGAAAAGTTTCATCCCCACCATCTGGATGAGTGGCGATCCACTACGGTGCGCTTCTCTCGAAACTTCTTTCCACGCACCACTACCTACTACGTGCAACCAGCTACCTCCGACGGTCTGCCCGAACCGATACGACATTGGCACCATCATAAAACAAGCCTACACATACGTAAAGGCCGGGAACGCTTCCGTGACACCTGCGGTGTCGCGGGTGTCCATGGGCGGCGTTGATTGCTTTATATAAGGCAGCACGCTTGCTCGTTTGCCCTCCTATCCCATTAAAAAAAAGAGTGGTTCGTAGACGGCGACATTTGATCAGCCGGCGAGATGGGAAGCGGTGCTCGCGAGCAATAAACAAATGCTGCGCGTATAATTAGACAGACAGTTCAGTAACCCGCTCACCCGTGGACATACAATAGCTGACGACTAGACGTACTGTCCGCTTACAATTTTTTATTATGTACCAGCTGACCCGGCAAACTTCAAAATCAATAAATAAAAAAGCTGAACGATAATTGCATGCTGAATGATAATTCAACTTAAGTAAAAGATGTGATCAAAACTTAACAGGAACAAAAAGAAATTGTTCTTCACTTTTGAATTTAATTGGATTTCTGAACGATTTTTTTAATTTAATCGATTTCTGAACGAATGGACGAACATCAAATATTTGACAGGTAGAAATAGTTTCTAAGGGAAAACGAAATTGTTGCTTTTACTATATTCCTAACACTTTTATCATATTACTCACCTTTTAAACCTTCCCTGGACTTCCAAAAATAATTCAGAACCAAAATTAGCGAAATCGGTCCAGCCGTTCTCGAGTTTTAGCGAGCGAACAGCAATCTATATAGAATATATAGATATAGATAGATATACCCGTCTTTCATACCGCCTGCAATCCGGGCAATCGGGAAGTAAACTCAATATAACTCTATATCGAAAACTATGTAAGAATGCATCTGAATTCCGAAGGCATATCTAAAACTTCTTTCCCTTAGATAAGGGAGAATTTAGAGGAGTGTTTTTTATGGAATGTGAAGGCAAACGGGTAGGCATGTCACCTGATGGACAGGAATCAACGCCACCCATAGATATCCGCAGCGCCATAAGGCGCATTCATTAAGCTTTGCCGACCTTTAAGGAAAGTGACATTATGGAAGTAGGAAGAGGGCGGGGGAGGGCGGAGGGTGTTGGTCATCTGGCCCTGGCATCTGTGTTAGGCATAGCCACTGAGTGGCTCACAGTACAAAGCGCGGTAGCTAAGCTATCACTCAAACGCCGGTTTTCTACGGGATCTCCACGGGAGAGCCGGTCCATTCATGCTACAGACAAATATTCTTGACAAAGTATTCGTCTGCAGCGTGGCTCTATCACTATAAAAAGTGTATTCTGTGTTTACGCTCTCAAGTTAAAAAGATACTCGACTCAAAGTAGAACACAGATGGATAATGAATAAATCCTAAAGAATATTGAATTCGATGAGCTTGTGATACTAACATAATCACAGAGACAAGCACGGGCATCCGGAGAGGTTGGGAGAAGATCGCGTTATCAAACTTTTTTAATGAGAAAGGAAGGCAAACGAACAGAAATGTCACATGATGGAAGGCAATCAACGCCACCCGTAGACGCTTTAAGAAATGTATAGACTTATTTTTTTGGAAACACCGTCAGAAGACGCTGGATCCATAGGGTAGTGGTGCGTGGAAAAAAGTTTCGGGAAAAGCACACCGTACTGGATCGCCACTCCTCAAACATGCGCTCATTTGCCCTGCTATCCCAAAAAAGGACATCACTATAGCGAGTAAAACCGGGCGCATACATTAGCCACATGTTTATCTAATGAATCGTCCACGGCGCCAGAGCGTGTTCCAGTGAGATTCGATGTACAACCGGTGTCAAATAAAACTAGCGCAACAAGGCAATTAAAAGCACCGCCGGCCGGTGCTCAGATTTACGAGATGGCGTGGGGGCGACGAATCATGTGGGGGGAATGTGAGGGTGGGCCAGTATTTTTAGACCAGCATTGCCCATAGACTCGCTCATCACACACATTAAAACCGGCAGTCACTTTTCTTTTCTTTCTTTGATGGCAATTAATATAAAAAAAAGGAAAAATACGTTATTTCATATTCCATAAAATCGTAAAGAGATATATATATATATATATATATATATATATATATATATATATATATATATATATATATATATATATATTATATATATGGTAGCTTCTTCCGCAACTAAGAGTTGGAACAACTTGCCACCACCTCTTCGTGATTTGCATACTATAAAAATATGTTTAAAAAAATACAAAAATCTAATTTGCAAAGAGGAACTTGTTCTTTTGGTTGCGGTGAATTTATTACATGATTTAGGTGTTTTTAATTTTATATATGTATATATATATATATATATATATGGATGTATGTGTGTGTCCGTAGCAATGTCGTCACTGTGGTGGTGTGTATCAAATGTCTATAATGATAGAATTTATCTGATAAGAGAAGAAAAATAAAAGAGCCACTGACCTCCTTCTCCTGCTGTGCCCGAACGGCCTCCCCATGGATCTTGTCCCTGAGAGCCACCAACTCCAGTGGCCAGTTGGAAATCTCCGCGTCGGGGTCAGACAGAAGCACCTGTTGAGAGATAGAAGATATTATGGAAGATTCTATAACGCACAAATTAGGGACCACCCATAACAAATAACATCACATACATAATACCATTTCATGTTTTTGGAACCTTAAATTAAGTGGTTGTGTGTGTGTGTGGGGTTTTAGCACCAAATTTACGCATATGGTTCCACAAAGGTTAGACTCGTCCCTCTCTTGTCTTAGCGTATAGCAATCCACTGTTGTACACCAGACTCTACCAAATTGGGTGCATTTACCCGGTCACATCTCATCGCCATTTTGACCTGCTAGCGGTGGATATAAACGCACTGGAAAAACGCACCATACTAGACAGCCATTCACACATACAGTGGGGACGAAACTTTTCTATATGGCGAGTTGGGCGAGTAATGGAATTCGTAATTCCAATCCTCATCTATTGTTACAAAAATAAATTATAACTTGAATATTAACAAAGGTAACCAGAATTGAATTCAAAACGTCAAGTTTTGGATTCAACGCAACCACTACGAGTATGGTTATGGTTAACCAGGTTAGACTTGACACGTTTACCTTAGTCTATTAAAAAAAACTAATATAATGATAATAATATTTTATGTATAATTATAATTCTTCCTTTCTAAAATGTCTCCCATTATTACGTCCTCGGTCTATTATAAAAACAAAACAAAACTAATAGAATAATAACAATTTTTAATTCTTACTTAATAAAATGTCTCCCATCATTACCTCGGTCTATTATATTATATAAAATTTATTAGAAGTATTTGTTTTTATATAAATATCTATTATATAAAAACAAAACAAATCTAATAAAATAATAATAATATTTAATTCTTACTTACTATAATGTCTCCCATTATTACCTCGGTCTATTATAAAAACAAAACAAAACTGACAAAAAAATATTAATCTTTAATTCTTACTAAAATGTCTCCCATTATTACCTTGGTCTATTATAAAAACAAAACAAAACTGACAAAAAATATTAATCTTCAATTCTTACTAAAATGTCTCCCATTATTACCTCGGTTTATTATAAAAACAATACAAAACGAATAAAATAATAATAATCTTCATTTCTAACTTACACGGATGTCTCCCATTATTTATTACACGCACACACAAACACTTCAACACGAGCACTTTCCAAATCAACATATGACACAATAACCCAGAAGGATTAAATATTATTCCCAAGAATGAGAATCGAGTATCGGGTCATTCAATAACTGGCACTGAGATACTAAACAAGGCACAAGGCATAAACTACTGATGACCCCAGTGCTTATCGACGACCGCCTTTGGGGTAAACAAACGATTTATACCTAGCAAAAGGGACCTCATTACATTATTTGTACTCCAACATCTTAATAAACAATTAGTTATTTGTTTATTACATAATTATTTATGTTACCAAGAATAAAACGTGGAGGTGGGAAGTATACGGCAAGGCTGGTAAGCAATTAATTAATTAGTACAGTAAACCCTCTTATAACGCGATTTCGTACAACGCGATTTCATGTCCCTCGTTTAACACGTATTTTACCTCGTATAACGCGTGGATTTCCCAAATCATATATTTGTATGTACTGTGAAAAATTTGAGTTTCAGCAACATTGATCATACATTACATTGATTCCTCGTATAACGTGTTTTCCTATAACGCGGAACCGATCTACCGCGTTATAGGAGGGTTTACTGTATCTATGTACATTTATATGTTTAGATAGAGCAATGTGCAGTAAAGTAAGGTGTTATGACAAAAGTTGAGAAAGGGACGCTTAGATGGTTTGAACACACAGAGATGATGGATGAAAGTCGATAGATGAAGACTAAGGAAAACATTGTCAAATTTTTTAGGAAAGGCCAGGTCAAAAGCACCCTTAACAGGCGAGCTCGAGAGATGAGCGTATGATGAGTGTGTAGAAAGAAAAGAATAGAAAAAATCCAAAATGGCGGAAAACAAGATGGCCGCCATACAAAGCGAAAATCGTCATTTGTGGACCAATTTCGCTGAAATTTGGCAGATGTCCGAAAGGTTCGCATAGATTTGAGTATGCAGTGTGTAAAATACATAGCTTTACACATTGCTTTGAGTATACAGTATATAGCTATACAGAGTTTTCACTTCTCTGTGTAAAAAAAAATACTCACTTGTATAATAGTTTATCCCAATCTTTCCAATTTTGTTTTACTCTACACTTATGGAGGTACCGGCACGCTTGTCCAATGAGGATTGTTGGGGTAACCAGACTCGGAATAAATATCTGCAGGCCATACATGTGTACATATATTTATCCTGATGCGGGGATCGCTCCCAACCACTGACTCCGTCGGCGGCAGCCTCGCCACTCAACCAATCGGTCGTCGATGGGGAAAAACCAGGTAACTTGTTTGCAGACCAGGCAGACGTGCATAGGAGTCACCTGGTGGCAAATAACAACCACCACCCATAGGAATCCGCGTTGCCGGCCGTTAACTTCTGACAGATACAATGATAGAGGGTATTTACTTCGAGTCTGGGTACTCTAGTAATTTGCCTTAGACAAGCCTGGTGGATTAATGTCCTTCCAACAGAAGTGGGTAGAGCCGTTCCCGGTAACAGTGCCTATATGGGCTGTCTAACCCCTATAAATATAGACTACGTAGCAATGACTCCATCGACGCAGGAACTGACAATTAAGGTTTTATTGCACTTCACTATTTAGCTTTCTGCGATATTGATCCTTTGGTATTTTCGAATTCCGCGCTCTAATTCTTAACGATAGCTCAAACTACTTCAGAATATATAGCAGTTGCTATATTAACTCCTAAATAACCCGTAAATAGTTTAATGATTTAAACCTCTACTCATTTATTAGAGATGTAACATCATCATTATTAGAAACATCGACATAAAATCGATCATGAAAAACGTATGTAAAAACGAAACGTATTTTAAAGATGGCGGCGATTTATTTATATGCAATTTTTATTACACCTTGTAATAAAAATTGAATATATATAAATAATGATTAATGGAGTCAAGCGTTACTTTACATATATCAATAACTCTGACTCTCCGTCAATAAATACCCCGGTAAAGTCTGCAAACAACGTTTTTCGCGGATTATAGCAGGATGATTGACTCTACATCTAAATGATAAATAAACAAACAATGTTATAAACTGTATAAAAAAAGATGTACAACATTTGAAATGAAATGTACAAGAAAAGAAATGGACCAGATCGAATATAAACAAAGCTATAGAAAACTGCTTCTTAATCCTAAAAATCTTCTAAAACGATTGAGAAGGATAGCAGGAATCGCTAGTAGCTATGGAAGAAAAATAGAGCGGAAATCCTTTAGTTATAAACGGTTTGGCAGAAGAATGAGTTATACGTTAACAAAACGGTCGCCAAGCAACCATACTAAATTACACAATTTTTATTTATATTTTTTTTTATATATTCACGTCTATCCCCCGCAGGGGTTGGCAGAGACCACAGAGCTCCGTCCGCTACCATTCATCGTAGCGTAACGGCTCTCCATTGGTCGCTTCTCGCCCTCGTGAGATACAGGACGTGACGGGTGGCGAACCACGTCGTCGTCATTTTTTCAACAAATTAGGTATATTAAATTCGTCTTAGAGAATCCCACGAGCCGCAAGGGACGATGGTGGTCAGCCCTAGCAGAGCCCTGCATGCTGAGGTAAGGCACCATAGTACCCGGGGGAGCCTGATCCCGGGACGGTCGGCACGCTTTGCGACTAAGCTCGCCCTTAGCCCTGCATCCTTTGGCACGGCAGACCATGGATTGGCGGAGAGGAAGGGAAAGGATAGTGAAGAAAGGAAAGGGTAGGAACGGAAATGCGAATTGGTGAGGTTACCAGACTCGAAATAAATATTTATAAATCCATATATATATATATATATATATTTATCCCAATGCGGGAATCGAACCCGCGACCATGGACACCGTGGGCGGAGGGCCCCGCCACTGAGGCAATCGGTCGTCTTTTTTTATTTATATCTATAAATAAAAAAGTATTTCTCTTATCTTATATTTATCTATAATAATCAGTTTTAAAAACAATATGCGAACGATTGTTTATTTATAAACTTTATTATGGTCGATTTATCGTTCATCAACATTTGTCTCTATGACGTTTCATTAGACGCAAAATTGAAAGAAGGAAAAGACGAAGACCGTGAAGAAAGTTTAATTCTCACAGAGAATGAAAGGAAAGAACTAGCCAGTATATATTTTGGTGTTTTTGCTATATAATATACCATCATATCGATTATCGTGTGAGCAGCCCACGACAAGCAAGTGGTCATCCTACGGTTGTTTCAAAGAAATCGCTATTGGAGACAACACCGTCCTTTTTATATAAATATTATATAGTCAATTAGTGTATTACTTTGAATTTATCTATATATAATAACCTTGGGAACGGGAAAAATGAAAATTACTACATCGACAAGTGCTGAGCACATACATCATAAACGGATTGTATAAAAATATCGATGTTTTGCAAATATCGATATGAAAATATTTTTGCATCCCTACGTTTATAGTGCTTGCGCAAGCGACTACTCCGTAATGTTTGTTGAGAGTATGAACTCACTATTTTATGTGACTTTAACACCCGCGCCTGTGAGATAGCGGTGGATAACGAATAGAGGGAATCCACCGATTGGTAACTTGCATACATTGTAAGATGTATTATATACGACTTTGCAAGTAACAGTGTTTCTATACGATATTGTTCATATAAAGATGAAAAGACTGACTGGAGAAGCGACCGCCTTTGGAGTCAATTTCGGGAGTTCGAGCCACGCATCAAGATATATATGAATTACATATGTACATTTATTGCGAGTCTAGTGACCCCGCCAATCCGCATTGGAAAAGATTGGTGGGTTAATGTCCGTTCCTGGTGTTGTGAGAAAGTCCCTACCCAGCAGTGAGATGCTTTTCATCAGGCGACACGCTTGCTCTAAAATAGTATGTATATATATATATATATTACTTCCGTAGGTTATTAATGGAGTCAGGCGTTACCTTGCGGAAATCCATCACTATATGGACAGTCAAAAGTTTTACTTAGCTAAGATCCGCGACAAGCAAAACAATAACAGAAAATTAATAATGTGTGTTTTTCCGTTGGGTTTAGTGGATTTATTTGGAACTTAAACCAAAAACTTACCGAAAATCGGCCATCAACTCTCCACCCACCAACCACTATACACAACGCCAAACACACACTATCACTTTTCCATCTTGTAAACGACACGTGTTTCGCCCCAACACGACGCATCTTCAGGTATAGTAGACTCTACGGAAGACAACCGAAAAGAGTTTTCGGTTGTCTTCCGTAGAGTCTACTACTTTTCCATCTTGTAAACGACACGTGTTTCGCCCCAACACGAGGCATCTTCAGGTATAGTAGAGTCTACTATACCTGAAGATGCCTCGTGTTGGGGCGAAACACGTATCGTTTACAAGATGGAAAAGTGTTAGTGTGTGTTTGGCGTTGTGTATAGTGGTTGGTGGGTGGATAGTTGAAGGCCGATTTTCGGTAAGTTTTTGGTTTAAGTTCCAAATAAATTCACTAAACCCAACGGAAAAATACACATTATTAATTTTCTGTTATTGTTTTGCTTGTCGCGGATCTTAGCTAAGTAAAACTTTTGACTGTCCATATACTTCCGTAGGAACATTTCCGTGACACCTAAATCGTATAAAGTGACACAAATACACTAGGATTCTTCAATAATGATTTGCGTGTAGTTTTCCTTGGATTCCCATTAAGAGACAAATATATTTGTGACCAAACGAGAATAAAACACATAACCATTAATTCCGAAAGTGATAATTTCCCTCCTGTACCAATTTTCGGAACTTTTAAAAAGCCATTCACATTCTCAATCCGTTCACAGTTAGAAAAATAAGTGGTTCGGGAGGGAGGGTTATCACGCATAATTGGGTCAATCGCGCGAAAAATGTCCAAACCTGGCGACCAGCCAAGCTGACACATCGACAAGGTGTCTGTGACCAGACATACAACGATCAACAATACAATTGAACAACCTAATGGCGGAGTGGTGAATGTTCAGTTACTGAGCTAACGGTCCTGGGTTAGATTCCCGCATAATAAATGTATCGATAGAGCTATGGTACTGCAATGAATATTATAAATTCCTAAAACCTATTGATGTAAAATCGCTGATCGCTTGGTATGGGGCTACGCTCCCCTCCACTCGATTCTATACAGGGTTTCTCTTACACGTGGCTGTGAGCATTACACAGAGACCGAGCCGTTGTCAATGGTTCACATCGACCTAGCGTGTTAAGACGCGTCTCTTTTTCATCAACGTCCAACGCCCAAGTGATCCCTGTACTACATGCCTGCACATCACTACGTGCTTGTGCGCCGTCTCTAGCAAGAATCGGCAGACAACCGGAGAAATACAAACTCTCACAGAAGAACGCCGCCAAATGATAGCATTGTACTGCGTTTCGTTCAGTGAACGCAGAGGCCCAATTCCTTTTCTCCTCCCTTATGAAGAAAGTACTTCCTTCTCCGCTCCCATAACTTCCTTCTTCTCCCATTATTCACAGCCTAACCCTATAGTAGACGAAAGAATACGACGACCTAGTTGTGAAGACAAATGTCCATTCTGATGGATATATTTTAGTTATAATGAAATATTGGGTGACCAAGATGAAGGAATACAAATTAAATAACTTACACGAGCCTGAATTTGGTTCCGATCAGGCATGTCGTCTCACATTATTTCACCTTAGTTCAACATTAATTCACAATTTATACCGCATATAAACAATCACAACACCATATCACAAAAAGACCAAAATTGTAATCAACAAAACGGTGATCTCATACGGAAAACGCAACACATAAGTCTTTTATGGTCTTCTCCAAAGTGTCACTCAAATTGAACACTATTTAAACACATTCTACTTCAATAAAAACTTCACTACAGTAACTAATTTTCGAAAAAATATACCAAAACTAAAGTGGTATATATAAATAAACACATTCTAATTCAAGAAAGACTTCACTACAGTAACTAATTTTTCAAAAAATTTACCAAAACTAAACGGGGTAAAAATAAATAAACACATTCTACTTCAATAAAAACTTTACTACAGTAACTAATTTTCCAAAAAATATACCAAAACTAAAGTGGTATATATAAATAAACACATTCTTATTCAAGAAAGACTTCACTACAGTAACTAATTTTTCAAAAAAATATACCAAAACTAAACGGGGTAAAAATAAATAAACACATTCTACTTCAATAAAAACTTCACTGCAGTAACTAATTTTCCAAAAAATATACCAAAACTAAAGTGGTATATATAAATAAACACATTCTACTTCAATAAAAACTTCACTACAGTAACTAATTTTTCAAAAAAATATACCAAAACTAAAGGGGTAAAAATAAATAAACACATTCTAATTCAAGAAAGACTTCACTACAGAAACTAATTTTTCAAAAAAATATATCAAAACTAAAGGGGTAATAAAAAAAATACATAGAAAGGTCTCGTTCAAATCAAAAAAAGATACACTAATCAGATCCGAAGTAACAACGGAAACACCGGTCTATACGAAATCGTCACAACTACAGTGGATGGACCTTGCTCCATTTCGTCTCCCAGCCACGGGACGTCAACGATGTATATGTGGTACTACAGGGCTGGCCTCACGCCAATAACTGGCCTAAGGTACACGCGTCTCAGTAAGAGGGGCAGGCGATAGGAATTAGACTGGACGGTCTCGATTTTGGCAACGCACGGACTTCCGGGTTTGATGTACTTCGAGTGCGGATCGTATGCGAAATGTAAATACCAAATTGTGCTGGTGATAAATTAATACAAACGCTTTGAAATTGTGATATAGGGTGTCCGCAAAACCGAATTATGTTTTTATACATAAACAATGCTGGTCTCAAAGGGTGGCCAATGAAGAGGTTCTCCGACAAGTCAAGTAAAAACGTGAACTTTTGCATACCATGGTACCATCGTAGAAAAGTTGCTTACCTGGGTCATATCATGAGACATGACAGATACAAGTTGCTGCAACTGATCATGGTGGGGAAAATCGCGGGCAAAAGACAAGTTGGTCGAAAAAGAAAGTCTTGGCTACGTAATATCAGGGAGTGGACCGGGATAGCGAGTGCTCTAGCACTGCTGTACCTCGCGAAGGAGGAAGAAAGTTGTGCTGAATTGGCTGCCAACCTTCGCAAGTCGAAGAGGCACTCTTAGAAGAAGAAGATACCTAAACAACAAAAAAACTAGAAAGAATATAAATAAAATTCAATAACTTTTACAAAGAAGTGAAGTGTGGGCTTCTTTTTTCATTTATTTTTCGTCTAAATATTGAAAACCACGTCGGGCTCACCCTTGGAATCTAGCCACAGTATTCTGTGCCACTCGCTGAAGTAGTGACGTCGGGATGCAGTTAACCTAATTAGCGATATTTTCTTTTAGTGTTACGCAGATTTATTTTATAGACTATACTTATGAGGCACCCCTTTTTATAGGATAGGAGGGCAAACGAGCAAGCGTGTCGGAATGCCTGATGGAAAACCATCAACGCCGCCAATAAACAACCGCGACACCGCAGGAGTCGCGAAAGCGTTACCGGCTTTTTAGGCTTGTTTTTTAAAGATGCCAATGTCGTATCGGTTCGGAAAACCGCCGAAGGTAGCTGGTTCCAAAGAGTGGTGGTGCGCTAAAAGAAGTTTCGAGGGAAACGCACTGTTCTAAATCGCCACTCATCCAGATGGTGGGGATGAAACTTTTCTTTACGGCGAGTTGTGCGGTTGTGGAATTCGGCGGCGGGAATTATTCCAAACAATTCCTTGGAGCACTCCCCATGATAAAAGCGGTAAAAAATGCTTTGATGAGATGAGATAGGGATATCTCATCTATATCTCCGGTGAGATCTTGGTCATCGATCCTCCCCCACAGAAAAACGTCTATGGGGGTGAGATCCGACGACCTGACTAGCTCGGGGATATCGTTGAAACAATTTATTAGTGATTTAGGGAAAAAATCACAAAGAAGCGTGGCGCCATCTTCTTGAATTTATATCTAGGTATAAATTTAAAAAAATGTATTTGTATGTGAGTGGATGAATACAAAAGTATTTTGTTAACGAGTGAAAATTTGAACAAGATATATAAATAAATATATAGAGAGTGTGAACGGATAGTAGGAATTGAATAAAGATTTAAAGTTTTCCTATTGAAAATAAAGTTCGTGATCTCATCAGAATATGCTGTGTGGGTGTATCCACACCAGATCTATTGATAAAGGAACTGGCGACCATCCAATTACCCGCGTGTACTGTACAATGAGCCAAACGTAATCAAAAACATTAAAATTGGACGGCTTCGGCCTGAGGAGCTGGCGAGAAAACGCCTGGGGTTCGGGGATCGGAAAAATGAAATCGGCCGCTAGTTTCACTTCACTTCCCTTCACTTTACTTCCACTTCTTCTCTACTACTATTTTTCTCCCATTTTCTTCCGTTTTAAACTTTAAACTCTCGTATCAAACTTTAGACTTCCCCTTCGACGCACCATCGCCCCTTTAACCTTCCTATACCCGCGCGTTTGTCTGAGAGCCCGACAGAATGATTTTTCGATTTTAAATAAAGAACGAATAATGCTAGTTTCATGAACTTTCTAGTACTTGACTAATTTGATACGACCTTGAAATTGACGTGACGTGTGACCAAGTTCATTAAACTAGCATTATTCGTTCTTTATTTAAAATCGAAAAATCATTCTGTCGGTCTCTCAGACAAACGCGCGGGTATAGGAAGGTTAAATAGGTAATTAAAACGATCGAAAGTTCTAGCATTACCAAAATTCGAAATTGTTCCAGCAATGTGTAGTCATTTCTAGATATCGTCCTGTCTCTTTTCCGCGCGCGCCTATTGTCTATTAACTGTTCTTGTCACGCATTGACGGACATTTTGTCAATTTTTTGATAAAAAATGGCTCGGCTGACCAGGACTTTGAGACCCCAAAGAATGAGGCTTCAATCGTTTCACTAAAAACTGATTCATTACGTATTGCATACAATACGTTAGAAAGAAACCACTTCTATACTTTGAAGAATTCGGCTAGAACGTTTTGTATGAATAGCCGCCTCAGCTGTAAAGCTTACCACTACTGTGTACCAACCTTGATCTGATCCTGCACTTGTTGGAGCACATCCTGCCGCGCCTCCTCCATCCTACGTTCCACCTCCTCCTGCGCCAAGCAGTGCCCATGTCGCCCATGTTTAGTCACACACGGGGGGTTAGTTGCATTCCAAGCATGCACGGGGACAGACAAAGCTATATTAGACAATTTGTATTTACAGGACCTTATTGTGTTGGTGATATGGCTCATTTTGAAAGGATACCCCAGTTTTCATTGTGTTCAATACTAGTGAATCAACGAATATATGTACATATGTAGATTTGATCGATATCGGTCGACAATCGATGCTAATTGAATAAATCGCCAATTACGATCGCAAACAAAAATATTAATTGATATCTATTTTTAAAAAAATATCAATTTTTTTTGTGATAAGGAGGCAAACAATAAAGTACGGAAGCGTTGCTGGCCTTTAAGGAAAATGTCATAATGGGGGAGGGGGAGGGGGAGGGAGGAGAGGGTGAGGGGAGGAGGATATGGGAGGAGGGAGAAGAGGGGGGAGGAGGAGGGGTGATGGGCCTCCGGAACTCAACCGCTCACCGGACGAAGTGCGGTAGCTAAGCTAGCTGGCCAAGGGGTTAATACATTTTTTTAATATTTAACAGAAAATCGGCCCATATTACAATTAAAATATATTGACAACTGACAATGAATGAGTGGTATTGTGCGTAATATTAGTGTGAAAGGACCTGGAACCTGTTTTGTAGTATATAGTACATGAAAGTTGATACATCAAGGTTGGTGATAGAAGCCACGCCCAAATGTTACATGGTCAAAGTTTTGTGACTAATTTACAATGTATGTACAAAAGAACAATCCATATTTTTTCAATGTAACTCCTAATTCTTGCCAGTCCATTTCATTTTGTAACAAGAAAGAAAGGCAGAGAAACGATGTGGGTTACCTGGAAATAGTAAAACCTAGAACCAGAGTTACGTGGATGCGTTTTCCTGCTTTCAACAAAAGTAATAGATGGTGAACAACGAGACGAGAAAGGATTGAGGAAACTGCAAGAGGCAGGTGGAGAAGTTCCTCTGGCATAATATGATGCTTAATACCTACGTTGTTACAGAGAAAAACTTGTCCAAGCAAAACAATTAAAATCGAGGGTAGATTTCTTGAATGAACCAAACTTATAACAATGTGTCATACAAATTATTTTTCAATGTACCCACAATTTTATCTGTCATTTTAACTTCAAGTTTATAATTAGTGAAACAGTAAGAAATCAAAAAATACAGTAAAAGGCTCTTTGATCATAAGATGAACTTATAAATTATGAACAGGACATTTTGTCAGACACTTCTATTACCTTTTAATGCCACCTCTTTATTCCGTATACATTATTAATATAATACATTTTACTTATTAGTAAAAAACAATATCTAAAGCTCGTCCAATATAAATTCACATGCGAATTTTGTCACTTCCAGCAGAATATAACGGCACAACCACAACTGACAAGGATCGATGCATCGAAGCGAGACGGAAAATGTAGTTGTAATATATTCAGAGTCAATAGTTGCACTACGGAAAGTTGCAAATATATTAAAAAAAAGGCAACAAACCTTCTCCAGTTCCAAGTCGATGTCCTGCTGGTAAATGGACACGTTGCCCTCTGTGTTCTCTGCGGTCTGGATGTGCGCCTTCAGTTGGGTCAGCTGAGGAAGAAACGGCCTTATCATCCAACTGGTGGAGGCACGCTATCTAAGCCGAGCTAAAGAGGAAACTTTTGTCAAGAATTCTTGCGAATGTTTTTTTTGGAAATATCACGTTTTTCGGCAAATTATTTGTGTGCAAACAAAAAGCGTTGGAAAGTTCTGGACGAGACCTATGCCCGAACCGGCCCTTAACCAAAGCAGCATCATTTTATATTAGTTAATATTTTTCCAAATTTATTTAAAATAATGTTTAATTGGATTTAAGAAATTAGGGCTAGTTATTATTAGTAATGCAAACGAGCAGGCGTGCCACCTGATAGAAAGAAATCAACGCAACCCATAGACAACCCATTGCGGAAACTGTACGTTGTTTCCTTGTTGTTGTGAAAGGTTCCAATGCCGTAACGCTTTGGAAACACCGCTGGAGGTAGCTAGTTCCAGAGGGTAGGGGTGCGTGGAAAAGTTTTAAGAAAAGCGCACCGTACTGAATGACTCATCCAGATAATGGAGATGAAACTTTATTTAACATGAAAGTAAAACGCTGCAACGAAATCCCCATCAGCTTGAAGATCAAGCGTCGCAAGTGGAAGTGGATCGACCACACCCTTCGCCGGGAGCCCAATTATAGCCCTAAGCAAGCCCTAGATTGGAACCTCCAAAGCAAAAGGAAGCGCGGCTGCCACAAGCAATTATACGGTGATAGCAGATGCGGGTAGCATCGGAATGACATGGAGCGAAACAAAACGCGCAGCTCAAGATAGAACGCGATGAAGAAACACTGTGGACGCCCTCTGCCCCACATGGGGGACATAAGAACATAAGTAAGCAGATGAGGTTGACAAATGGGTTCGGAAAGATGTAACATAAGAAGGAATTCGGGAATACAGCAATCAAAAGGCGGTTTCCTGCAAGGTTATACTATTTCCCCAAACGAACTAGTCAGTTCATTCCGTCGATGGACTGCCTCGTTCTTTCTGGAGACAAAAAACGGCGATGTGAGACCCACCACTATAAAATTCTATAATTATTATCAAAGTTGACATCACCTGTTCTTCAAGCGAAACTACGACTTCCCGATGCCTGCTTTGCAATTCGTTGACATAGGCCAAATGTTCCGTCTTCAGGTCTTCCATTTGCTGCTCGTACTTCTTGTGTGTTTGTTTCAGCGCGTGTTCCATCGGAGTAGACTGCGTGACAATTTAAATTAATAACAATACATACATACATACCATCACACCTGTTTCCATTAGGAATAGGATCCAAGCAATTTCTTTGCTTCATCCATGCTCAACCTGGCGTTTCTTAAAAGTTTTGGTAATTTGGTCAAGGTGTTTTCTCCGTGGTTCACCTACCAACACTTCCACATCCACATCGGCAAAGTAAATTTGGCTTTTGCCAGTCGTCTTTCATCCATCCTTTGTATGACAACATAATACTAAGAGATGATTAAGAGATGAAGTAGGATATGCGTTGCAGCCTTCCTTAACTTTCCTCTACGCCCATTATTTGATAGACAGATACATTTATTTCATTAATATATAGCACATTACATAAATATTAATATCCAGTACACATTAATACACAGTACATATTAATATATAGCACATACAGAACCGATACAATACACACAACATACACATACACACACATACATATACCGCAGAGTGAAAATGGGCGATGGATCAGTCAAAACTTCCACTCATTTAGCAAAGAAACTGATTTTCTACCACCGCTCGACCCCCATTTAAGGCAGTGTAGGCCTTTAAGGAAAGTGTAGGCTTGACTTTTCCCGCCAACTTACACAAGTGACGTTGTGTTTTTATTTCATTTTTATGATCTTATATTATTATCAGTTAATTTATATGGACAGTCAAAAGTTTTACTTAGCTAAGATCCGCGACAAGCAAAACAATAACAGAAAATTAATAATGTGTGTTTTTCCCGTTGGGTTAAGTGGATTTATTTGGAACTTAAACCAAAAACTAACCGAAAATCGGCCATCAATTCTCCATTTAAGTTCCAAATAAATCCACTTAACCCAAATAATGTGTGAATTTCACACATTATTAATTTTCTGTTATTGTTTTGCTTGTCGCGGATCTTAGCTAAGTAAAACTTTTGACTGTCCACATAGTGATGGATTTCCGCAAAGTAACGCCTGACTCCATTAATAATCAATTAATTTGTTTAATTATAGAAGCTTATTATACAATATAGTTTGATTAAGGCGTATAGGTGAAGTGATATGAAATAAATGCACGTATCGTGACTTTTTAAGTTGACTGAAAAAGTTCATAGAAGGTTTTGGTAGAATAGCCACCATTTTATCAAGACGTAACGTGACATGCTGACTAGTTACATTTCAAGAGAATTGTTATTATTGTATTTTACTTGACACTGGCATACCTATAACTAAATGCCATCAAAGAAAAGACAGTACAAGTGTAGGCTTGCTACTTTTTTAAATTATGATTATGCCCAATGTGATAAATAAATGCAGATTTCTTCATTATCAGCATAAGCGACCGATTGATCGCTTTTTTTCTAAATACTGTGTATGTGTGTGTCACTTATGAACTATTCATTCGTTCATTCGTTTATTAATAGTCTATACCAACTTCTAAATTGAGAGAAGGGAATTCAGCACTCCTGGTGCGTCGTCGGCAGTCCCCAGCGCCGGCGTCCACGCACTCGGAGGTAACCGACCCTGGCGGAGACACGCAGGCCCGACCACGCCATACCTCTTCAGAATAGCTGGAAGAGTACATACATACAGCTGGAAGATTGTATACACATCACGCCTGTATCCCGTAGGAGTACGTAAAGACAGATCTACATCTGCTACGATCTCGGCACACTTTCCTTGCTTCATCCACACTCATCACTATCTTCATGCAAGCTCAGCAGCAAGGGGTACTCTTGTCCTGTCCTTTCTTAAAAACTTTGAAAACGCAATTTGGTAAAATTATGTTTTCCTTGGTCTTCCACTACCGACCCTTCCATCCACATCCGCGACGTAAATTTCTTTTACCAGTCGTCTTTCATCCATCCTCTCTAAGTGCCCAAACCATTAAAGTATACTGCAGGATTACAGACCACAATAAATTAATAATAAATCATTATCATCAACAATAACCTAGACCAGCGATAGTCGAGTTTTTCGTTAAATATCGGGTGAAACGAGAAGATGGATCATGGCGAATTTGAGAAAACGCCGAAATAGAAGACCTGGATAGACATTATGGGCGAAATCGTTCATAATTTTTGGTTCGTTGTTCATCATCATCATAACAGCCTGCGAACGTTCACTGCTGGACATAGGCCTCCCCCATGAAGCGCCACCTAACCCGATCTTCGGTTACACGCAACCACTTTCTACCAACCGCTCTGCGCAGATCGTCACACCATTTAGTTCTGATTCGTTGTTAACATAAGGTAATTATTATATGATCACTAAATTTTACAACTTACCAACTTTTTCTTGTCCTTGGGAGCAAACATTAAAAATTACCATGAGTACATTAAATATATATTTTTTAACATCATTCATTCATTTATTATAAAGTATTATATACAAATTATTTACCTTCGTTCCATATCAGTGCATTTTTTCTCGAAATAAGTTCTAAGATTCTCCATCTCCTTCTCGTGTTTGACGTTCAGCTCTTCTCTCAACGTGTCAATATCTGCACTACCCGCTTTAACGGATGATAGAAGTTCTCTCAAACGTCTTGTTTCTATAGAGTACGATTGCTTATCTTGAACTAGTTGAGTTTCCATTTCTTTCATTTCAGTATCAAACTCAATTCTCATTTTACCAATCTCGTCGCACAGTACCTGGATTATACTCTCACGGAGTTTATTCCTCAAATTATCCTCTATATATTCGTCAAACTTGTTAAGCAGTACACCGACTTTAGTCTCAACATCATTTTCGAATTCGTCCGAAGTACCGCACGACCTCAGATCAGATTTTGAATAGTTCACCATGATTTCTTCTCTATCCATATCCTTTTCGCCGTTGGAACTTTGTAACGAAGTTGTACCGCTCATAACAGCTGAATAGAACTTCGTACTCTCATCTTTTAGCATGCTCTGGTACTTGTGGTAATCAGATAATTGGGCTTTGACAGTGTCGTGTTCAGAAATGGGTTTTTCTCCGATGATATGCTGTAGGCTTTGTAGTTCGTTGGTGAGATGGTCATTCTCCAGTCTAAGGTCATCCCTTTCCCGAACGGATCGCTGCAAGGAGACGGTCAGTTCTTCAATTAGTTCGTCACGCCGAATGATTGCATCCTCCAAATGCACAAGCTGAAAGGACAAACAAGCATTCAATACACAAAGCGAATGCGAAAGCGTAAAACACAAGGAAATAATACAAAAATAATTCTTGAAATGGCGAAAAAATTCATGGTGCTGTTATTTTTAGATTCTAGTAAATATTTTGCTTAGTCAAAGATAAGTTAATGAATATTCCTTCTAGATTATAAATTGAAGTGGTTAACAACAAAATAAGCGAATTTAAAAAACATCTACATTAGGGGTTGCCAACTGGTCTAACGCAGTCAGGAAAAAATATATATCTTCAGTTAATAATATACAAATACTAAAAACAATCTGCAAATATGTTGTTTTCTCTCTAAATAAAATAAAAATGCTACTTGAATACTGATTTATTTACTTGTTAAAACTTTATGTACGTAGAAATAGTACATATGTAAGTAATGTGACATACGATTTAATATTAAATTTATGGCATTTTGAATTAATTGGTAGGTCGCAGTGTTGACTACCCCTGGTCTAAATTATCATCCTAATCTGCCGCGCGCGCGCTCCCAACTTTAAAGCTAAAGCGTCGAGTCTGTCTAGGAATACATCATTATTAGATCGTATTTACAAAATCCATATTCCTAGCAAATAAAGATATCTCTTCTAAATCTCCATTGTGATGTTTTTATTGAAAAATATAAAATTTCAGAGCCGATTCTATACTTTCATAACCCTTCCCTAGATGCCCTATATTTTAGGTGTCACTACAACACACAATCAATTTGAATAAACGCCCAGGCAGTATAAAATACGTTACACTATACTAATGTTTTTTGTGAAGCTGGTAATGAACCTGAAAATTATGGCTCAAAAGATCGAAGCACTTTGCCATTTGTTCGGCCATTAAAATGTTTAAGGCTGAAAATCATAAACTCTTCCATATGTTTTCAACATATATATTTAGTTCGTAATGATTTTATTAAAGAAAAACATATGGTTAACATTTTTTGGTTAACGACAATATTTAAAACGCGTAAAACCTATGTACATTACATTGGATAAAACTAAAAAAAAACCCTCTTTTTACATCTTTAACTGCCTGTCTTTCCATTTGACCTATCTAGGAAATTACTATAGGACAAAAAATAAGGTAACTGTTATTTCTGAGGACTGTTATTTACGAAAAATTAAAAAAAAATGCAGAATTCATTTAAATAATTATTCATATACAATATGAATTATGGGACTTTTCCCGCCAACTTACATCGGTGACGTTGTGTTTTTATTTCATCTTCATAATCTTATATTATTAATAATTATATTTTTAATTGTGGTGGTGTATTATAAAATATAGATCGATTAATATTTATAATATGTGAAGTGATATGAAGTAAATACATGTATCGTGGCTTTTTGAGTTGAAGAAGTCCACAGGTTTTGGTAGAATAGTCACCATTTTATCAGTTACGTCTTAACGTGATAAACTGATTACATTTCAAGAGATTTGATGTTATCATATTTCACTTGACTATATATACTGGCAATAGTTATAACTAATTGCAATTTAAGGAAAAAAAGTATTTATTATAATTTTGATGAACATTGTGTATAATTTGATATTGAAACTTTTGTTGGGTAAGAGAGAGAGAGAAAGATTACTACTACTACTCAGAACTCAATCTCTTGCAATTGAGATGCTTTCCCCAGACAAAGCAGCTGTTTCATGCAATAGACAATAATTTAATAAAAAAATTATATGCATAATTGTGTAAAAAGTTTACAATTCTCTTTACAAAAACACAGATTTTTTAATCTAGCAAGTATCAAATTGTTACCTCTATTAAAATTATTACTGATCAGTTAATTGTCTTGATATCATAAACATTCAGTAAAATTCTTAATTGAATTTAGTATGTATACTTTTTTGAAATAATCCAATTTTTAAACACACTTTTTACATAATGTGCATAATTTCTGCGCATATATGTCTCACTGCCCATATATGTCCCACTGCTGAGCACAAGCCTCTCCATTTCTGGAGGAACTGACATTAGCCCACCAAGCTAGTCCACATTGGACTTGGTTTGGTGGGGTTAAATAATTTCTCTATATAACAAGCAAATGTTAAAATATATTTAAAACTGCATGCTAGGTTAAAAAGCCTTTTTATTTGGGCATTAAAAAAAGAATCATGCATGAAAAAAGATCCACATCTTGTACAGCATTTTTATCGATTGAGACTTTCCTTTTAAATTATTCAACTCTAAATTTTGACATGATCGCAAGCAGATCATTCTTAAATATTATATATAAGATAAATGAAAACTTTAACTACAAATTTCCTAATTAATCTTTATTATATATTGCAAAATATTAAAATGATTTTAAAAAAATTCTTAAGTGTTTATACTTTTTTAAATTAATTGAATCTAAATTGATAAGAAGGCTAACATAACAATTTAGAGATATAAAGTAATATTTGTAATATTATGAAATAAATGTTGAAAGATAAAAATCAATTTCTCTTTATTACAAAAAAAATAACATGACATCAACCTTATGAATACTTTTACACACAAAATAACAAAGACGTAATTAGAAAGGTTGCACAGATAAATATAACATGCGATTTGTGTTAAAAGCAGGACAAATGTGCATGATATCACAATAAAGAGCATATATCCACATGCAGCAAATACCTTAGCTTGATATTCTTCACAAATTGTTTTGTAGTCTGTTGTTAATGTACTAAAAGAAGTCATGTCCTCAATGGGTATTGATTTTGGTTGCGTTAATAATGATTCCTCATTTTTCTCTTTGCTGTTTTCAACAGTCATTTCTTCAACTAATAAATCCTTTTCTGTTTTATCACTAGACAAACTCTCCATAGGTTCTGGTGATATTTCTGGTGATGGTGGCTCCTTTTGTTGTTCACTATCACCAAATATCTCTTCAACTTTCACACCTTCACTAGCACAAACTAGAAACGGAGATAAAAGGTTTTGGAACACTGGCATTGGTTCCACATTAGTATCTATAACAGTACTGCCTTCCGGTGGGGGACCAAAAATTATTTTGGCTGCTTGCACTGGAAATTTAGGAACCCCATGACCCCTTATATCAAGTTTAATAATCTCTTCTGATCCAGAACTACATTTACCAGGTGATTCATCGACTTCAACAGGTGAATGACTTGACCTTTTGAATGATAAGTTCTCAAGATCTGATGCATTAGAATGGTTACTAATATTTTCATTCAAAGAATCCAAATATTCACTTGCCGGAGACTCTTTTATACCTTCCGGTACTGTTTCTTGTATGTCATGGTCAGTATTCGTCAAATCAATTTCTGAATTATTATTGCTTTTAATTGATGATTTTACATCATGCTCCATGGATTGATGTGAAATTGATTTTGTGTCGTGGGTACCTTTTGATATGTCTGAAGATAAAGGTAAATTAATAGGGCTCTCCTTGCTAATATGGACATCAGGACTAGCATCAAGATTCCAAGAGTGCTTATTTGGATCCTGACTAAGATTTTGGCTTGAAGATGTTTGAGTGTCAGGAACATAATGTACACTATAATCTAATATTTTATCTTTGTCTAAATCCTCATTAGCTAAATTGTCTTGTGATGTATGGGTTTGTTGAATATTATCAGACTCAGTTACTGAATATTCCATTTTGGAGGGAATGTGCTCTGAAATAGACTCTGTTTGGCTATCGTACTCAACATCTTGTGCTAGCGCGTCCTCCGTACTCTGACCAGTGTCTAGTGGTGACTGCGTTTCGTCTCTTACTACCGCTCCCGTGGCGGGAATCTGTTGAGAATGTACGACATCCGGAAGGACATTCTAAAAATACATAAAAAATAAAAATAAACTAGGCGAAATTTCTTAACTTTTAACGGAAACATTTCAATGATCTATGAGTAAAACTTCGATTGAACAATGCTAATTTTACGAACGTCGGTCAGGTGATTTATTCTCCCTCTCACGTGTGCTTTACTGAACCTTTTCGTAAATCGGTAACGTTTAAAAATATCTCACGA
The DNA here is from genome assembly GCA_031353405.1 of Baronia brevicornis. Lineage (NCBI taxonomy): Eukaryota > Metazoa > Arthropoda > Insecta > Lepidoptera > Papilionidae > Baronia > Baronia brevicornis. The sequence goes on from JASFAT010003679.1 coordinate 778,319, forward strand.
ACTCTCGCTACCGTTTCTTTGATAATTATTGCAATAAATATTACACTTACCTTATGTTCTGTCGTTTGTGGTGCGATTCTTTGAGTTTCATCCATAATTTAGGAGAAACATATTAAAATCAACCGAGTTATGCCTACAAAATTAACGAAAGTCGTCGTCAAGGCGACGTTTTTTCAAACAAAATATCATACGAATACAAACGCCATTTACAAATTGCGCCATTCCTTTTCTGTATGTATACAAACGAAAACAATGGTCAGTCAAGGCAACATTTGTAAACTATTAAACACGAAACTGAGTTATTTCCTTATTTTTAAAACTTTTCTAAGAGTTAAGTGATTATTATATTATACTTTGATTTACTATAAAAAAATATATGTAAAAATTTAATAAGAGCGAAGCATACTACGTAGAAAGGAACATTATAAACGCATTTCGTAAATGAAATATTTTAAAAAAATTTAATCTTTTAAAAATGTTTTCATATATTTTAATCCCATAAAAATATATATGTTATTCCAGTATTTTTATTTAGTTATTTGATTAAATTTTTATCTTATAATGGACGGGATCAGGACAGTTTTTATAATTTTATAAACAATGTTCAATTCTCAACGTATTCAATATGTAATGTACTTGTATGTAGATTTTATTTTGTTTAATAAGTTTAAAATGATGACGTTTTTGTTTAAGCTGACTGGTATATTTCACAATACTTGTTGTTGGAATTACATTTTACTTAATATAGCACTGGCACAATGGTTGTACCTAATTGTCATCAAAGCAGAAAAGGGTCGTGCGTATGACTTTGCCCACAAATTAACACCAGTGACGTCGTGTTTTCATTTTTATTTCATAATCTCATGTTATTATCAATTTTATTGTTAATTCTAGCGGCGTGTTGTACAATATAGTTCGATTAAGGCTTATATGTGAAGTGAATGTGACTCTGTAAGTTGAATGCAAAAGACCATGCAAGTTACTTTATTTGATATTGGCATAATACTATATCAATTTCTATCAACGATTAAGAGGGAGATTGTTCTGCGGTAATGGCAATTAGGTATAAATATTATGCCAGTGTCAAGTAAAATATAATAACACCAAGTATCTTAAAATCTACTAGTCAGCTTGTCAAGTTACGTCTTGATCTGCTAAGGCTTATATGATCTTTTTTATATGTTTAAAAGTGACCATTACAGTCTTTTAAGAAAGTAACAAATAAAACAAATTATATTTAGATATAACTTTATTTATATTTACAAAATACACATTGCTTCGAGGGAAATGACAATTTCCGTTAAATAACTTGATACAAAAATGCATAAGACCTAAAATACTTTAAATAAATTACTTAATTTACATGTGCAATTAATCAGAATCAGAAAGGTGTGAGGGGCTGGAGGGAAAAAGCTAAACGAAGATTCGACTGGAAAAAACTACTGAACCAGGCTAAGGCCCACCCGCGGCTGTAATGCCTTGATGATGATGAAAAAATCAGAATAAAAATGTTACAGATAATAAAGTAATAAGTGTAAAAAAAAAACAAACATACATTAGAATTTAAGGAAAACAAATGAGTATAATAAAATAAAAAAGTGTTTTCAAAGATTTAAAACGATTTATTATGCCCTCCGCCATATTGAACATGGAACGTAAGACAAAATCTTGGAGTGCGAGCGTGAGTCAGTCTAAGTTTACAAACTATTTGCGTTTCTTTTATTCTTCGGTTTAACAGGTAATTAGTGTTTGTAGAGTTGAAAACTTGAAATGAATGCTTGCACGCACTTCTTCGAAAAATAACATTATTTTAGGTGTCACTTGTGTTTAAAAGTGTACCCATCGATTTAAATTTTTGAAATAGTTTCTTTAAATAACAAGATTCTTAATTTAATTTTTTTCTTCCATCGCTAAAATTTACGCATGGGCTACGAAAATAGGACCTTGTCATATTTCACGGTACAGAAAAATTTGTAATAACAAGTACTGTGTATCTGTGTTACCATCAATTCAAAGAATACCATAGGTTTTTAAAAGTTAAATTAGTTGCACAAAAAGTATTACTAGAAATAGATTTTTCTATCAAACACAATAATATTAAATATGATATTCATATAGAATATCAACAAATAAGCACATAAATGAATTTATTTTCAATAATATTATAATATAATGCAAAATTAAGCAAAAATGCGTATCTCTTAATTGTTATGACACTTTCAATCCTTACATTCCTCTCATATCAAAAATAACAACATGGCGATATCCGTAAATATACTACAAACATGTAATACATATATCTGTCTATTTCACACACACATCAACAACAATAAAGCCATAGTTTATCTATATGTTAGGCAGCCAAAGGGATTCACAGAACGGTTATACACCAAGAACACGATTACAAAATTAAGATAAGTAAGCGACTAGGGATGCACAATTTTAAAACCTGGTAAGGGGACGAGACATTTTTATATGAGCGAAAAAATTAGTTTGTTACTTTGGGGTATTTCATTTTTCTAAATCCTATTTCTAATGTCTTCTTAGACATTTTGGCAAAGCGAATCCAGGCTTTATGGCACAGTAAGCTGCGTAACGTAAAATCCCGTTTTTCTTGAAGGTGTCCCTTATTAGGTTATGAAATCGCACAGCCGAACATCGAGAAATTTCTGAACTAAGATTTTTTTTTTATAGATAAGGCAGACAAATGTGTCACTCAAGTCACTTGATGATATATTTATTAATGCATAGTTCTACCAATATGAACGGCATTTGAAAGATGTTTTCAAAATAAGGTATTAAATTAAATAAAATAGAGGAGACCAGCACCTTGTATATCAAGGTACTTATTACTGTGCTCGAGACTGATAAGCTATTTTTAACAAAGAAAAGACAGAAAAATACTATTTGTATCTGCGTCTTATTCTCGAGTTTACTCCTAAATCACATCTTTTTATAAATTTAGTCATTACACAAGTCGCAATTAATCGATGTAATTTTTTTATACTTACTATGGTAGACTCAGGAAAATATAAAATATACTAAATATTAATAAACCTACACTTCATACGAGTTGGCCTAAGCTGGCCTATTTTGATTTATAAACAAATTAGTAAAATTTTTGAATTCAAAATCATAATCGTTTTTACGTTAAATATTTTAATAATCGATTATTTTTATAAAAAAATCTTGACATCGATTTTCAGCATCAACATTCTATAAGAAAACAATAATTTTCACCAAGTACGCTCGTTCCGCGAATTTGAACGCACATATCGTAAAAATTTCTTGTTTCCTTGCAAGATAAACGAAGTCCAAACTCATCATGTTTATAGCTTATATTACAAAGCGATCAACGACAGACGTTATTGAAATTATGACAACTATTCCTTAGAGGTTCAGAATATGCTATTGGCACATAACTACTTGACATTTAGTGCAATTTATTTTTTATATTAATGTGGAAGCCGGAACTAAGACAATTTGAGTCATATTGACAACATTAAATAACAGAGCAACTATTTTAATTGCAGAACTAATATAGATATATAACCACAATTGCTTCATTTCGTGAATTACACAGACGGTCATCAAAGGTATTTAGGCAAAGACACAATCCAATCAAAAGCCATCTCGTGATAGCCCTAGACCCTTTATGAAAGAAACTATTTTGACCTTTTATCAACATAAAAAAAACAAGACCGACTGTATAGTTACACGGACTCAATAGTACTGTGGATACGCTATCGACAGTGAACTAATTAACTTAATATTTTGAATTAGTAAAATATTTATTAATATTTTATACAATAATCTCTCTTGTTTACCATCTACCCTAATTTAAAAATATTTGTATATTGCATTTTTTAATAATTTTCTAGTAATTGTCTTGAAATACTTATAAACTACACCGCTTTGACGAAGACAAAATGTAAATAAATCATTTAGTATGACATATTGAATATTTACTTTTCTAGTCATTATGTCAGTTCGTTTTTGGTCGGGTTATAACCGCCATATTAGATGTCATACAAAAATTATTGACATTTTATTTCGCGCTTAAATTATAAGTGACAAACAAAAAAAGCGTCTATAACAGCTGAATCAAAAGTCATCGATAGAATTCTAAAATCAAAGCAAAATCGAATTACTCTCAAAGCGAGATAGATAGAATATCAGTTTTTTGTTTTAGCAGTCGTGGTAGAAGAGTTTAGTGGCAAATTAGGTTTTTTTCAGTCTTAACTACTACTTTCAAACAAGGATCATTCGATCTGTAACCTAATTGTGCCACGAACACAATTATTTACAAAATTAACATTAGATTATAAATTCGAAGAATATACACGATGTCGATGTTGTTGTCGATGTATCGAATACACATTCGATATATCGACAACAAATTCAAGATTACGACCAGTATATACCAAGAAAGAAGGAGTAAGAGATGTCTTTAATACCCATGGTACTGAAGATTAGTTTTGCACAAAAATGGTAGAAGATCCAACAAAGATTTTAATCGATTGATATACCCGAACACTGAAATTTTGATAACAAAGGGATCCGAGGAAATAAAGTCGTCTCAATTCAAAATGTGAGAGCGTACACGACAATTGACATTTTGGCCAACGAATGAAACCTTTGTTATCTAGTATTGTTCAATAAATACTGCAATGAATCTATATTACAAGTAAATAGAATCAGGCGTTACTTTGCAGAAATCCATTGTTGAGATGGAAAGTCAAAGGTTACTTTGACTTTCACGTTTAAAATATTTTTCGCGGATCTCGGCAAATTAAGTTTTAACTTTCTTAGCATTCTTGACTTTCACGTTTAAAAATATTTTTCGCGGATCTCGGCAGTCGTTTTTATGTAGCATTCTGTAGTTATATGACGGTATGAGTTTAATGGCTTTATGACGCTTTGAATACATCTAGCGCACTCGTTCTTGTCTTCTAGTTAGTGTTTGATTAGTCGTAATAAAGAATATGTAAGAACTGTCAGTTATACAATATTAGAAAATAAAATAGTTTATAATCATAAACAGGGTTTGCGGATTGGACTGACGGTAAAGCGGACACGAGGGAGAAATTATACACATTTCACGTGGTATTAGAATATATGCTTTTTTCCCGTGGTGTAAATAACATTACACCAGGGGTGACCAACCGTTAGGTATATAAAAATATCATTTTAATATATCTAATAACAATATAGCAATCTTGACGGAGGTCCATCTCTATTTTCCTTCCTTTTTTCACTTCCCATTCAACCGTTCTTCCTCTCTTATGACTCACTCACACTCTTATCCAGGGTTAGAATGACTTTAGTATTACAGATGTCTCTCTGATTACTTAAAATGAGATGACCCGCTCGCTCTATTTTTTTATGGGATAGGAAGGCAAACAAGCTGGCGTGTGACCTGATGGAAAGCAATCAACGCCGGCCATAAATATAGGCAATGCAGAAGCGTTGCCGGCCTTTAAGGAAAATGTCATTATGGGACTAATGTCGGAGTTGGGCTAAACTACCACTCTAACTCCGATTTCTGCGGGAGTCCGGTACTTCCCCTGGCGTGCCGGGCCATTCATGCTACAGACAAATAATATGCCATTATTAACAAAGTATTCATCTGCAGCGTGGCTCTACCACTTGCTTGCCTCTTCTAAAAAAAATAAGAGAAAGTAAGATGACAAACAATTGTTTATATGTAAATATTGCATTGACAGTGATATATAAATATATAATGTTTTATATAAAAATACATAAAAAAAAATATATTTTTTATAAAATGAGAGGACAACAATAAATAAAAAAGTTTATATATTTACAAAATGTATATTAACTCTTTTATCAGAAATAACATAAAGAATATTAATTTTTAAATAATAATTAAATAACAAAGAAAGAAAAATTATATAAAACGTTTAAACATTGCCAGTTCATAACTGTTATAAAAGAATAGAAAGACGTTTTAACGGTTGTCTCTTACTTCTGTAGTCTACTAAACCTGACGATGTCTGGTGGTGGGGTGAAACACGTGTCGTATGCGATGTGGAAAAGTGGTGGTGTTTGTTTGGTGTTGTTGATAGTGGTTGGAATGTGGAGAGTTGCTGACGGTCATCTTTTTTAGTAAAAATTCTAACTGTCCACATAACAACGGATTTCCGCAAAGTAACGCCTGACTCTAATGATCACGATGTATTAACCAGAATCAAAATTGAGACGTTCTTCCTTGATAAATAAATCAGTTTACAGTCTAGCGTGTCTCATTTCAAAGCCCCTAGGATTCTAAACAATGAGACATCGAATAGAAAATCATAGCGTGGGATGCCGACGTATCGGTGAAGGTCGTTCGCGTCTCCATTGTTAATTGTGTTAAGGTTGAACACGTCACGACATTGAATTGAATCGCGTTATGATGCAGAATATGGAAATGAATTAAGTCTAACTATGATGGTAATATTTGTACCACCGATTCGAAAAACCCTCCCATAGAAGAAGTTGTAATTGGAATATTTAAACCCGCAGAAAACCGGCGTCTGAGTGGTAGCTTAGCTACCCCGCTTCGTACGGCGAGCGGCTGAGTTCCGGAGGCCCAACACCCTCCCCTCTCCCCCTCCCACTCCCATAATAAAACTTTCCTTAAAGGTCGGCAACGCTTCCGTAGTACCTATGGCGGTGC
>JASFAT010003679.1:790000-967500 GCA_031353405.1 Baronia brevicornis
AGTGCGAGCGGGGAGGGGACGGTGCGGCAGTCAGGTGGCCGATTTCTGGCCTTCGTCCTCCTCTTCCTCTTCCTCTTGGGCCATCAGCTGCCGCGCCAACTGCAGCGCCTGAAATTCGAATACATTTTATTTTAATTATTATGCTTTGATAATAGTTTCGGAAGGAGTTTAAGTAACAAACTTTTATCCCTTATATAATCACCTTAGGTGATGACTTCCAAAAAACCGTTCACCTAATAATTTATGAAGTCAGGCGTCACTTTGCGGAAATCTATTATACAGATGGACAGCCAAACTTATTTCACTGAGATCCGCAAACACGAATATGAAAAATAATATTATGCAAAGTATACACCGAAAAAAAAAAGCAAATCCTCCAACACACGAATTTTCTCTTTCTGAAACATGCGCTACTATAGTGAAGCTACCACTAGATTCACGAATGTTCTCTTTCTGAGCAATTCGCCACTATAGTGGCTTTCGCGAATGTTCTCTTTCTGAACGATGCGCCACTATAGCGGTTTTCACCAATGTTCTGTTTCTGAACGATGCGCCACTATAGTGGCTTTCGCGAATGTTCTCTTTCAGAACAATGCGCCACTATAGTGGCTTTCGCGAATGTTCTCTTTCTGAACAATGCGCCACTATAGTGGCTTTCGCGAATGTTCTCTTTCTGAACAATGCGCCACTATAGTGGCTTTCGCGAATGTTCTCTTTCTGAACAATGCGCCACTATAGTGCCTTTCACAAATGTTCTCTTTCTGAACGATACGCCATTATAGTGCCTTTCACGAATATTTTCTTTCTGAACGATGCGCCAATATAGTGATTTTCGCGGATGTCTTCCTTCTGACCGATGCGCCACTATATTGGCTTTAGCGGATGTCATCTACCTGAAAGATGCGTCACAATAGTGGCGCACTCTAGTAACACACTAGCTAGCACACGCAATCATTTTCACATATTGTTTCATACTTCTTTTGCCTTCACATCTGCCGTACAGAGAAACAGCCCCGTGCAAAATCATATCGACTAAGCTAATAATGGTTCGTATCAATAGTCCAATGGAAGATACAAACACACGACCTTAGATAACAAGACCGCTTCTTAACAACTGATTGTACCTGTTCACTATTTCTGTTCTTGAATGAACAGATTTCTTCTTCTTTCTTCTCTATCCTGTGAGAAGGGTGTAGGAGAGAAACCTCAGAACCGATTCCATTGCTTTGTTTACCGTGACGGCGACACTGGTCATAGTTCGCCATAGGAGTGGTTAATTCTATATCCTTAATAGGCCTTATCGCTCATTCCTCACGAATGCTTATATTCTAGAAGGATGGTTTCTAACAATCTTCTGAGTAAGAAGTAGGATTGGAATTTGAACAGTAAATATAAAAAGCATGTTATATGAAATATCCAGCTTAATTACGGAAGAAGCACTGATATATAACTTGTAGAAATATTACATATACATATAATATTTTTGGACAATATCGATTTTCACAACATTTTTAACAAATTATTATTATGTCTCAGTTTATTCTGGCTCCTCATGGAAACGGCAGAAGTGACTCAAAGCGAACCATTTGAAAACAAGCCCTCTGTTTTCATTAAGAATGGGTTAGGCCAGGGATTCTCAAAGTGTGCGCCGCCTATTTGGACTTTGCCTTGCTATTTTTAATGAAGTGTAATTACTTTAAGAGGAAATTGCATAATTTAAAAAAAAAACGGCTTCACTCAATAAGCTACTAACGCATTGTTTAAGTTGGTATTTTATTTCGTATTTTTCTTAAATAATAAATATATTCTTGTGTGTCGATATAAATATAACATGTAGCTTCACAGTGTGAATGTTTTAATTGTTATGCATCTCTAACTAGCATCAGTGTGCCCTATTTCCACTAGTTAGGGCGCCAAAACAAAATTCTAAACCTGTAAATACACCGCGAACTAAAAAAGTTTGGGAACCACTGGTTTAGGCTATTAAAAAAAATATGACGTTTGAATAATGACGTAGTAAATGAAAGTGGTGAAAATTAAATAGCGTAAACAGCAGTATAAATATTGCACTAAAGGCACTTCAAGTACACCGCATTAAACGCAGCGATCCCTATCGACGCCAACGTATTGTGAACGTTTGAGAAGCGTTGCCACATCCAGTTGTCCTTCGCCCGGGATACGAGACGACGGGGTGACGTCAACAACACGTGTCACGCCCCGAATAACTTCAGTAGTAACGAATCTAAAGTCATTTTAACTGCACAAAGTGTACATTTTTGTTAATTAATTCTATGAAACATGTGTTTAGTTTTTATGGAATAGCGTTGGTAGGCTCTACGAATTTACTTTTTCCCTAATCTTTACTAATATGAGATAGGAAGGCAAACGAGCAGGCATGTCACCTGATGGACATGACCTGATGGAATGGCCCATTCATGCTACAGACAAATATTATGCCATTCTTGACAAATTATTCGTCTGCAGCATGGTTCTACCACTACACATTCGCATTTACTTTAACTTTATAGGAAGAACTGTTTTACCCTGTTCTCAACCCTGAATGGAAACAGGAATGAACACAACACTAGATCAGCACCATTTAAACAAGACGAGACCGGCAGATAAATGTTAATTAAATCAAACCAACCTGAACTAAATTAGGGAGCTCATAACTTTATGATTCACTCACTGATTTAGTACAGGTCATAGAAGAAGAATTTATTCTTCTTCTATTACTATTATAATTCAAATTCTAACTAAATAAATCTCTTTTTGCACTTGAAATAGTTTTCTTTTCAAAAGCTTTTTATTGCAAGATCCCTTATAATAGAACAAATACAGTCTTTATCATTAAAAGAAACATGACCCTAACAGAAGGCGCGATTGTTTTTATGGGATAAAAAGCAAACAAAAGGGGTGTCATCTGATGGAAAGCAAACAATGTCACCTTAAGTTATAGACATCTGTAACACCATAGGCATTATGGAAGAATTGGCCACTATTTGATATCTCAAATGATATATGTTTATTTGTTTTTTGAAGGTTATAATTTTGTTTTGGATTTGAAATTCCACTGAAGGTAGCTAGTTAGCAGAGTGGTGGTGCATGGAAAGAAGATTCAGGAATTGGCGATCTATATTCTAAGGAGTAATAAAAATCACAATGTAATAATTCCATGCAAGAAGAGGATAGTAGAATAAATATTATCTATATCATTAAATATAACGATGATATATGTATGTATGTATTATGTATTAAATATATATGTATGTATATTAAAGTTCAACAAAGCACTGTAATTATATATTACTATAAATAACCTTTTTATAGTAAACAACTGTCCATTTAATTTATTGCCAATACAAAGAAGCTGCAGTAATTGAGATCTAAAAATTATATATAATAATATGTACATACATACATACATATAGTCACACCTGTTTCCGGTAGGGGTAGGCAGACACCACAGATCTCTATCTGCTACAATCTTGGCATACTTTCCTTGCTTACGAGACACTCATCACTCTCTTCACGCAAGCTCTTCGGTAAAGGGTATTCTTGAACTGGCCTTTCTTAAAAACTTTGGCAATTTGGTCAAGGTATGTTTTTTAATCTTCCTCTTCCAACTCTTCCATCCATATCTGCAACCCTTTCATGTCTTTTGTCACGACACCTTTTACTCCACATCACTCTTATATCTTCATTCCTTATTCTATCATTCAAAGTTACCCAACATATACTTCTTAATGCTCTCATTTCCACCGCATTCAGTCTGCTTTCATGACACTTCCTAACCCAACTTTCACTACCGTACATCCGAGTCAGAGCAACCACTCCTGATAAACTGCCAATAGGACTGTTTTAGACACATTCTGACTTTTCATAAAGGAGTATAGGGCTCCATTAACCTGATTATGAATGGGCCGAGTCGCCTGTAGAAATACCTAGCTACCTCTACTTTACTACTTTCTTTAGGGATTCAAAGGCCCAAATTCACTTAATTTACTTCTTTCTTCCCCATATAATGTTCACATTCAAACCCTACATTATAACAACCAGGTGTTAATGTGTTAGTCAGTGTTGGCATTTACCATACTCTGTCAAAAACCTTTATACAAGTGCCAATAAAGCAACGACAACGCAAAAAAGTGAAGATGTAGTAAACCACAAAAAGAAAATGTACCAAAACCAAAAAACTTCTAAGATTTGTGAAAAAATTATATCTGATCACTTGAAAACGTTCAGTTTCAACACTGTACAAAATTTTGTATTGCTCGTAGAGCTGTCGGACTAAGATAATTCAATGCAGATTTTTTTTTCAAAACTAAATATGTCATAGTTTTTTCTGATATCTGTATCATTTACAGTGTATTTACATTAATATATTATATTACAGTTCCTGTAGCAGTTGTTTTATTTAATCCTGCTGTGTAATGATAAAATACTTATAGTTACAATAATAAATATGCTATCAGTACAATTGTGTTTCATCTGAATCAGTTAACTGAATTACTAGGCAAGTGCCGGTGGAATTTTCTATTGTATGACTGCTCAAATTGTGCTGAACATTTACAGTTAATAATATTTGGAAATACATATACAGTACATTAAAAATGTAATATTTTAAAACATAAAAAGTATATACAGAGAAACTTCTATGTGGACCATAATATAGTGTAAAAAAGGGATAGTCTCCTTCAAACTGGATAATATGTTCACTAAACACATCCCTTATATAATAAGCAAAGTAATGTAGAAATAAAGAAAATATAAATATATATACATATATCAAGTAACTTATTGATGTGATAAATCACAAAAACATACCAATCTAGTATATCCAATGCATGTCTCACCATATAAATTAATGGTCTACACAAAAACTGTTTGAGGTTAAGGTTATATAGGTGTACCTGAAATTCATTATAGTGCATTTTCCTTTTCTTTTCGAACTCTAGCCGCCGCTGACGCACATCCTCAGGCTCCTCCATGTCTTCATCACTGTCGCACGGTTCCACGCACTTTGGCGGCTTATTCATACTAGCCGCTAGCTTTGCTGCTAATATATTTGCATCCAACTCATCTGCCGGCTCTAAATCACCGTCTATAGCCTCTGAGTAAGGAGTTTTCGGCTCATCTACTTTCATATGACCATAATCCTTATCTGGTGGATGAAATGTCTCCAAAATGTTCATTTCATCAAACCTCTGTTCTTTCGGCCTCTTACTTGTAGACGGCGTTCCCTCTGGCCCGTCGATACTTCGCGACGTCTTTAATATACCCTTAGAGGGTTTTTTCTGTAAATTCTGTGCCATGATATAAGGTCACAATTGCATTTTAAGTGCTTGGGCGTGAAGTTACTAATCAAGTTGATTTATTTTATTTTTCTGCGGATGACACACACGAATTCTACCATTTTCTGACAAAATGACAACAAATTGACATTGACATTGACGATTATTAAATGTGACTGCACTACACGGGTAAGTTTGCTTCTTGCATTTTAATGTCTAACTGCTTGCCATAAAAAAAATGAATAAATATTGTCTACGATTCAAGTAATTTCGAGAACGTTGCATACGGTAGATATATACAAACAAATACTCATACATAAACACAGTACATTTAAGTGTACACCAATAACATCACGTAATCAAGACAAATTTCATTTAGTCAAGTTATTAATTTATCATGGGTGTGATTGTTGAATTACTTCTAATAATTGTTTTTGGTAGGAATCTAAAAAAAATAATCTCTAAACAACACTAAACGCCCTGTTATTCGTTTGCTGATTCCATATTTGATGTAATAATCTAAGTCTTATTTCTAATTTAAATTGTTAGTTAAAAAAACGTTTAATTTTTTAAGGGAAAACTAAAAATGAGAATAAGAAGCGCTTGTTTAATTTTATATCCTGCACCTTAACAGTCCTCACCAGATTTAACGAAATTAATCTTAAAGATCTATTTGAAAATGAGTTTTTAAAGTTTATTGTGAATTTTTTGATCGTTTCATCAAATATGTTATTCTTATATTTCATTCGAACTATCTTAAATTTTATTAATTTCTTATTCCGGATGGCATGTTACTAAATACAATTTATGCACCTAGGAAGAAAAGTGACATTAAATAAATGTTTATATCGTAGCTTTTACTTGACTGTAAAATTTATAGCAAATTGTGGTAGGATGTCTATCCTTTTATTGATATATGTCATAGCAAGGCAACTTGAACTTATATTTCAAGATTTAAAAAATTTTTATTTGATACTGGCATAATAGATACAATGTAGAAGAAAGATAAAAGTTCTTTGAAAGCCATTAAGTCAAATGAACGAAAGAATGATAAAAGTTTTTTCAAATGTCAAATATCTTTGACGTCCCAGATGTATTGTAATTCTTAAAAAACCGCTTTGGTAACAATATTATTGGATGAAGTCATTCATTAGTTTCAACGATCAATTTATGTGTAAAGACGTACTTATTGTACAAAATAGTGTCAGGATCAAAAACATTAATAGTTATTAATATGGTTGAAGATTCTAGTCAGATTGCTAATAAGCCAAAGGTGTGATACGAATTCAATATTTTTTAATTAAATAAAATTTTAATCAGCTTGTGATAGTCTGTATAAAAACATGTAACTAATAATAATGAATTATTCGATTATTCAAAGTGCGCTTGCTCCGCAAGCTCAGTCACTGGAAAGAGATGAAGACAGATCCTCTGATTGTAAGACCTCTCTACCAAATACGATACGATATATTTTTTTTAATAGCCCATGTATGTCCCACTGCTGAGCACGGGCCTCTCCATTTCTGGAGGCAAGGATGTTAACCACCCACTTGTCCAATGCAGATTGGCAGGGTTACCAGACTGAATAAATATTTGTAATCCATACATTTATTCTGATGCTGAGATAGAACCTGCGACCATTGACTCCACGGGTGGAGGGCCCTGCCACTGATCCAATTGTTCGTCATGATACAATATGATAATGAAGAAATCTGCATTTATTTATTACCTTGGGTATTAAAGTTGTCCCTTATTTTTCAATACCTTATCACTTGTAATAAAAAAGGAATGGTATGCTGATTGTTACAACCTCAAGAGACTACCACTGATATATATCATTTGTAGTTACTTGACCTTCTTTTATAATTGTCATTGTTTTGCATCTGGCTTAAAAAAATTCATCAAAGAAGTAAATTACTTGATTCATTGTTACTATTGGTAACAAAATATTTGATAAAATTACATGTCAGCTATATAAAAACTAACAAGCACTATATAATATGAATTATTGTCAAAATTTTCAGACTAAGGCGACACGTCCAAAAGCTGTATATTTATGGACAGAGGCTGATGTGCAGAAATGGTTGAGACGCCACTGCAGTGATTATTATAATTTATATTGGGAAAGATTTCACGAGGTGAATTTTTGTATTACTATTCATTGATAAATGTTATGGTAAATATAACTGATACTATGGACCTGGTCATCTTTTTTTACACAGTTAAATGACAAAGGTATGAAGGGCTCTATTTCATCTTAAACAAGGTTCCTGCCTCTGGCGGTTTAGTTCTTCATATTAAGTGCCAATGCCGAATTGCAAAAAGTATTTGAAAATAATATGTTATTATTATAGTAGTCGCTCAAAGGGCTACGGAGTGGGCTATGCTTGGAGATTCTCTGATGGATAGAATTCGTTGAAGAATCAGAGTCACCAATATACCTCTTCAAGATAGCAGAGGTGGCAATGAGCTGGATGGGTCTGTCGGAGAGGTGAAAACTGTTGGAGTAAATGGGCGCTGAAGTGAAGAACACATCTCGGCAAACAGTGTGAGACACCCACTGCTAGTTGAAGCGACGATCTGCATAAGACTGATATCAGTTATTAGATAAGTGTAGCCAAAGATAGGTGACACTCCTTGGGCGATGACTATTTTCAGTAGTAGACTGCTGTTGGTTGATAGAGTTGTTGTAACATCAAGGTACAATTAGTAAAAACTGTCAATTTTAACTCCATATGTTATGACTTGAAGGGGTAAGGGCAGGGACCAAAAATCATTGCATTTTTAATGGATTTTGGATGAAGTTCATGTGACATTTTTAATGGATTTAATTTAAATTATATTGATTAATAAAATCACTTTTTACAGCATGACATAACAGGAAGAGCATTAGTACGCATCAATGACAACACACTCCTGCGAATGGGGATTACAAACAAGGAGCACAGAGAAGCTATATGGAGGGAGATTTTAAAACTGAGGCTCAAAACAGATATTGTGGAAATACGAGACTTGGAGAGAGCAGATTTCAATTATGACATGTGACAAAGGGAAGCCATGTGCTACAGAAATAGACAATCAGCATTTTTTAAACATACAGTTAAAGTATTGAACATTATAACGGCATTAAAGATAATGGCCCAACATAGAGTGGATTCTGAACAAAATGTAAAGAGTGGATTCTGAAGAAAACTTAATTTTTAGATGGTTTCTAAAGAGTTAAACATATTCTATATAAAGATGGACAATCAAACTTGCTAAGATTCACGAACACAAATCAGAAAAGCAATATTGTGTGTTTGCAAAGAAATGTATAGAGAGAGAATATTGTGTTTGTGTAATACCTATAGTATCACAGAAGTCTATGGGCCGTGTTGATTACTCTCCATCAGGCGAAACACTTGATCGTTTGCCCTCCTATCCCATATAAAAAAAAGAGAGAATAACTTATCAAGAAATGACTGTCAGCAAATCGTCCAATACCACAATATCACTTTTCACCACAAACAATGCTTTTCGCCTTGACACGAGGCATCTTCAGGCGAAGTAAACTCTATGAAAGACAACTGTAAAGTAAATCATTGTCTTTCGTAGAGTTGTTTTGCTGATTTGCTGGTTTTCTGCGGGAGTGTGGTACTTCCCTGGGCGAGCCGGTCCATTCATGCTACAGACCAATAATATGCCATTCTGGAGAAAGTACTCGTCTGCAGTGTTGGTCGACCACTTCAAAATTGTGTCAAATTCGTATAATTACATAATAATAATAATATTATATTTATTGACCATTGACGAGTTTACAGTTTTGTTTCACTTCCTGCCGAACTAGGGCGAACCCTGTACTACGGCAGACAGTTCCCTTCTATAATATGATACATTTATGGATTACATATATTATTCTAATCGCTATAATAATACTTAATGTAACTTTACAAATTTGAAATTTAAAAATTCAAATTAGTAATGTTACAAATTATACAAACCAAAACGAAATATAAAAAAGCACCTTACAAATATCGATGTCGCGCTTTTGTACATAGATTATATGTTGATTTCTGTAGTAACTTCAAATCTGTATTGTAATTGTAAATGCTACATGGCCGAAGAAATGCAGATAAGTAATCGCAGTATTATAAAAAGTAACATTTTTTGCCTGCTCCGAATATTTGAAATGAGAGTAATCATTATTTTGAAAATATATAAGTACAGCTACAGAAGTCTGCTTCTTTATGATGGAATGTATGTTCAGTTCCGAATTTTAAAAAAAAATCGCATCGTAAAATGTCTGGCCCGGAAAATATGTCATATCATACTATAGCAAGATAGGTTATGAATGACTCACGTGGCACATATGTTATAAGATTTAGACTAAGAGATTCTTATTAAGATGTAGCCTAAGAAGAAGTCGTCTGCACTCATTCGCACACAATAGTACAATGTAAACAATGATTTCTCAGAAATGAAATAGTAAATGTTATATAATATAATAAGTAAAATATTGTTAAAATATGGTTGTGTATATAGCGAATATTAAATATATGCTCAACTTGTGTGTGTGTTTGGTTATTTCCAGCAATATATAACATGTAAATAAATAGAAGTGTTTCATTGGACAAGAAGGCAAACGAGCAAGTGTCGTTTTATGGGAAGCAATCAACGCTGTCCATAGACATTGTAGAAGCGCTGTCAGCCTTGTAAGCATTGCCATTTAAAGAATAAATGTTGGTTTTTAAAATATTTTTTGTATAATAAAAATGTTTTTTAACATAAAATTATAATATATTTTTAATAAAAATGTATTTTTTATTAAAAATATATTATATTTTATAATAATATAAATTATTATAAAATATATGCATAAATTTTATAATTTTAAAAAGTAATTTAAATGCATTAAAAACTTATTGATCTAAGGAAATGTCCGATATTTTCCGTAATGGTCGGAAATATTTGTTTACTATTTGGGAACCCTATGTCCAATTAGTACAGTGGCGGAGCTCTCACATGTGGAATCAATGGGTGCGGGTTCGATTCCCGCATTTGAATAAATATATGTATGTATGGTTTAGATATTCCGATTGCCCGCTAATCCGCATTGGACAAGCATGATGGGTTTATGTCCGTTCATCCAAAAATGTGGACACTCATATCCAGCTGTGGGACATATGAAAAAAAAATGTGTTTGACTTAACACATTTTTTTTCATATGTCCCACACTCAGTCGATAATGTGGTGTAATAAGTCACGAAGCTTTCAATTTTAAAAAATCATGAAAAGATCAATTGCTTAACGAAGACGAAATATTACGTAATATGTTGTACGAAAATACCCGATAATTTCTTTGCTGGATATTTTCTTTGCTTTTTTAACTAATTACGATCCCTACCATAAAAAAAGGTTTGCTATCAATCATGATTTATTTTTGTTCCAAGCATTAGAACAAGTCACTAATTACAATGTAGTAACATTGTAATCAGTGACTTGTTCTACTTTTAAAGCAGAACTCACTACCTATATATCGAAAGCGTCATATCGAGACGTATCGGTACCACTGCCAAGTGGGATTCGCAGCGAACGTGTCCCATGATGAGTTTGTCGCGTGGCTAGGAAGTGTTTGAAATTAATTAAAATATCGATGTATAAATATTTTAAAATATCGTGTATAAATTAACTAAACTACCGATGTATAAACTAATGAAAATATCGATGTATAAATAAATTAAATATCGATGTATAAATTAATTAAACTTCGATGTATAAATTTAGAACCCGAAGAGTCGCAGTCAATGATCATCTTGATCCAGAACAGACTATCGTCGATGAGAAATTTCCTCGAAATCGTCCAGCAATGTCTACTTTCGGATTAGATAGAGGGATTAGAAGATAGAAGGACACAGATATCAAAGAAAGTTTTATTGCAAATTCTATTCTATAAATCTTAAAAGGGTTGTGTCGGTAAGTGTTCATTTTGCGGTTTACTACGTTTTCGCTTATTTGCGTAGATATATACGATATATTGACCATCGATAATTACATTATAAAGTGAAGCCATCCCTAGCTGCGCCCGCTGTGAAACATGCCAATAACGGTTGGCACCTCGTCACTCCCGGTCGAATATTGGCGCGCGCGTACTTTATTACGTTCTGTGCTTGATTGATAGCGTGCGTCCAGATAATTTATACACCAATATATTTTTAGTTGCCAGCCAGCTATCGTTGGTAAAATGTATTTGGCGTTAATGTTGTGACAGGCAAAAAACACTTTAAACTTTAACGGTTTTATTAACCTATCGAATACCGCAGACATGAATTCAAATCATACGAAAACGTACGGATGACATTAATTCTTGTCCAACTAAATATATGTACATTCAAATGTTATTATTTTTATTTCTTCTTATTGGTTATCTAACTAGGTTTCAATAATTGTAACTGAAACTATATTGTCCGGTCAATCTATACATTAGAAGGTCAATTTTTTTCCATGTACCGGAACGATGGGGAATTTTGAAATGTTGTTTTTAATTATGTTTTAAACAATTTTACTCAGTTACAGCTGGATGGGAATTTATGTACCTTTGCTCTTATTTTTTGGCCTAATTTGATCAGACTACTGGTTAAATTTTAAATTTTTATGATTAAAACATAAAGAGCTTTTAGAGTTAATTTCTAGCTCTTGTACCGCGCGCACCGATGTGGTATCATGCGTTTTTTGATATTTTAGACGGCTCGGTATTCCAAAGGTAATACACTTAAATAAAAATGTGGGCCGCCTATTATTATTTTCTAGTTTGTAATTTGTTTTTATTAGAAGTGTAATCGATAAAGTAAATATACGAGTAATTAATTCGAGTCTGGTTACCCCACCAATCCGCGTTGGACAAGCGTGGTGGATTAATGACCATTCCTCCAGAAATGGGGACTTGGTAATTAGGTAAGAATTATATAAATTGTTCTATAATTACACTTCCTTTGGTAAACACACAATATTATTTATCTGTATTATTTGTATATTTGGGGTCATTGTTTACAAGAGATGAAAAATGTAAAGGTGACATTGAAAGGCGAGTGAAAGCTGGTAATCAGGTTAATGGAGACTTGCACTCCTTTATGAAAAGTCAGAATGTGTCTAAAACGGTCCGACTGGCAATTCTTTTTCGGAGTCTGATGTACGGTAGTGAAAGTTGGGTTTGGCAGAAGTGTCGTGAAACCAGATTGAATGCTGTGGAAATGAGAGTATTAAGAAGTATGTGTTGGGTAACTTTGAACTATGAACAATAAGGAATAAAGATATAAGAGAGCAATGTAGAGTAAAAGAAGGTGTCGTGACAAAAGTTGAGAAAGGGATGCTTAGATGGTTTAGTTACATAGACAATTTTTAAGAAAGGCCTGGTTAAGGGTACCCATAACCGACGAGCTTGCACGAAGAGAGTGATGAGTGTGGAAGAAGTAAGGAAAGTATGCCGAGATCTTAGCAAATGAAAATTTGTAGTCTCTGCCTACCCCTACGGGAAACAGGCGCGATGATATGTATTTTCTGTATTTATTTGCTTTTACGGATCTTAGCTAAATAAATTTCTGTCTGTTCACAAGCGATAAATTGGAATAATAACAAAAAGATAAGCGATGCTAATAAAATTGCTGGCTTCTCTAAAACAATTCATGAAGAATTCCTGGAAGCGCTCCGTAGCGGCCGAGATGAAATTCATCGGGTTGACGTGGCCTGAAGTGAAGCGCGTCGCTCAAGACCGATCGCAATGGAGAAGCACTGTGGACGCCCTCTGCCCCACCTCAGGGACATAGGATCATAAGAAGAATGAGGAATTCCCGTAGAGAACCGGCACTCTATTGTGATGTGCATACACATGTCTGTGAGGATGACGTCGTGACAGACAGACGGCGCGTCGTGTGGACTCAGATGTTCGGGAACTGTGCCAGCAGCACGTACCATCACTCAATGTACACAAATTGGAGGAAACGCGGCTATAAATAACTCAACTAAGAAATCATGAAATCACAACTATATTTATCTGTTGAGTTCCGGAGCCCCAACCTCCTCTCTCATAGTGACTAAGGAATTTGACCGGCAATGCACATGGTGATTAATAGTCAGGCGTTACTTTGCGGAAATCCTTTACTATGTGGACACTAAGAGTTTTTTTTTACTTGGATAAGATCCGCGAAAAGCGAACCAAAGTAGAAAAATAATAATGTGCTTTAGTGGATGAATAAAAGATTATTTTATTAACGGTTGAAAATTCGAACAAAATATGTACATAAATATATATAGGACAGTATAAACTAATAGTAGGAATTTAAAAATTATTCCAAAAAAAAGTAATTGGTGCTTCAAGGTCGATATGATTCGTGGATATGCATGTGGAGGTTACCTCTGATCGAACGAACGAAGAATCAAAACACAGAGAATTAGATATAGAATATATATTAGACATAGAGTGTAGTATTAGATATAGAATATAGATTATTTTGATTGTTCGTTCGTTCGTTCCATACTTATATGGAGCTAAATGCACTGATGGTTATAGCGAGCGTGTGCGCTGACTGTTAAGTGTTTGTTATCTCTCTACAATCTGTCCACTATCTGTCCTTTGTAACTCGATTCGTAGATGTTAATGCTGGTAGTCTGTTAGGCTTTTACAGCTTTATCGTATTTAGGGCCCGCGGACAGCTCGGGGGCCCGCGGGCTGTCCTTTGTATATTTCTCGACCAGGTCTTTATACGGTGCCTGCGCAAACCGTGGGAAAAGGTATTGTGCCTTGCCGAGAGTGCGGCTACAACGTGAGACAAAGGTCTATTGTTTAAACCGTTACGATTAGCAATAGTCTTTTCGACGCCACCGTTAGAGGGTTGTAAGTCAATTCCCTTTA
Organism: Baronia brevicornis; assembly: GCA_031353405.1. Lineage (NCBI taxonomy): Eukaryota > Metazoa > Arthropoda > Insecta > Lepidoptera > Papilionidae > Baronia > Baronia brevicornis. The sequence goes on from JASFAT010003679.1 coordinate 804,179, forward strand.
TAAATTGTGCAGTCCGCTACATGCGAAATGGAAGGCGGGGTGATCCACCATCGTCTTTATTTACCCATTGTAAAGCTATATGTGGTGTATAAGTACTTATGAGTAATATAATCGCTTTAGCTTGTAACATGTTTACAAGTTTCATTTGTAGATAAGAATATAGTCGCACAGGACAGCCATCTTGAAATAGACATTTTAATGACCCTCATTTGTTTATTGTTCCTCCTGTGCGTCTGCCCGATGGAGATGTTTATAGGTCGAACGGCACCTTGGAACATGGTCCCCGGGAGACATATTTTATTTGTATTGAGTCGTTTGCTTGTTGGATAAAGAACAAACTTTGAAGTTGACGAGTTCTTGAATGGAGACTGCTTTATTAACGTAATATGGTATGCGACCAGCAAGATGGAGCGACAATGTACTTAGTTTGGCTGACAAAGAATGTTTTATGTTAAAGTAATATTTCAGACTCCCATAGCCGAATTTATTTATTTTATTTTATTAATGACATTTAACAGATGAAATTGGATGGACCACTGTAGGTTCCACTAGGCAGGCCTATGCTGAGACCTTCCGATTCGGTCATTATTCAGATTTGGAATATATACATATATAAATACACATAAATAAGTAAATATATATATATATATATATATATATATATATATATATATATATATATATATATATATATATATATATATATATATATATATATATATATATATATATATATATATATATATATATATATATATATATTTAAAATAATATAAGTGCCAGCAAGTGATGCTACTACCCTGTAAAAATCATATGCATTTGGTTTTTAATTAATGATTTTAATTTTTTTTTTCTTCTATTTTCTTAGTTCTGTCTTGTATTGCTAAATGACTTTAAAAATCGTATCTCTAATTTTTTATTCCTATTGATACGAAATACTTACCAATTTCAAAAATTTGCGGTTGGTGGTGAGATTCGAGCCCAAGGGGTCGGTGTCGACTTCTATTTTGTTATTTCTGTGTCTTGTTTTGCTAATTTACTTTAAAAAGCCTATCTCTAGATTTTTCATATTGCTACAAAATAATTACCATTGCCAAAAAATTGCGGTTGGTGAGATTCGACCCCAAGGGGTCTATATCGACCACTTTGGCATTCCCAGGCTTAGGTTGTTTCTCTGTTCAGTGAGTGGAAGTTTTGACTGAGCCATCTTCCAGTTTTACTCTGTGGTTTATACATATTGAGATTGATGTTTATCTTTATTGTTACCAGGTGACGAGTGAGTTTGTTACTGCAACTGTACACGTGTGTTTATAAATATTGTGCTTAGGGATTAACTGTTTATTTTAACTTCTTCTAGTTTCATATACAGATCGGATATCGGATAAATATTTAAAACAAAATTTAGGTCGATTATTGTGAAATACAAATTATTGAAACAAATTTAAATTGTTTTTCTACCGGAAATTGATCTGAGCATGTGGGTCACTTGGTGAAAATAAACATCTACATATCTACATACCTCATGAATTAAAACAATTGAACACAAGACTTTTTAAAATAAGACTATATGAATGGCTAATAGATTTATAATATTAAGGACTTTTTTGCTTTAAAAGATCGATGGAACGTATCTTCTAACAGTGTCTCTCCAACATGCGAAGGTTGACAGCCAATTCAGTACAACTTTCCTTCTCCTTCGCGAGGTGTAGCAGTTCTGGAGCACTCGCTATATCGGTCCACTCCCTGATATTATGTAGCTAAGACTTTCTTTTTCGATCAACTTGTCTTTTGCCCGCGACTTTTCCCATCATGATCAATTGCAGCAATTTGTACCTGTTACGTCTCATAATATGACCTAAGTAAGCAACTTTTCTACCTTTGACGGTCTGCATAAGTTCACGTTTTTGCTTGACTTGTCGCGAGAACCTCGTGGCTAATCCACCTAATGTATGTAATAGATAAATCAATTATAATTTTAATGACAATATAATAGTTTAGTTATGTATTTAGATCTTTATGTTTGTAATAATTAATGAAATTTGTACGCCATAAGTTGCAATGTGATGGAGCTTTTATACGTCTTTTTTCATCTTGTTATACCTCACATTATACAAATAAAGAATTATTAATGGAGTCAGGCGTTACTTTGTGGAAATCCATCACTATATGGACAGTCAAAAGTTTTACTTAGCTAAGTTCCGCGACAAGCAAAACAATAACAGAAAATTAAAAATCTCCGTTGGGTTTAGTGGATTTATTTGGAACTTAAACCAAAAACTTACCGAAAATCGGCCATCAACTCTCCACCCACCAACCACTATACACAACACCAAACACACATTATCACTTTTCCATCTTGTAAACGACACGTGTCGACACATTTTTAATTTTCTGTTATTGTTTTGCTTGTCGCGGATCTCAGCTAAGTAAAACTTTTGACTGTCCAAAATAAAGAATTATTATTATTTTTACAGACTCTTGCCGTAACCACAGAACTTCAATATTATTCCGTGACATGGGGGCTTCTGTTCTAGTACCTTCAGCTTAGGTGACAACAACGGTTTCTCTAGTACTTGACTGTGACGTGAAAAGTGCGCGAATTTGGCGTCCTATAATGACTTTACGTCATTACAAGATCTAGCTGATACTATCCTAGTCAAGGGCTAGTATCAGCTAGATCAGCAAGCTAAGAGGGCCGTAGGGTGACTTTAGGATCACTTGTGAGAATGGCCACACCTCTGAGAGACGGTTGTGCAGAAGCGTGAACCTGAAGATAGAGATAATATTGCGATCCGCTTTCGAGCCAGTTAAACCACAAAGTCCTGGATTATTTCAAATCACTACTTACTTACGAATCCGCTAGTAACTAGTATGTTTGTATTTTTTTTTTCACACACATATAAGGTGTCTGATGGCATATTTGAGTTTGAAATAAAATAGAATAGAAAAAACTTTATTCATGTGTTTTTTTTTACAATAACTAAAGTTAAAACCTAAATAATATAACATTATGCAAACAAACAAAATAAAAAGAAAATAATTTTAAGCTAATAAGGATCACAAAATGGTTCAGCATATGTCAGGCATTCTATTGGAGCACCTGGCGCTGGTTTTTTAGCAAGAACCAACGTGGTCAGATCGCGGACATACATACACATTACTTGTATATATATACTATTACTCATACTCATATACTCATAAATGCACATACAATACAATACAATTAAAAACAACTAAATCTTGTCATAAATCCACCGCAACTAAGAGAACAAGTTCCTGTCTGCATGCTTAAAATTAGAGTTTTGTATTTTTGTTTAAATCATAACTACTACATTCAAACAAGGATTATTCAACCATATTTATTATATATGAGGTTATAGGTCAAATAACCCTTATCTAATCTTTTATTATATTTAAAATAAAGGAAATATATTTTTTTTATAAATAGATAGATTTATACACTTATATATAGATAATATGTTATATAATTATACAGAAAATAGTAATGTAAAGTATTTATAACATAAGTTTTGACCATCAGATGTTTATATCATTTGAATTTTAATAGAAAATGTATAGAATAGAAACACGACAACAACAAATAGCGTGTTGTCACTCGATGCCAAGTATTAGCACGCTCCATCAGACGCGGGATCGATTGTTGTTTGACAATAAAATGCAATGATTTATTGATGCCAACCGCCGTTCGAAGATGTCATCGGTTCTGAATTTTACAAATACCATAAATTCATATATATACAAGTATCAAAAATTTATGGCTCAATGTTTGTATGTACAAATGCCTTGTAAACTATTGAAATTTAAAAATAATAAATTGTCTATGTCTTCCGGGAATTTTACCATCCATTTTCCCTAAAATCGTCTTCTGGAATTTATGTGCAAGTTGATAAACATTGATATGAAAGCATTATATTAGATATAAATAGATTTATTGTAATTCACTGCTTCATTATGTAGCATAATTTCGTGTTAATTGAGATTTACAGCTGCAGCGCGCGTCCCAGTTGGCAGTTGAAGGGGTCATCTTAAACCCATTATAATAATAGTAATAATAATAAACATTATATTGGGATCGATCCATTATCACGGATTGGTATATTGTTATAATAAACATGATATTGTGATAGTGAATCGAATTACACGAACTAATAATGATAATGGATATTAGTGTTCCGTAGGACGAGAATCTTATAAAAGCGGAAAAAGTTGAACAAATAAAATGAATTTACCTCGTTCATGAGATATCCACGACGTCGGCTCAGTGGCATGGCTATCTTCTGCGGAGTCAATAGTCGTTCCATCAGGGGTTCGATCCCCGTATTGAAATAAATATATGTATGGCCTACAGATATTTATTCCGAGACTGGTAACCCTACCAATCCACATTGAACAACCGTGGTCGGTTTATCCGTTTCTCCAAAAATGGAAAGGCCCGAGCCGCGCAGTGGGTCATATATGGGCTGTGGAAAGAAAAGCGATTTGAACGCAAAATTACGTTAGGTAATCCAAGTTATCTGGATTATCGCTGGAGCAGACGAGTGGTGGAGTGGAGATCGCGTATTGGCAAAAGTAGTGTGGGACGCTCTACGCAAGGCGGCTGGCGGAAACTGGATGTGTGAAGCCAAAGATCGGACTAGGTGGCGCTTTTTGGGGGAGGCCATGTCCAGCGATGGATTGCTGTGAGTGACTCTGAATTATTCAGGTATATTTAAGTTTTCATCGCCTCGCACTATTAGAGAACGTAGGATAGCGTTTCCAGGTAACTGTCGGTAATACCTAAAAGTAATATATTCACCGAACTCAGTCTAATTTTGCAAGCCTTTGAAAGAGAGACTCCATTAATATACCTAAGCAACTGGCTGAAGGTACTAAATTTGAAATTGATTTTCACAGCTAATTTATGTAGGTAAAACTATTAACTACACTTTTTTAGTGCAGGTTCATAATTTTAAAGAAAGTATCTGGGAACCATCGATAGTCGAAAGCTGACATTTCAGAGAATCAAGCCCGGGCGCGTGAGGTGTCAGAATATACTTTTTACGAGTACAACAAGGAAACGTCTGTCCTCGCTGCCTGTCTAGTGAAGTATTTATTGTATTGCTTCGTTATCTACTCCGATTATTTTAAGACTTTTTTTTAAATTAATGAACCATCGACAGGAGTTACAAAAATCACATTGTTCTAATTAATTTTTACAAAATATTAAAATAAACATGCATCATCATCATCATCAACAGTCTGCGGCAGTCCTCTGCTGGACATAATCCTCCCCCATGAAGCGCCACCTAGTCCGATCTTCGGCTACACGCATCCAGTTTCTGCCAGCCGCCCTGCGCAGGTCGTCGCACCATCTAGCCGGGGGGGTGTCCCACACTACGTTTGCCGAGACGCGGTCTCCACTCCAGCACTCGTTTGCTCCAACGATTGTCGGATCTCCGACAAACGTGACCAGCCCATTGCCACGTTAGTTTTCTAATTCAAAAGGCTATGTCGGGTACTTCAGTTTTCTGTCGGATTTGTTCATTCCGAATCATATCTACCAGAGAAACTCCAATAAGAAACTCAAATGTACAATATGGAGCTCCATATCGTTATAAATAATGAAACACCGCAAAATGATGAACTTACCACCAGAGCCAATAAAACTTTTTTGGATTTCTGAAAAGCTTGTATCTGATTCTTCAAAAACGGTCAATTATAACGCTGTACAATATTTTCTATTCGTCATAGAGCTGTGAGACTTAAACCATTCGATGCAGTGTTTTGATGTGATCGGAATATACAATAATTATTTTTTAATATCTGTGTAATTTAAAGTATTCTCGCTTTTTTGTGTGGAAATAAATAAAAAATAAAAATTCGACATTTTAAAATCAAATTTTACTTGTGGTAGAGCCACGCTGCAGACGAATACTTTGTCAAGAATAACGTATTGTTTGTATGTACCATGAATGGGCCGGCTCGCTCAAGGCAGTACCACGCTCCCGCAGAAAACCGGCGTCTGAGTGGTAGCTTCAGGTCCCACCCCTTCCCTTCCCCTTCACCCTCCCACAATGACACTGCACTGCCTGTTGCACTCGGGATGTCTATGGGCGGCGTTGATTGGTTTCTGGTGTCACGCTAGCTCGTTTGCGTCATTATTCCATAAAAAAATAATATGCAGTGGCGAAACGTGTATATCGCTAAAAAAGAAGACAAAATTGACTGTAACTTCTTTTTTTATTACTTATTTATTATATAGGAATGGTTTTATAATAATTTCTCCAACTATGGTAGATAATCAGTTCATTTTTGTTACATACATAAATTCATATTGTCACGCCTGTGTCTCATAGGAGTAGGCAGAGACCACAGATCTCCATCCGCTGCGATCCCGGCACACCTTCTTTGCTTCCTCCACACTCATCCATCTTTTAATCCATCCTTCCTCTCACATTCATCGTAGCGAAACGGCTCCCCGTTAGTCGCTTCGGGCCTTCTCGGGAATCAGGACGTGACGGGTCGCGAACCACGTCGCCGTCATTTCTAACACCTAAAGCCCCGCATGCTGAGGTAAAGTACTATAGTACTCGGGGGAGCCCGATCCCGGGACGGTCGGCACGCTTGCAACTAAGCTCGCCTCTAGCCACGCATCCATTGGCACGGCAGACCGTATATTGGCGGAAAGGAATGGAAAAGGATAGAGAAGAAAGGAAAGGGCAGGAGAAAGGAATTTTTGCTTTTTCTGTAAAATATACTCATACGAACTACGGATTATGATCATTAATTAGGCTGACGATATATATAGCTAAACTAAACCCAACACGACACAACACGACCAAGAACGTTGGATACGATAAACAAGAATTACTCTAGGTATTAGTGTAGTGTCGACATTTTGTTTTCGTAATATAAATACACGGCATGCATTGAACGCATTGTCGTGCCAGCAGACGTCTGCCACAAGTTAAAGGCTGTAGCGATCATCTCGCTGTCTGATCTTCTTCATCTTTTCGTGTCAGTGGTTATTGCTCCCCTCTATGCTCGTCCGCCTGAGGGGCGCCCGCTCTCACGCGAAATCCTCTTCGCCGCCTGGCTCTGGGAGAGCCAGCGACAGACCGAACGTAGCAATAGGTCCAGCCACATCTCGACGACACGAAGTCGTTAAAGGATGCCCAAAAACCGCTGGGAACAGCGGCATCTAGGACCAGGGGGGGGGGGCGGTCGCCCCTTTGAATTGCTGTGCGAGCAGTGGAGTAGGCTCGATCCCACACCTCTGTGGGTGTGAATGTCCCCGAATGTATGTATGTAACACAGTAATTCGCCACTATAATGGCAACAGCATTCGCCTCGATAAGGTCTTCGAATGTGCCTACAACGCTCATATTATGTCTACAACGATCCACCTATGTACGGAGTCTATTAGGAGATCTCGATATAAGAGATCCATGAACATGCGGGTTACCTGGTAGTATGTACACATACGCTGACATACAATATTGACGACAATTAGACACAATCTCTAACATTAAGTTTTAGTTATTATTTCTTGTTTACATAAAATAAAGTGGTAAAACAAAAAAAAAAGAAGAAACTAATAGTCATAGTTCATTTTTAAAAGAAGTTAAATTATACAAAGAAAACTCTTCAGCTTATGACTTGTACGCGGTCATCTTAAGCGGTAGGCACGGTGACAGTCAGGCGGGACAACAGTTCTAAAATAGCCACCATTTTAATGGCTCTCCTGTGTTTATTGTTCGTTGTCCACTTGGCTCGGTGATGAGCCGGTGATGAGCAAACTTGATTGCTGAACTGAGAATTTAATTTTTGCCAATTTTAAACAATAAATTTTCTTTGCTCTTCTTTTTAATAGGTTAAGATTGACAGACTTGTGTCCTAATTTGTTTTACCGTTGTCCAATTTGTTTTATAAAATAATCTTTAGTTTCGTCCGAGACTTCCCGAAACCAGATCTTTTGACTGTTAAGTCAGGTATTCTAATCATTGTGCCAAGCGATCGTCATGGCATTATTTTATTCGTAGTAGACGCTTTTCGAGTCAGGTATCAGATAATTTAGAATAATGTTATTTAACTGTTTTTTTATCAATTAAGTCACATATAAAAAGTAATAATATACAACAATATACCTCATGAATTAAAACAATTGAACACAACATTATTTAAAAAAAGGCTAAATGAATGACTAATAGATGCCAAGATTTATGATATTAAGGACTTTTTTTACTTTAAAAAATCAATCAAATGTATGTAATAGATTAACAAAAGTGATATATAAATGTAATAATTAATTATAATTTTAATGATAATATAATAGTTTAATTATGTGTTCAGATCTGTAATAATTGTTTGAGTTATTTTAATAGTATGTAATAATTGAAGAAATTTGTACGCCATAAGTGGCAATGTGATGGAGCTTTTATACGTCTTATTTTTCATCTTGTTACTCCTTACATTATGCAAATAAATAATTATTAGTATTAATAGAAGGAATATCAATGTTGTAAACAACGATTTACACATAAGAAATTATCCGTTATTTATATTTTCTCGAAATAGATTTCCCGCTAAAGCAAATGTGTGTCTTATGTCGGGCATTATTCAACTCGAATATTTGGCAATAGAGGATTAATGTCCCTAACAAACACTTCTCGCGTATAAGATGCGAAAGCGAATCGTGTGCTGGCGTCATTATGAACGTGCCACGCCATTAACACCGCTTGGCATGCCTCCGTTGCCAAATTAAAACCGAGAAATTGTCTCGCAAATCTCGTACGCGTGCGGTTATTACGAAATGAACGCGATGCGAGTGAGGCAGCCTTCTTAACTTTATTGTGTCAGCCCCAGTGGGACGTAGACGCCCGCCGCGCGCGGGAAAACGCTCGCGACTGCCTCGGTATTAAAATTTTCCCGCCTTGTGTGGTACGGTTTACTTTTTAATTTCAATGTGACAACTGAAAGTAACTAGTCTCAATTATTATCAGCCAGTGTTTTAGTGCTCTTTTGTTGTTTTTTAATAGTGATTTTTTGTTAAGATAAATCGAAGGTTTGTATTATGGTTTTTTTGGTTATGTATTATGATTATGTATCCATGCAAAAACGAAATGAAAAAGGAGTAAACCGTAAAATGAAAATTTACCACAAGAGCCGAAAAAGAAATAATATTTTTGAAAAAATTGTAATGTATGATCACTCAAAAACAGTCAGTTCCAACGCTATACAAAATTTTCTATTAGTTCTAAAGCTGTGACACTCAGAACATTCGACGCAGTATATTTTTCTATACCGAATATGTAATAATGTATTTGATATCTGTGTCATATACAGCATTTTCGCTTTTTTGTTCGTATATAACCCATATAATAGTTATATACTAATATATATATGATTAAGTTATTAAATTATATGATAAAAAAATTAAATAAATGTCCAATCATATACATTAACGATATATTTTATTATTAAATAACCTTAATTATAATTATAATATGGCACCCATGGATAGTTCAGCCACATCTCGACTACGCGAAGTCGTTAAAGGATTCCCAAAAACTGCTGGAACCCAAATAACTGCCGCCCCTATGTGTTGCTGCACGAGCAGTGACTACTACATGATGAACCCCACTGGGTTCAACCCCGAGACTAGATCCCTGTATATATGTATGTTTTCCAAGTCATTTGTATAGGAGAGATTTCATATTATTTTCTATGGGATGAGTAGGCAAAGCCCGAGAACTTTGTAGCACCATAACTGTTGCCACTCTTCGAGATGTGGCTAGGCTTGTTTTTTAAAGTTTCCAGTGTCGCAATCGTTTGGAAATATCGTTGTAAATCGACGTAAACCCACCACGCTTGTCCAATGCGGATTGGCGTGGTTACCAGACCCGGAATAAATATTTTTAATCTATACATATATTTATTTCGATGCGGGGATTGAACTCGCAACCATTGTTCGCGGGCAGAAGACCCCGCCACTGAGCTAATTGGTCGTAAATCATATATTGGTGATATACTCGTATTCATTCAGTTGATAGGGATAAAACTTTTCTTAAAGGCGAGTTGTGCGGTAGTGTAAATCAGCGGCAGAAACTATTCCAAACAATTCTTTGGAGTACTACTGAGCTCTTCCAAACCTACCGAGAGAGCACTACTCCGAAGACGCTAAAAGATGAGATGTCCCTCCGCGTTGCCAAAGACTTGGACAAACGTGGTGCGTTTCTCCAGAAATGGGGATGTATACGTATAACCCACAGTGAAAAGTAGGAGATGGCTCAGTCAAAACCCCCACTCATTGAGCAGAGAATCTGATTTTCTGCCATCGCCCGACGCCGACGGAAATGAAGCGTTGAGCAACTTGAAAGATTCCAGCCAGATAATTATAAATATCAATATCAATATCAATATCAGCCCGCGGCAGTCCACTGCTGGACATAGGCCTCACCCAAGGCGCGCCACCTAGCCCGATCTTCGGCTACACGCATCCAGTCTCTGCTAGCCGCCTTGCGCAAATCGTCGCTCCATCTAGCAGGAGGGCGTCCCACACTACGTTTGCCGAGTCGCGGTCTTCACTCCAGCACTCGTCTACTCCAACGATTGTCGGTTCTCCGACAAACGTGTCCAGCCCATTGCCACTTCAGTCTGCTAACTTGAAGAGCAATGTCGGTGACTCTGGTTCTCTGGCGAATTTCTTCATTTCGAATTCTGTCCACCAGAGAAACCCCGAGCATAGCTCTCTCCATAGCCCTCTGAGCGACTTTGAGCTTGGCGAGGAGACGGACTGTTAGTGTCCACGTCTCGGCACCGTAAGAGAGTACGGGCAGGACGCACTGGTTGAAGACTTTTGTCTTCAGATAATTATAAAACAATACGTGAAAATACCAATACTGCTGCACCCTGATTGTTACAAATGTTTTGGCAATTAAGTGAAATGACATTATGCATAGTAAAAGCACATGCAAGGCACCATCTTAGTGGAGGAGATTGTTTCAACACTGCCGCCTGGTATCGGATATTAACCCTGCGGAACAGGGATCCTTTATCTTTTTTATGGGTTAGGAAGGAAAACGAGGAGGAGTGTCACCCGATGGAAAGCAATCAACGCCGCACATAGACATCTGCAGCGCCATAGGCAGTGCAGAGACGTTGGCGATCTTTAAGGAGTGGTATTATAGGATTGCGGGTGAGGAGGGTGAGGGTGTTGGGCCTCCGAAACTCACCGCTCACCGTACGAAAAGCGCTAACTAATCTACCACTCAGAAGCCGGTTTCCTGCGCGAGTGTGGTACTTCATTCGCCTGATGGAAAGCAATCAACGGGCGGCGTTGATTGCTTTCCATAGACAACCGCGACAGTCCAGGAGTCACGGTAGCGTTGCCGGCCTTTTAAGTATGTGTAGGCTTGTTTTTTGAAGGTGCCAATGTCGTATCGGTTCGGAGAGACCGCCGAAGGTATCTGCCGTATGAACGGTAATATAAAAAAGCTACCACTTCGCCAATAGCCCGTAAAGGTGCGGTAATAGAGTGAGCTAGTTCGTTCGCTAACATGTCTCTATCACAATTAAAAAATTTATTATAAATAATTCGGTTCTAAATCCAAAGTATCGAATAAACATCAAATTTATTTCTCATGTTTGTTATTGTTTGGCATTGGGGCCAGGGTTGTGACAGCGCACCCGCCATTTGGTTGTCTTCACAACAAACAACTGCGTTCGTTTCACATGTCAGTGCTTTTTGTTTATTTAAAAACGAAAAAAATATTTATGACCTGCTGACGCGGTGTTGCCAGTGGCAGCGGTCAGCAACAAAGATCGCGTTTAAGAACATAGTTTAAACAATCGACTTAGGACTTTTCCCGCCAACTTACATCAGTGACGTTGTGTTTTTTTTTTCATTTTCATAATCTTGTATTATTGTTCATCAGTTCTATTGTTTAATTGTGGTGGCGTATTGTGCAATATCGTTCGATTAAGGCGTATAAGTGAAGTGATATAAAATAATTGCGTGTATCGTAACTTTTTAGGTTGACTGAAAAAGGTCCATAGAAGGTTTTGGTAGAATAGCTACCATTTTGTCAAGACGTAACGTGATAAGCTGACTTGTTACATTTCAAGATATTACAAGATATTATTGTTTTATACTTGACACTGGCATAATAGTTACAAGTAATTGCCATCAAAGAAAAGAAAACAAATCGACTTAAATGTTTATATTATCTGTCAGAGTATATATCGACGCAAAAAAAGCGAAAAGGTAGTAAACCGCAAAATGAAAACTCACCACCAAAGCCATATTTTAATATATAAAGCCATATTTTAATATATAAAGCCATATTTTAATATAATAGCCATATTTTAGTCATTTTCAACGCTGTATAAAATGTTCTATTGGTTGTGGAGTCGTGAGACTCAGATTATTCCACGAAGTATTTTTCTCTGATTCAAATATGTAATATTTTTTTTGACATTTGTCATTTACACAGCGTTTTCGCTTTTTGGCGTCAATATGCTATTTTAATTATGCCCATTACTTTGAATTTTATACTTAAACCTTGGAATAAGGTAAATTTACAACTAATTGTCTATTATTAAATTTCTTCGCCTTCGTTGATGGCAATAAGCCCATTGCCAGTTGATTTCGCCAATTCTAAAAGCATTCAAAGTCATAGACACAGAACGTTATACTTTAGTTTGCATCTTTGTATAATCTTTTGTAACTGAGATTTCATTTAGTCGAAATCTTTAAATTTCGTAGACTTTTCCCGCCAATTTACATAAGTTGTTTTTGTGCTTTTATTCCATTCTCACTACATAATGTTATTAATATAATATACATAAGTTATAAGAAGGTCAGAAAGTATCTTTGCCTACCCGCCTGTCCCGGTTGTTATGGTATTGGTACACGGGTACGCGACCCCGGCCTCCCGAGCTACTACCCTATCACTCCTTGTCTTCCGTTGCGGTAGTATCATATCCCTATCACCCTGTCTAAATCCATCTTTCCTTTCTCCTGTCCTTTCCTTTCTTTTCTATCCTTTTTCCTTCCTCTCCGCCAATTCACGGTCTGCCGTGCCAATGGATGCGTGGCTAAGTGCGAGCTTATTCGCAAGCGTGCCGACCGTCCCGGGATTGGGCTCCAATTTGGGCTCGAGTGGCTCCCCATTCGCCTTCGCCGAAATGTTCACATACTCTCTTTTCTTTACTTTATTTTATTTAACCCTTTGATATCCCTCTTATATCAAGACTCGCTTTGTATGTTTCAATGACTCAATTCGAGGTGTTTGAGAACTTATAATGACGTAGCTTTATCTTAATGTTTAAAGTTGACTGCAAAAAGCCATAGAAGGTTTTGGTAGAATAGTCACCATTTTTTCCAATACATAATATGACATGCTGAGTAGTACATTTTAAGATACTTGTTATTATATTTCACTTGACAGTGGCATAATAGATATACCTTACTGCCATCAAGAAAAAAAGAAGTTTGTGTTATTTTTAGTCGATTTTTTCGAGAACCAAAATAACTCATTAATGTGCGGCCCAATTTAAAAACTCAGAGAACAAAATTTCAATTAGGTTATGTGACGGATGAGATTAATAGCTGGCAAAAACTTGAAAAAGCAACTATTTTTAATGACTATAACATGTAACATGACTACATATAACTGATCGCTTACAGATGTAATATGCTATATTATTCTAGATAGTTACGAATTTTTGAACGAATGGGTATTAAAAATTGGACAAATATTTTTTGAGGGTAAAACGTCAAATGAATATTTGAAATAATTCTTAATAAGAAAAACAAGGCTCTTTGTGACGCATTTGTATTTTTTTTTCATCTAAAATAACGAGTATAACTGATTTTAAAACTTTATACATACATATGTTAGGTCAATAGTGGTATTGGAGTGTTCGCTTTTTAAGCTTGGTCACAGGTTTTGTTTTTGCACCAGTATTTAACATGGATATGATCATTCTAGTTGTCCAAAATGTTCATGTGTTTATGTAGCGCATTCTTTAACAGATGTGAAGATTTTCCGCCTTTATTTGTTCATTTATAGGAAACTCTTTTGATATTATGACGTTTCATCAATCATCAATATTTGTTTTGTAACTACTTTTATTCCCATTAGAAGACCTCGAGAAGACTTCAAGAAATATTAACTCTCTTTTTAACTGCGTGCACCATCGACTCGTGCTAGGTATACGCATCTATTTGAAGTCAAAAGTACTAAACTTTAAAAAACTAACTTCGCCAAAAACTTTGAATAAAATGATCTCATAATAAAATGATTATTATTATGATGAATATTTCACTCGACTTTTAAAACTTTAAAAAATAATATCACAGATGTTTTTAGACACACACAGACACACACACACGCACACATACCTTTATCATCATCATATTTCATTTGTTTATTTATGAGACGTAAACGTCCAATTTTTCTTCTAATTAAATTTTAATATTTTTTTTATGGGATAAGAAGGCAAACGAGCAGGCATGTCACCTGATGGAAAGCAATCAACGCCGCCGAAACACCCGCAGTGCCATAGGCAGTGGAGAAGCATAGCCGACCTTCAAGGATAGTGTCATTATGGGAGGGGGGAGAGGGTAATGGACCTCCGGAACTCAACCGCTCACCGGACGAAGCACGGTAGCTAAGCTACCACACAGACGCCGGTTTTTTGCGGGAGTGTGGTACTTAACGCGGGCGAATCGGCCCATTCATAGTACAGACAAATATGCAATTATTAATAATGGCTAATTATTTATAATGCTACAGGCAAATTGCCATATGCCATTCTTGACAAAGTATTCGTCTACAGCGTGGCTCTACCACTACAGAAAATTTATTTAAATAATATTTGTATATGTAACTCCTTTATCGGTAGAGAGTGGAGTAAGGTATGTCAATATTTTTGTAACGTTGTCTTAGTGCTGTGGATTTTGTTAACAAATAAAAAAAAATAAAAAATTAAGAGCTGTTTAGTTTTCGAGTTGTCCGACTCTTAGTGATCAGATCAAAGGCGTACGTCTATACACCAACGGAGTTCGCATCGCAGCGCAGATGCTACCCATTAACTCACCACTTGACATGCACACATTAAACTTTGCGTTTGTTTTTTGTTGCAGGATTGAATTTCTGGAGACGTCATGAACAAGAAATCTCACAAGAAAAAGGTAGGTTTTTTTGTGCTCCTTTACACTTTTGTTTTTTAAATATTGTAACACACGCGTCACGAAAGATGAGACTAGACGTTAAACTACATACAGTATAGAATCTCCACGGGTGCAATGGCTCACGAAAAGTTGCAATCGCTCAATAAATATTACAATTGCTCACGAAATATTACAATTGCTCACGAAATATTACAATTGCTCACGAAATATTACAATTGCTCACGAAATATTACAATCGCTCACGAAAAATCGCTAGAGAAATATTATTAGTTTTTATTTCCTTCAATTCCTAGTATTAAGATGATTAATGAAGTAAGGCGTTACTTTGTGAAATTTGAAAAAACTGTATTAACCTTAAGTGTTATCCACTAAAAGTTTAAAAAAATGTATTCGAACTTGATGGATGTGGATGAATAAAAAACATCATATGTCATTCCCTACAAGTTTAAAAAATGTTTTCGAACTTAATGAACGTGGCTGAATGAAAAAGGTATTTTATAAACGATTGAAAATTTGAATGAGATATAAAATATAATATATGTAAAGAGTGTGAATTAATAGTCGGAATTGAAAAAAACGTTGTGTCTAGCCCTTTTTATGCATATTGTATACTGTGTATATATATATATTTATATATATATATATATATATATATATATATATATATATATATATATATATATATATATATATTTATATAATTAGTATATTTTGATTTTACTTTTACATCGCTTTACTTTTCTTTGAGGGCAATTAGTTACAACTATTATGCCAGTGTTAAGTCAAATACGATAACATCAAATCTCTTGAAATATAACTAGTCAACTTATCATATTCCGTCTTGATAAATTAGTGGCTATTTAACCAAAATCTTCTATGGACTTTTTCAGTCAACTTAAAAAGTAACGAAACACGCACTTATTTCATATCACTTCAGTTATATGCCTTAATCGATCTATATTGTATAATACACCACCATGATTAAACAATATAACTGATAATAATATAAGATTATGAAAATTAAATAATAACACAGCGTAATTGATGTAATTTGGCAGGAAAAGTCATTTAGACTTTTATTTAACTAAACTATTAAACTAAATATATAGTTTTTTTTTAAGTTACTAGTGTCGGTAAACGCTCGTTTTGTTGAGTCGAGTCGATAAAGCAAACTTAATACCAATTGACATACCGTACCATTCAATTGCTAGGCAACGCAGATCAAAATATATCGATTATTTCTTCGATATTTTTCGTAAAACGGCTACATTAATATTAGTTGGCAACGTTCACAATGTAAGGCGGAGTGTCGTAAATTTACATAAGAACACATTCCGACCTGATTTGCTCGCAAATTAATTTAACAATGCGTGTGTAGGATGGATCCCAAATTGTTGTGACGAAATCACATATTGTTGTACAATATTAGAAAGTGTATATACACTGTATATATTTCTAGAATAAATCTAGATGCTATACTTCAACTCATACATACATACATATTGTCACGCCTGTTCCCGTAGGGGTTGGCAGAGATCGCAGATCTCCATCCGCTACGATCCCAGCACACCTTTCTTGCGGAGTGATGAGTGTGGAAGAAACACTCATTTATCTTTTCATCCATCCTTCCTCTCACATTCATCGTAGCGAAACGGCTCTCCGTTAGTCGCTTCTCGCTCTCGTGGGAATCAGAACTTGACGGGTGGCGAACCACGTCGCCCTCATTTTTAACAAATTAAGTTTATAATAATTCGTCATAGTGAATCCCACGAGCCGCAAGGGAGGATGAAGGTCAGCCCCAGCAGAGCCCCGCATGCTAAGATAACGCACTATATAGTACTCGGGGGTGCTCGATCTCGGGACGGTCGGCACGATTGCGACAAAGCTCGTCCCTAGCCACGCATCCATTGCCACTGCAGATTGTGGATTAGCGGAGAGGAAGGGAAAAGGATAGAGAAGAAAGGGAAGAGCAAGGGAAAGGAAAGATGAATTAAGACAGGATGATATGGATACGATACTAAGGCAATGGAAGACCAGGAGGGATATAGTAGTAGCTCGGGAGGCCGTCGCATACCCGTGTATATACTATAATTACCTCACAGGCGAAGGATACTCCCTGACCGAACATACTTCAACTCTAACAAAAAATACTTATTATAAGAAAATATATGTACGTTCACAGTAGCTCCATAAAGTATTCGTACCTACACCCACATAATCTATGCTCAAATTATATAAAAACATGTGGACAGTCAGAATTTTTACTCAGCTAAGATCCGCGACAAGCAAACAAAAACAGAAATATAATGTGTGTTTTCTACTGGAAGAAGTAGATTTACGGGGAAATCAAACTAATTATTAGTAGGATATAAATTTAGGAATAAATACATCAAAACAAAAAAGTAGGAAGTGACTTTAATTTTTTTTATATTACTTGTTTATCTTGTTTTTTATTAGTATACTACGATTTAAAGTATTCTTAGATAAATATGTCAGTGACCGCGTCATTCAGCGATCCCCGTGTTTGTGGTATTTACACACCTGACGTAACGTTGAACGCGCTTTCGTCAGCGCGTTTTTTCTGCTGTCATGTCTCATTCTCATTCATATGTTTGAGTCAATGGGATTTTCTCGTGTTTTTTTTTTTAAATAAGAGTAGAATTCCGACGCAATATCTCCGAGGTACCTACATAACACCTAACAAATTATTACCAGATACCTGAAAACACATTTGTTTGAACCTTCTAGCTTATTATATAGGTAAACTGCTCTTTTCTTTGTTAGTATTAATTTTCCAATTTTCTTCTCTTTGATGGCAATTAGTTATAACTATTATGCTAGTGTCAAGTAAAATACGATAACATCAAATCTCTTGAAATATAACTAGTCAGCTTATCACGTTACGTCTTGATATAATGGTGGCTATTTTACCAAAACCTTCTATGGACTTTTTCAGTCACCTTAAAAAGTCACTATACACGCATTTATTTCATATCACCTCACTTATACGCCTTAATCGAAGAATATTGTATAAAATGCCACCATAATTAAACAATATAACTGATAATAATATGAGAGTATGAAAATGAATATAAAAACACAACGTCACTGATGCTAGTTGATGGGAAAAGTTCGTTGTTTTATTTGAAACGCAATTCTTTATTTACCCGATATTGACATATATATTATTGACATTTCTTCATGACCGTGACAATTATTTTTTAAATCACAAATTAACCACAGACTAAAAATAATCTATATCAAACTATACATATACATAATATTTGTGTTTCCAACAAGGTACAGTCTCGACCAGGATTCATACCTGAACACCACGGTTCAAAAGTTAGCTTCTTTAACCATTGATCCATAAATATATTCAAGTTAAATTACTTGTATACTTCATTACAATTTCATATGATCAACTAATTTAATATAAGCATATGATGCAATAATATAAAAATACAATCGTACATTTGTTTGGATTCTTGGATATTTATGGTTTCCAATTATGTATGGTTTCTCTTATATGAAATAAGCCCATTATAAACAGATATATAATAATATCTCAACTAAATGTTACATAATATATGTCGCCCATACATCCGAGCCTAAAGACAAAAGTCTTCGACCAGTGTGTCCTACCTATACTCTCTTACAGCTCCGAAACGTGGACAATGACAGTCCGTCTACTTCACGAGCTCAGAGTCAGGATGCGTGTAGCCGAAGATCGGGCTAGGTGGCACGCCTTGAGTGAGGTCTATGTCCAGCAGTGGACTACCGCGGATTGATATATAGAATCAGTAAATGTTTACTTACTGATTATTTTCTACCAACACAGAAAACATCTCGCCTTAACTTCACGCACATGGTTTCAACAAGATGGTGCCCAGGCTATATCGCCGTTTCGGCGATATAGCCTGGACACCAGGTCGCCTGATCCATAAGGATTTTTTCCTATGGCACAGTACCCCAAAAGTAAAGTCTATGCATTGTATTTTTAAAATTATATTTTTCTTTACCTCGCGAAAATCGATTTGTTGGCAACCCTGCTCTATATCAATCTATTGATTTTTATTGGCAAAAAGATTTATTACTTCCTATGAAAATCAGCAAACGCCTAATAAACGTTTAATATATATTTTTAAACTCACGACCCGTTCTCACAAATTACGCTATCTTGTTTAATGACTTTGTTGTAGGTAGATTAACAAATTTAGACGTATGCATTCCTACCTTCATTATATTAACTATATAATAAATCAATTTATACTCAGTGGTCTTAGAAGTGTGTGTTTTATTTAATAAACATACAAACACAACGCATTGTTAGGTGTAAAATATTATATAATCAGAATTCGTAGTAATTTGTTTTCTTGAATGAGGTTGTGTCATTATTGGTACGAAATATGTGATAAAAGTGAAAATAATATGTCCACAATAGCAGTATTACAGCAACCACAAGGTGTGTTACAAGAAGGAAACCTAGCGGTAAATTGGAGAGAATGGAAAAATTCATTTTTATTTCATCTTATAGCGGCTGGAAAGGACAAAGCATCAGAATAAGTAAAATTTGCTTTATTCATGCATATAATAGGGAAATATGGCAGGGAGATTTATAAGGAATTTGGTATCACGGGAAAAACTAAGAAAATTATGAAAATGTACTGAAAAAATTTGATGAGTATTGTGATCCGAAGAGGAACGTAAATTATGAGAGGCATATTTTTTTTCAAAACTCAACAAGGTGATTGTAATTTTGATAAGTTTGTAGGATTGCTTAGGAAATTAAATTATATTTTTTTATGAGATAGGTAGGCAAACGAGCAGGCGAGCCACCTGATGGAAAGCGATCAACGGCACCCATAGACATCTGCAGCGCCATAGTCAATTGCCTATGGCGTTGTCGGAAGCGTTGCCGACCTTTAACGAAAGTGACATTATGTGAGTGGGAGGGGGAGGCCTCCGGAACTCAGGCCGCTCACCGTACGAAGCGCGGCAGCTAAGCTACCACTCAGACGCCGGTTTTCTGCGGGAGTGTATTACCTCCCCGGGCGAGCCGGCCCATTAATTTGCTATGATGGGATCATACACACCTTCCCTGCTTCCACCACACTCATCTATTTTTTCCTCCATCCTTCCTCTCACAGTTATCGTAGCGAAACGGCTCTCCGTTAGTCGCTTCTCGCCCTCGTGGATATCAGGACGTGACGTCGCCGTCATTTTTAACAAATTAGGTTTATTATAATTCGTCGTAGAGAATCCCTATGATCCCGATGATAAGATCCGAGCGGCGACTAAGTATTTATACATGGTATTTGTTTCTTGGCAATGATATGTTTAAAATGATCGTTTAAAATACCTACACGAAACATAACTAGCCGAGCTATTGTTTCGTAATGTTGGAATGCGTTCAAATTGTTGCCATCGGCAGTGATCTGGGATGACCTTTGTTGCGTTTAGATGTGGCAGAAGGTGACTATTTGTTATGGATTCACAACATAGTTTTGCGACAATGTTAAACATAGTATTCCCTCATACATACATACATACATAGTATTCCTTCTCATAATAACCTTTGCTTAAAGGCAACACTTCTGCACTGCCTATGGCACTGCGGATGCTTATGGGTGGCGTTCGATTGCTTTCCATCAAGTAGTGACACACCTGTACGTTTGCCTTCCTATACCATAAAAAATCATTATAAAAATAATTAATAAGTAGAGATAACGAGTATTATTAATGAAATAGTAATAATAAATTCTTCCTTGCGGCTCGTGAGATCCACTATGACGAATTATAATATATCTCATTAGTAAAAATGACGGCGACGTGGTTCGCCACCCGTCACGTCCCACGAGGGTGAGAAGAGACTAACAGAGAGCCGTTTCGCTACGATGACGCTACACTGCTCAGCTGCGTTTCGTGGTAGCTTTAAATACGCCGCAACCAAATGTTGGAACAACTTGCCACCACCTCTTCGTGGCTTGCATACAATAAATTTATTTAAAAAAAAAATACAAAAATCTAATTTTAAGTATGCAGTCAGGAACTTGTTCTTTTGGACGCGGTGAATTTAGTACATGACTTTGTGTTTTTTAATTCCATTGTACTGTACGTGTATTTATGTGTATGTGTATATGAGTATGAGTAGTTATATATATGGATGTATTTGTATGTACGAGTGTGTCAGTATGAATGTCGTCACTGTGGTCCGCGATCTGACCACGTTGGTTCTTGCTGAAAACCAGCGCCGGGTGCTCCAATAGTGCGCCCGGCATATGCTGAGCAAGAACCATTTTATGACACTCGTTAGATTAAAATTATTTTCTTTTTGTTTTGTGTTTTTATTTGTATATAGAATATTATTAAGCATTTAATTTTGGTAATTGTAAAAAAAATGGTGTCATAAATAAAGTTTTTCTATTTCTATTTCTATGATTGTGGGAGGAAGGATGGATGAGTGTGGAGGAAGCAATGGAGGTGTGCAGGGATCGTAGCGGATGGAGATCTGTGGCCTCTGTCTACCCCAACGGGAAACAGACATGACGATATGTATATATATATATATATATATATATATATATATATATATATATATATATATATATATATATATATATAGTCCAAACGACGAATACTGACCTCTTCCATATAAACATCTACGTCGCCAGAACGATGGGCCCGAGAATTATCACCCGTATAAATGACACCTTCACCAATTAGTCAGTGCGGGTTGTGCAAGATAACAAAGGATATTTGGTATGCATGTACCTTTAGTGAGCCATTTTCAATGAATACTATCTCGGTACGATAGCTGAAAGAACAGAATTTTCTATTTTTTTGAATTTTCTATGAGTTTGCAAGAGGGAGTCGCCGATCCGCTTTGGACAAGCGTACTTGTTAAGGTCTTTTCCTTTAAACTTGGAGAAGGCTGTAAAAATAATCATTGAAAACACTGTGTACATAGCTCAATATTATAATTTCACGGCCGCCCAGCGCACAAGGCGGGTTACGAAACGGATTTTTACAATTGCCATTGGCACCGAAGTCAAGTGCCGCACTGAAATACAGCTAGACACCGCCTACCTGCGTGCTCCAAAGCACTCATTCATAAACCGCATACGTCACTGGGCAGCCGTCTCAGACATCCGTACATAAAACACGTCTTGTCTCTGTGTTCGAACCGTCCAAGAATATTCTCTCGGATGTTGGGATGTATTATCTGTGTAAGTCACTCTCCCTGGAACGTGTATTTAGTGTGTTAGCCTTAACATATCTTCCCGGGAGTGATTTTAAATATAAGGGAATTAATGTGTTCCAGCAAAAGAAACGGGCGAAGGGAGATGGAGGGAAAAACAAGGAGAACATCACCGAGGAAGCGCAGGTCAAGGAGGAGGAAACCCCCGTTCCCGTGAAGAAGGAGAAGCCGTGCTACGAAGTGAAGCGCTCAGATATAATGGGCAGGTTAGTTCATATAAATTACCTTGATTTGTTTATCTGTATATAAAAAAAATGCTGTTCATTAGTCTCGCTAGAACTCGAGAACGGCTGGACCGATTTCGCTGATTTTGGTTATGAATTAAGTCCAGGGAAGGTTAAAAAGGTGAGTGAATATGATAAAAATAATAGGACTATAATAAAAGCAACAATTTCGTTTTCCCCTAGAAACTATCCCTACCTGTCAAATATTTGATGTACGTCCCGTCGTTCAGAAATCAAATTAAATTCAAAAATGAAGTTTTTTTTTTCATTTCTTTGGTTAAGTTTTGACTACATTTTTTACGATTATTAATGGAGTCAGGCGTTACTTTGCGGAAATCCATCACTATGTGGACAGTCAAAAGCTTTACTTAGCTACAATCCGCGACAAGCAAAACAATAACAGAAAATTAATAATGTGTGTTTTTTCGTTGGGTTTAGTGGATTTATTTGAACTTAAACCAAAAACTTACCGAAAATCGGCCATCAACTCTCCACCCACCAACCACTATACACAACACCAAAAACACATTATCACTTTTCCATCTTGCAAACGACACTTGTTTCGCCCCAACACGAGGCATCTTCAGGTATAGTAGACTCTACGGAAGACAACCGAAAAGTACTTTTAGAAAACGTATGCTCCAATCCGCATTTCCTTTCCTGTCCCTTCCTCTTCGCCAATCCACGGTCTGCCGTGCCAATGGATTCGTGGCTAGGGGCGAGCCTCGTCGCAAGCGTGCCGACCGTCCCGGGATCGAGCTCCCCCGGGTACTATGGTGCCTTACCTCAGCATGCAGGGCTCTGCTGGGGCTGACCTCCATTATCCCTTGCGGCTCGTGGGATTCACTAATACGAATATAATATACCTAATTTGTTGAAAATGACGGCGACGTGGTTAGCCACCCGTCACGTCCTGATTCTCGGATGGAGCTCTGTGATCTCTGCCAACCCCTGCGGGCGATAGGCGTGAAATATATATATATATATATATATATATATATATATATATATATATATATATATATATATATATATATATATATATATATATATATATATATATATATATATATATATATATATATATATATATATATATATATATATATATATATATATATATATATATATATATATATATATATATATATATATTACGAATAGTGCGGCTGAAGGAGCTATCAAAAACATGGAAATAGCTCTTTAAGTAGACAGGCGTGCGTGGATATTAAATAATAGAGATGAGTGATACGATAGATCTGAGGGATCTATATCTTTCTATGTCTTTATTGTACTATCTTTTTAAAAAGGTACGTGGTGGCGTCTCGTGACATCCGCGCTGGGGAAGTGATCTTCGAGGAGCCGGCGCTTGTGGTGGGCCCCTGCAGCGGCTGCGGCCTCATCTGCATCGGCTGCTACAGGGAACTGGACGACGCAGCTTTCGTGAAGTGAGTACTACTTGTATTTCTTTTTTCTATTTTTTTTAAATTATTTTTTTTAATTTGGTCTGAAGCTGTAGACGGTGATTTATAGTTGTACTGTGTGTCTAGTGTGACCTATACACTAGACGCTAAGTAGCCTCCGCCTAAATACATTTTTGTTGTGATCCTTATTTATCGATTTCCTAAAATTCATCTTATTTGTTATTATAAAAGCATTTACTTACTTCTTCTTGAAGTAAGAGAGCCACGGTGTAGACGAATATTTTGTCAAGAATTACTTATAATTTGTCTGTAGCATGAATGGGCCGGCTCGCCCGGGGAAGTACCACACTCCCGCAGAAAAGTAGCCCGCTTTGCTACCGCGCTTCGTCCGGTGAGCGGTTGAGTTCCGGCCCAATCTCCTCCCCATTCCCCTATGCTAAAAAAATATTATTATTTTTATTAGGTTTATTAATCCTTCGTGGTGGGACAAACCAAGCCAACGAAGGATTTAGGCATCCAAGTAAAGGAACATTTTCACGATCCTAGGCCGTTATTAATAAATTTGAAACTCTGCGTAGCAACGTTCTTTGATCGTTTTCACGATATTTACGTCAGTTTCTATTTCCACGTAGATAGGATCATCCTAAATCTCCACTCCGATCGATACATTACTGTATATTTGACGGTAACTGACCTGAAAATTTGTGAGCGTATGTAATTTATGAGGCTTTAAACGGGAATTTCGCACATAACAATATTGATCTAAAATATAATACAACATCTCAATTGCAATTTGACTGCTCGGTTGGAAGCATTAATAAATATATATCTATAGAAAGACAAATAGAAAAAACTTTATTTATGACAGCTTTTTTCTTTACAATAACTGTGGTCCGCGACCACACTGACCACGTTGGTTCTTGCTGAAAACCAGCGCCAGGTGCTCCAATAGAACGCTCGGCATACGCTGAGCAAGAACCATTTTGTGACACTTTAAATTTAAATTTATATCATTTTGTTTATTTGTATAATATTACATTATTTAGATTTAGAGATGAGACAAGCGAGGTCTCTTCCAATTTGCAAAAAGCTTGTCAAAAATCACTATCTATCTCGATAAATACCTTTGCATCTTTTTATGTATTCGTTTATTATTTACGGTTAATCTACATTTATATGTGTATATATGTATATTTATTGTGTGTGTGTGTACTTATATGAAAATTAAAATATATATATGTACTTATATATTTTGTGTATAAACTTATATATTTGGTTATGGCTGTTATCTTTGTTTATTAATATTTTTGTTCTTTCTTCTCTGTCATTATAACGATAATGTATCCCTAACCTACATCAAATAATCTTTTTAACACTGTGTCCATCCTACGGTTGTCTGGAAATCGCTATTAGCGACAAGACCGCCATTTGTATATAAATATTACAATCAATAATTGTATAACTTTGTTTTTGGTGTACGATAAAGAATATATCATCTATCTGTTTATTATTTAGGTTTTTAATTTTAGTATGAAGTTATAAAAAAAGGGTGTCATGAATATTTTTTTTTATGGGATGGAGGGCAAACGAGCAGGCGTGTCACCTGATAGAAAGCAATCAACGCCGCCCATAGACATCCGCAGCGCCATAGGCAGTGCGGAAGCGTTGCCGACCTTTAATGAAATTGACATTATGGGAGTGGGAGAAGGGGAGTGGGAGTGGGAGGGTGTTGGGCCTCCGGAACTCAGACCGCTCACCGTACGAAGCGCGGTAGCTAAGCTACCACTCAGGCGCCGGTTTTATGCGGGAGTGTAGTACTTCCCCGGGCGAGCAGGCCCATTCATGCTACAGACAAATAATATGCCATTCTTGACAAAGTATTCGTCTGCAGCGTGGCTCTAGCACTTATAGAATAAAGTTTTCTATTTCTATAATTTAAAATTCCAGTTTCATTGATAAATACATGGACTGTACAAACCGTCACTCATAAATGTGTTCATTATATGGACAGTCAAAAGTTTTACTTAGCTAAGATCCGCGACAAGCAAAACAATAACAGAAAATTAATAATGTGTGTTTTTCCGTTGGGTTAAGAGGATTTATTTGGAACTTAAACCAAAAACTTAAAAGTGACTTTTCGGATGTCTTCCGTAGAGTCTACTATACCTGAAGATACCTCGTGTTGGGGCGAAACACGTGTCGTTTACAAGATGGAAAAGTGATAATGTGTGTTTGGTGTTGTGTATAGTGGTTGGTGGGTGGAGAGTTGATGGCCGATTTTCGGTAAGTTTTTGGTTTAAGTTCCAAATAAATCCACTTAACCCAACGGAAAAACACACATTATTAATTTTCTGTTATTGTTTTGCTTGTCGCGTATCTTAGCTAAGTAAAACTTTTGACTGTCCATATAGTGATGGATTTCCGCAAAGTAACGCCTGACTCCATTAATAATGTGTTCATTGTTTAAAGATGCAAAGGGTGTGAGTGGCCGATGTGCAGCGGCGTTTGTCCCGGACAAGGCAAGTACACGGGACACTCCACTTACGAGTGCGAGACCCTGAAGGCTGTTCGGCCTGACTACAACCGCCTCGAAGACTTAAAGGACGCCTACCAAGCTTTGACGCCTTTGAGGTGAGTTACATACAGATTTACATATCAATCACGCTACAGTCCCGGCACACCTTCCTTGCTTCCTTCACATTCATCCATCCTTCTCCTCACATTCATCGTAACGAAACGGCTCTCCCGTCGTCGCTTCTCACCCTCGTGGGAATCAGGGCGTGACGGATGGCGAACCACGTCGCCGTCATTTTTTAACGAATTAGTTATATTAAGATTCGTCATAGTGAATCCCACGCACGCCGCAAGGGAGGATGGAGGTCAGCCCCAGCAGAGCCCCGCATGCTGAAGTAAGGCAGTATAGTACCCGGGGGAGCTCGATCCCAGGACGGTCGGCATGCTTGCAACTAAGCTCGCCCCTAGCCACGCATCCTCTGGCACGGCAGACTGTGGATTGGCAGAAAGGAAGGGAATATGATGAATTTAGACAGGATGATAGGGATATGATTCTACCGCAACGGAGACGAGGAGTGATACAGTTAGATGGTGAAGTGTTAGGCTACTAGGTGGTGGACGATCTGCGCACAGCGGCTGGCAAAGACTGGATGCGTGAAACCGAAAATCGGACTAGATGACACTTCATGAGGGAGGCATATGTCGAGCAGTGGACTGCCGCGGGCTGTTAATAATGATGACGATGAAACAGTTAGTAGCAAAGAAGAATTTCATCGTCACCATTTGGTAGATTTTATTCAAAGATGTTAATGCTGGTAGCCTATTGGCTTTCAGAGCGTTATCGAATACTGGTCCCGCGAGCTCGAGGAAGCCGCCAAGTAAAATATATTTAAGAATCTGCGCAAATCGCAAATTCCATCGGCTCGACGCCGTGTCGGAGGTACACACGTGTGTGTGTCGATTTTAATTTCGTCATGACGCTACATTAGAAGACGCTACGTGAAGACTATACGGTTGTCTTTCGTAGAGTCTACTTCACCTAAGGATGCCTCTTATCGAGGCGAAACGCGTTAGAAAGAATGAAAAACACTATTCATCAATCGACAGAACAGTATGAAACAGTAGACAAAGAATATAGATGTAAACTAAAAATAAAAATTATGAGACAAGTCACAGACATGAAAGACCAAAATTATAACAAACACAAATAATAAAAATTAAAAAACAAAAATACAATCATAATAATAGAATTTTTTTTATAGGATAGGAAGGCAAACGAGCAAGCGTGCCGCCTGATGGAAAGCAATCAACGCCGCCCATAGACAACCGCGACACCGCAGGAGTCACGGAAGCGTTGCCGGCCTTTTAGGTATAAAATTAACTTTAGTACCTAAGGTCTAGGGGTGAGAATCGAACGGGTATATGAGAGATCGGGTACGTGAGAGGGCGAGTACGTGGGATGAATGCCGATTCACTACGGCGTACTTTTTCCGGAATTTCGTTCCACGCACTACCATCCTGTGGAACCAGCTATCTGCAGTGGTGTTTCTAATTGATACGACATTGGAACCTTCAAAAAACAAGGCTACACATAGGTTAAAGTATTGGTAGCCTTGTTTGTTGTGGAAATCTATGGGTGGCGTTTCCATCAGACAGGCTTCCTCGTCTGCCAAAAAAAAAACATCCAAGATTTATTACACTATTACACTGTACCAGGTGTTTACTTCTAAAGAAAGCCGATCCAGAGAAATGGAAGGCGATATCGGCCATGGAGTCCCACAACGAGCTGCGTCGCGCCAGGGGAGATATCTACCCCATGAACGACAAAACCGTCGTCCAGAGGCTGAAGAAATGGGGGCTGCAGTATGAAGACGAGGAAGTGCACACTGTGTGCGGGATATTAGAGGTGAGTTTTGGGCATGCTGTGTGCGTATAGTATATAAGTCTTCGACCAGTGTCTCCTACCCGTACTCTCCTGCGGCACCGAAAGGTGGACGCTGACAGTCCGTCTGCTTCATAAGATCAGACTCGCTCAGAGAGCTATGCTCGGAGTTTCTCTGGTTGATATGATTCGGAATGAACAAATCCGCCGTAGAACTAAAGTCACCGACATAGCCTTTCGAATTAGCAAACTAAAGTGGCAATGCGCTGGTCACATTTGTCGGAGATCCGACAATCGTTGAAGCAAACGAGTGCTGGAGTGGAGACCGCGTCTCGGTAAACGTAGTGTGGGACACCCTCCGGCTAGATGGTGCGTCGATTTGCGCAGGGCGGGTGGCAGAAACTGGATGCGTATAGGCGAAGATCGGGCTAGGTGGCGCGTCATGGGGGAGGCGTATGTCCAGCAGTGGACTGTCGCAGGCTATTGATGATGAATGCGTAATAGGCTATGTTGTTTTTTTCATTACTTAGTACTTAGTACAGAACCAGATCTTCTCAACTTCGTAAGAGTTTCTAGTTTTTTTTCAATTCCTACTATTAGTTCACACTCTCCCCCTTTCATATACATTTATCATCGTAATTAACCCATAACAGTCGCAAGTCACCTCTCACGTGACAACAGTACTTTATCGGTGCGGTCGTAAAGTCACGTGGGAGGTGACAAGAAGAGACATGTTGAAACTCACTGTGTGAAATGCAGGCACCATTGCCTTATTAGTTGAATATCCGTAACAGATCAATTTATATCTCCAGTTATGTATCATTGCCTTTTCCAATTATTTTTTAGTATATTGAGCCCAAAAATGAATAAAGTCAATGAAAACTGTATCTGTAGCTACAACCTCACGTATAAAAAGCTAGCGACCGATAAGAGTTAATATAGTTTTTTAGTGGTAGAGCCACGCTGCAGACGAATATTTTGTCAAGAATGGCTTATTATTTGTCTGTGGCATGAATGGGCCGGCTCGCCCCGTGAAGTACCACACTCCCGCAGAAAACCGGCGTCTGAGTGGTAGCTTGTCTACTGCGCTTCGTACGGTGAGCGGTCTGAGTTCCGGAGGCCCAACACCCTCCCCTTCCCACTCCCCCTCCGATTCCCACTCCCACTTCCCCTCAGATGCCACTCCCATAATTTCACTTTACTTTAAGGTCGGCAACGTTTCCGCACTGCCTATGGCGTTGCGGATGTCTATGGGCGGCGCTGGTTGCTTTCCATCAGGTGACACGCCTGCTCGTTTGCCTTCCTATGCCATAAAAAAATAGTTTTATTAAATTCCTACTATTATTTCATTTCATTACTAACACACGTGTCGTGTACAATGTGGAAGAGTGGTGGTGTGTGTTTGGTGTTGTTGAAGTGGTTGGTAGGTGGAGAGTTGCAGACGGCCGTGTTTCGGTATGATTTAGTTTAAGTTCCCCGTTAATCCACTTCTTGCAGAAAAACACAAATTATATTTTTTCTATTTTTATTCCCTTGTCGCGTATCTTAGCTAAGTAAAAATGACTCCTGACTTTATCAATCATTTTATAGTGAATGAAACTTTAAAAAAAATAATTTTTTAATTTTTTTTAATTATTTTGAATTATATTTAATTTTTTTATATTATTTATGATTGCAAAAACATACCTAATTTGTTGAAAAATGACGGCGACGTGGTTCGCCACCCGTCACGTCCTGATTTCCACGAGGGCGAGAAGCGACTAATGGAGAGCCGTTTCGCTGCGATGAATATGTGAGGAAGAGTGGATGAAAGGATGGATGAGTGGAGGAGGCGGGGAAGGTGTGCCGGGATCGTAGCGGATGGAGCTCTGTGGTCTTTGCCAACCCCTGCGGGGGATAGGCGTGAATATATAAAAAAAACCTTATTCTGGCATCGGACATCCTGTATCAGGTGAACGCGTTCGAAGTGGGTGGTAGTGGTGCTAACGCCCGCGCGCTCTACGACGGCGCGTATCTGGTGGCACACGACTGCCGCCCCACCACCACACACACGGACGCAGAACGCGCTCCCGGCAGACCGCTGACGGTGCGCGCTGCTGTCCCCCATCGTGCGGGGGACCTTGTCTCGCTCTGCTACGCTTACACCTTGCAGGTGAGAGGGAGAAGGTAATTTCGCTCTTTGCTCCCATTTCTTTACCACAGCCCACGTATTTCTGCGATGACAATGAAATTCTCCGATTATTTGTTGAAACTATGTTATTCCTCGCACACATTATTCCTACAATAAGTTATCTAAAGCCCTAGATTTATTTCACACAACAATGCTCTCAGACAATAATAAATATTTAATATACACCACTAGCGGAGCCACACTGCAGACGAATACTTTATCAAGAGTGGCATAATATTTGTCTGCAGCATGAAGGGGCCGGCTCACCCGGGGAAGTACCACAATCCCGCAGAAAACCGGCGTCTGAGTGATAGCTTAGCTACCGCGCTTCGTCCGGTGAGCGAGAGTTTTGGAGATCGAGCACCCTCCCCTTCCCCACCCCTCCCACTCCCATTATGACACTTTCTTTAAAGGTCAGCACCGATTCCGCACTGCCTATGGCGCTACGCATGTCTACACACGCCTGCTCGTTTGCCTTTCCACACCAAAAAAAAATACCACTTGCCTTTCATACATGCGCACGCTCACTCACCGCACACACACACTCTTACATATGTATATTAATAAACAAATATTTTATAGATTAACCGCCGTGACCAAGTAATTTGTATATATTTTTAGTGTAAGTTAAATAAGAAAATGTAAGTCCGTTATTGGCTTCACAAGTGTTCAATTATTTATATAAGTTTAAACAATAAAATATGCTGTGGATTTTGTTTTAAATAAATATTATAAATAAATTTAATAATTCGACTCTACGACCCAGTACATATGTCACAACCTCCTACTAAATCAGATCAGAATGAAAAATTCTGCCTAAGAACGAAAGTCACCGTTATAGTCTTTCCGAGGAGACCGATGATCTAGGCTTGTCGAATAAATATCGATACATCGATAGATCGATATTTTCAGTTCGATATATCGATATGATTGGGCGATATATTTTGTAACGATGAATCGATATTAAATATCCAATATCGAAATTGTATCAAAATTTTTTTTGATACAATTTCGATACGATATTTTCTTTTGTTTTTATTTGGTCGACTCAATTTGCTGCTTAACTGCTTTTTACTTGGTACTTAAGTTGGTTTTTAAGTTGGCAACTCTGTCTTTAGGCCAATGACACATGTGAGATAGTGTCAGTTCAGTTTAGTAACTTACTGCCCCAGTTCTTTCCGACATAGCTGTAAAGTATTTGATATCGCCTGCGTCCTCGGTATCCTCAGAGAGAGTGGCATCTGCTGTAAATCTCGCAGTACCCAATAACAGAAGTCGGCTTATAGCCGAGCACATAAATCAAAGAGTTTTTCTTATGTCTGTATCAGATAAATATTGGTTTAGTTAATAAATAATTTATATTTTTTATCATTGTTCTTGATTTATTAAAAATGATATCTATTGATTAGTATTTATCTAGTAATGTACCTAAAATGACTCTCTTTTCCCTTTTACGTGACATTGGCGAAATCATCCATGCTATGATGGCAATGCTGAAAGCCATTAATTCAAATGAATGAACCTAAATTGACTGAAGTGGATTAGCCAATTTTATTTTTCATATCGTACCGATATATCAATAATTTTCAAAAAAAAAAAGAAGAAAAATTGTATATATATATGTATATATATATATATATATATATATATATGAAAACGATTATATCATGAAACGTGAAGTAGGATTGCACCACTTTAGTTGGGTGCTATACAAAAATTTAGAGTAGACGAGTAATGAAGGCTATTGCCTGCATGATAGATTACGTTCCAGCTACAACGTTTATAATTTTCTCACAGTCAAACCTTACCGCGATGCAAGGAAGCGCGATCTAGTGTATGAACTAACACAACTCATCCGGTGTAATTGTTGCCTCTGCTTAATGCAGACGATAATTAGTTATATTTCTTTTAAATATATTATCAAAACAAAAGCCTACAGCTGTTAATTAATGAAAATATTCGCCTCCTTTTAGATTAGTATAATATATCAGACAAAATATTTATAAATATCTTACAGTTAGTGTACCGCAATGTATGAAAGCGCCATCTAGTGTCACAATTGATAGAACCCATCCGGTACTAATTCTCTATTTGCACTGTTACAAGTGGTGGTGACTAGATGGCGCTAGTTGTAATAATATTAAAAATATCGGTCTATTTTGTTGTTACTTGCTTCTCTAATAAAATTTTTTCTTTTTTTATAAAAAATGTACATGCATATTTTCATTATTTATACACCATGAAATTTTTAAATTTTTTGACTGTTACAGTTGACATTAAAATATCATATTTGAATATATTATATATAAATGTGTCTATGTATATATTTTATGTCATATAAAATATAAGTTTGGTTCTGTACAAATGAAGTTGTTCCTAATATTAAAATTAAGTGGTTTGCTTTTCCGGCCAATGTACATCAACGACTTTGTGTTTTATTTCATTAATTTTATGTTATTATCAATTGTATTGTTTATTTTTGTGGTGTATTGTACAGTATACTTCCATTTAGGCGTATAAATGTAAATTATATAAATACGTGTATTGTAAACTTTTGAAGTGGAGTGCAAAACTTCATACAAGTTTTATCAAGACGTCACTTGAAAAGCTATGTTATATATACGTACGTTTCAAGATACTTCACAAAACACTTAGACTACCAACAATACACAAAATTTGAGCACACTACACCTATACACATACCTCATCACGACGGTATACGGAAAAACTTAAATGTGTGCCGTACAGTAATGTAAAAAAATTATATAATAAATAAATAAAAAATTAATCCATTAATTAAATTTAATTAATATATTTTAGTTTTAAATGGGAGAAAAAAAAATATATAAAATTAATAGCAGGATAGAAATTTATGAATAAATACTGTCAGTTGCAATGGTGAAGATCGCTGGAAAAAAGTAGGAATTGATTTTAATTTTTTTTTAATATTACATGTTAGTTACAGTTGGCTGTATCTCCCTTATATTGACAGATAGTTTTTTATACATGTATTTGTCATATTACTAGCTCATTATTACTATATCTAGTTATATTATCAATATATCTTATAAATAAGGAGGACTGGCAAAAGAAATTTACGTTGCGAATGTGGATGGAAGGGTGGGTTGGGGAAAGACCACGGAAAACATACATGACCAAATTGCTGAAGTTTTTGGAAAAGGCCAGGTGAAGAGTACCCTTACATAAACGTACATCTTATATAAATGATTTTTTGTAGAATTTTGTATTTAATATTTTCTATGTGTACATCCCATGACTTTGTTAAATTTATATGAAATGAATTCACGTGTTCCCAGGGGACTTTGAAGCGTCGGGAGCACTTGAAGCTGAGCAAGTTCTTCGAGTGCTCATGCTGCCGTTGCACAGATCCCACAGAAATGGGTTCGTTCGCGAGCGCGTTCCGCTGCCCCAAGTGTGGGGGCAGGGTGCTGTCTTCTGCGCCCCTGGACGACGCCGCCACCTGGTGCTGCAGCGAGCAGAGCTGTAGCTATGCAATGCCAGCTGTAGCTGTGCAGATGCTGTTAAAGCGGTGAGAATATATACATATATATATATATATATATATATATATATATATATATATATATATATATATATATATATATATATATATATATATATATATATATATATATATATATATATATATATATATATATATATATATATATATATTTTTTTTTTTTTCCGATTTTGCAATTATTAATGAAATAATTTTAACAAGTATATTTTTTTGTGTTTTTTGTATGTAAATGACACTTGATGTTAATACAAGTTCTTGTTTGGGTACTTAAAATAAGATTTTTTGTATAGAGGTGGTGGCAAGTTATTTCATCATTTAGTTGCTGTGTATTTAAAGCTACCACGAAACGCAGCCGAGCAGTGGCGAGGAACAACCAGTGATGACCTAGACGCCCCAGTATCTCGAGCAATATTTTGTTCACAGGACCATGTTAATTTATTATATAAATATGACGGAGATTCATAACGAATCGTACTATCTAATAGAAGTTCATATCAGTAGAGCCACGCTGCAGACGAATACTTTGTCAAGAATGGCATAATATTTGTCTGTAGCAGGATTGGGCCGGCTCGCCCGGGGAAGTTCCACACTCCCGCAGATTTTTTTTAATTGATTGCTATCCATCAGGTGACATGCCTGCTCGTTTGCCTTCATATCCCATAAAAAAAATCAATTTTTTAACCAATAAATATACGATATTTTGATAAAATATATGTATTTGTATATCTTTTTATATACTAATGTATTTAATTAACTAATTATTGCTCTTATTTATATTGTATCTACTCTTGGAAAATCTTTTCCATTAAACCAAGGGTTGACTGACAGAGAATTTGACCTTGAGTGACCTTGAGTCGACCTTTGTACTAGAATTGTTCAAATTGAATAAATAAATAAACATAGTAAATAGATATTTTCACTTTTTTACGTTGAAACGAGGACATACTGAACATTAATTAACTTTATTTCCCAGATTGACAGACGAGTTCGATCAGATAGACGCCAACGATGTGGTGGGGTACGAGGGTTTCCTCCACAAATACCGCAACGTGCTTCACAGCACCCACTACCTCTGCCTCTCGGCCAAGCACTCGCTCAGCCAGCTATACGGCAAGGTGCACGGCTATATCATCCACGAGATGCCAGACATTGAACTTCACAGGAAGATCGAGATATGCAGGGACCTGATGAAGGTCTTCGATATTATAGAGCCCGGATATTCCAGGCTGCGAGGTGAGACCGAACGATTTAACATATGAATGTAGATTTATCCGGGATTGAATAGGACCTACGACCATTGACTCCATAAGTCATAACTTTGCTACTGTACATTAAGGTAGACGATTGCTGTCTCAATACTCTTCATGAATTGTTTATTGTAAAAATTGACTTGTAACTTTGAATGATAAATGAATAATGAATGAAGATATAAGAGAGCGATGTGAAGTAAAAGGTGT
The DNA here is from genome assembly GCA_031353405.1 of Baronia brevicornis. NCBI lineage: Eukaryota > Metazoa > Arthropoda > Insecta > Lepidoptera > Papilionidae > Baronia > Baronia brevicornis. The sequence continues at coordinate 839,854 of JASFAT010003679.1, forward strand.
CGTGAAAAAAGTTGAGACAGGGATGCTTTTTTTTAATACTTTATTCTACACATAAAACATGACATACAAGAATTAAAAGGAAAGAAGATGTACAAAGGCGAGCTTAACTCAAAATTGAGTGTTTCTTTCAGCAAACCCAGGAGTGAAAGAGAGATAAGATAAGCTTTGAGGATAGAAATAAGTATACAACAACAAAATATAATAATAAGATTCATAACAATACATACTATATAAAACCATACATATGTAGACATATAAATACTAATAATATATAATATAATACTATATAAATAATATTATATAATACTATATAATGCCTAAATGGTTTGGGCACATAGAGAGGATGTATGAAAGACGACTGGCAAAAGAAATTTGCGCTGCGGATGTGGATGGAAGGGTCGGTAGGCGAAGACCAAGGAAAACATACCTTGACCAAATTGCCGAAGTTTTTAAGAAAGGCCGGGTGAAGAGTACCCACCCTTAAACGACGAGCTTGAAAAAAGTGATGCGTGAAAGGAAAGTATGCCGAGATCGTAGCAGATGGAGATCTGTGGTCTCTACCTACCCCTACGGGAGACAGGCGTGACAATTATGTATATGTATCTATGAAAAATTGATAACGTTCCTATTTAATGAAAAGCATTTTGAAAACAGTAGTTAAAAAAGGAGTGTCATACAGAATTATTTTTTCAGGTATAACACTATATGAACTGCACGCTCCACTCATGGTACTCACCACAAGGGAATTCGAGAAGAAGGCGATATCCAAAGAAAATTTACGTAGCAGGTTAAAAGAGGTCAGCCTACTTGTATAATTAATAACTGAATGAAAAGCCACTCTGAAAATCAGTGCTGTACTACATTTATAACCTATATGAATGTGGCCAACATTCATATAGGTAGGTAGGCTTTTATTTTACCCTAGAATGTCCTAGAAGCAAAAATTGTTTAGTTTTTTTTTGTTTCAAGCGTTTATTCCATTTTGAAATTTTAAGCATTTTATTTTGATCACTTAATAGTTTAATTTTTATCATTAAAATACTGACTTTAATACCTGATATTTTATCTGTGGATTTGTCTATGTCAAAATTATGTCAAAATCTGAAACTGAAAATGAAGAAAAAACGCAACAAACATTTTTGATAGAATGGCCACCATTATATCAAAACGTAGTGTAATAAATTAAATAGTTAAATTTCAAGAGATTTCATATTGTTGTATTTTACTTGACACTGGCATAATATTTATAACTATTATAATTGCTATCAAAGAAAATAAAACTTTAGCCTTATGGACCTACGGTTTTAATAAACATAAATTCAATGCTGCCAACCTAACGACTTATTAGCTTCACGTGCACACTTAACAAAAAATTATGTATTTATTTTAAATTAATGTGTCTATTAACTATTTATATTCATTATTAATTCCCTTATCGTGTATATATTTGTTTGTGAATCGTCTGAAATAGACGTGTAAGCCAAAGAACCTGAAGAATTACCTATTTATTTATATATATCTGTAATAAAATTAACATTATTCATTTACCAGATCGTAAGTTATCTCACCGAATCAGCGTTGATACTTGGATTCGAACCAGCTCAATCCTCGGAAGGTCTTATGGCGACAGCGGCTCGAGAAGCTTTGAAAAAGATTAAGACTTGGGAGCAAATCATTGGCAAGATATCATGAACACGGCACTCTGTAACTGTGAGATGTAGAATACATACATATGTAATACGTCCAAAGATCAATTGTAAATGTTAACCACAAAATTCTTAATAAATTATGTTTGATAAAATTCATGAAACATATACGGGTAATTTGAACCTTTTTAAATAACAGTTATTATTTTTAAATTATTATTATTATGTATTGAATTTAAATTATTGCAAAAAGTTATTAATAATATTAATAATATAAGGCTTAGTGGCGGGGCCCTCCGTCCTCAAAATCAATGGTTGCGGGTTCGATCCCCGCATCGGAATAAATATTTATATGTATGGATTACAAATATTTATTCCAAGTCTGGTAATCCCGGTAATCCGCATTGGACAAGCGTGGTGGGTTAACGTCCGTTCTTCCAGAAATGGAGAGGTCCGTGCTCAGTATTGGGACATATAGGGGCTGTTAAAAAAAAACATATGTGATACTTTTATGTCAATAAATTATTTGCGATAAATTGACGTTATAATTAAACACAAAAGCAATCACTTTAATGTTATGAATTTTAATAGAAAATAATGTAAATTGTTAACATTTTAATTTTAATGATTTATGCATAACATTTTTTTCATAATAATACGTGAAAGCAAATACGTATATAAACAAGATATGAGAATAGAATATATAAGCAAGTTATTGCATCAATATATGTATATCAGTCCGTGGAAGTCCACTGCTGGACATAGGCCTCCCCCAATAAGCGCCACCTAGCCCGATCTTCGGCTACACGCATCCAGTCTCTGCCAACCGCCCTGCGCAGATCGTCGCACCATCTAGCAGGAGGGCGCTACGTTTACCGAGACGCGGTCTCCACTCCAGCACTCGTCTGCTCTAACGCTTCTCGGATCTCCAACAAACGTGACCAACCAATTGCCACTTCAGTTTTCTTATTCAAAAGATTACGTCGATGACTTTAGTTCTCTGGCGGATTTGTTCATTCCGAATCATATCTACCAGAGAAACTCCAAGCATAGCTCTCTGAGAGACTTCGAGCAAGTTATTGTATGTTAATTATTAAGTATATTATTATCTTATATGCAAATTTATTATCTTTTCTTATAATTGTTTAAATATTTTCATTGTTAGTATTATATATTATATAATCATAATTTATTACTAAAATAATTTCTGGTTTGTAGGTTAGTTACAGAATTTAACATACTACATTAAAAACTAAGAAGCCACAGAAGTAAAATTTATTTTAAAAATCCATTTATTATTAATAAAATTTGAATATCTATTCATTCCTGTTACTAAAAGACAATTAATGGATAATCAGAAATTGCTTGCAGTATTCTTTAAATATTTTTAAATTAAATTGCGTGTGTAGTTCGAATAAAATTTGATTTTACGGCGAAAATATTAATTAAATTTTTTATCCATTTAGAAAATTTCGTACTGACGTTTTATAAAGAACTGTTTTATTACGATTTTGTCACTAGTTGTTTTAACTATTCATACATACATACATACATATAGTCACGCCTGTTTTCCGTAGGGGTAGGCAAAGACAACAGAGCTCCGTCCGCTACGTTCCCAGCGCACCTTACTTGCCTCCTCCACACCCATCCATCTTTTCATCCATCCTTCCTCTCACATTCATCGTAGCGAAACGGCTCTCCGTTAGTCGCTTCTAGCCCTCGTGGGAATCAGGAAATGACGGGTGGCGAACCATGTCGCCGTCATTTTATAACAAATTACATACATACATACATACATATCGTCACGCCCGTCTCCCGTAAGGGTAGGCAGAGACCACAGATCTCCATCTGCTACGATCTCGGCATACTTCCCTTGCTTCCTCCACACTCATTATTCTCCTCATGCAAGCCCGCCGGTTGAGGGTACTCTTGACCTGGCCTTTCTTAAAAAGTTCAGCAATCTGGTCAAGGTACGTTTTTCGTGGTCTTCCTCTTCCGGCCCTTCCATCCACATTCGCAAGGTAAATTTCTTTTGCCAGTCGTCTTTCATCCATCCTCTCTATATGTCCAAACCATCTAAGCATCCCTTTTTCTACTTTTGTCACAACACCTTCTTTTACTCCACATCGCTCTCTTATATCTTCATTTCTTATTCTATCATTCAAGGTTACACCACACATACTTCTTAATGCTCTCATTTCCACCGCATTCAGTCTGCTTTCATGCTTCTTCTGCCAAACCCAACTTTCACTACCGTATATAAGCGTCGGAACAAGCACCCCCTGATGAACCACAAGTCGGGCCCTTTCTGACACATTCTGACTTTTCATAAAGGACATATAACAAATTAACCATTCATTAAAACATAATTAAAGTAATTATATTGTAACTAAGAAAATTTATCTAAAAATGGAAGAAAAGGATTGTTCCTGTGATTATTAAAAGCCTCGTTTTTAATAACAATGTGTGCTATAATAAATTTTCCTTTTCCATTTGTTTTGAAATGTACTTATTGTATTATAATTGAGTGTTCAGTGATTCCTAATAAATTAACTTTTCTTGTTCTTATTGGAGTGTTTTATTCGTAATGCATATTACGTACATGGATACATATCATCCGCCTGTTTCCCATAGGGGTAAGCAGAGACGATGGACCTCCATCTGCTACGATCTCGGCACACTTTCTTCGTTTCATCCGTCATAAAAAGAGTGATGACTATCATTCTATACATAAAGCTCTTCGGTTAAGGGTACTTTTGACCTGGCCTTTCTTGAGAACTTCAGCGAACATATTCTATGGAAGAAAAAAATCGAAAGGAGTTAAAATTATATATTTTATTTCAAGTTTTATTAAATTAAAAAAATTATAAACAATGAAAGAATTGTTTTCACAAAGATTTAACGGGGAACGGATATTTACCTAGCACGCTTATCTGTATATATTCTGAGTCATTCTGTAGATACAGATCTCTCAGAACATACATGTTTCTCCCGCTGCGAGAATCGAACCCACGACGATTGACTCTATCATAATAATCTGAATGAGAGAGGCATTATGAAGCTACCTTTAAAATGGCAACAAATTATACAACAGAACGGTGCATATTTGACCCGAATCGAACAATCCGAAACATCTTAAATAAAGTTTAGAATTTAACGTAAAAAATAATTTTATAGAAATCCATTATTTTTACGTCAAATTCAAAACTTTATATATATAAATTAAATATATGTTTTTCCCGCTGCGAGAATCGAACCCACGACGGTTGACTCTGAAAATTATTCGATGACAAAGACTCATGGAAACTGTTTTTTAAAAAAAATGACTGTCAATTATTTTAACCTCTCATGGCTCTTGAATTCCACGAATACACAATATCGTCACTACGACAGCGTTGGCAAGAGATGAATACTAAATAAAATAAAATGAGAATATTAAATAAAGTGAATGAGTATCATTATTTGTTTTTAAAACGTTAATATAAAATGTTTTGATCAAACAACATTTGTTAGATTGTTGTTTTCTTAAACAAGAAACAGTTTTTTGTTATAGTTTGAAATTTGGTGTCTGTGGGATTCACTTAGACGAATTTTAATATACCTAATTCGTTTGAAAAATGACGGCGACATGGTTCGCTACCCGTCACGTCCTGATTTCCACGAGGGCGAAAAGCGATTAATGGAGAGCCGTTTCGTTGCGATGAATGTGAGAGGAAGGATGGATGAAAAGATGGATGGGTGTGGAGGAGGCAAGTAAGGTGCGCTGGGATCGTAGCGGACGGAGCTCTGTTGTCTTTGCCTACCCCTACGGGAAACAGGCGTGACTACAGGATGTGCCGGGATCATTGCTCATGGAGCTCTGTGGTCTCTGCCGATCCCTGTGAGGGATAAGCATGAATATATGTAAAAAAAATTGAAATTTGATCTTATCCTATTATCTGTGGCTTCGCCAGGCGAGAGAAACCCCCATCTGTGGCACCGCACCTCGAGTGTCCCACAGAAATTGTCACTGGGCGTATTAGCTCTTGTTGGGTCAAGTCATTTTCCAATAAGACTTTTAAAATAAGCTAAAACTAATTAGATATAGAATCTAGAAAAACTAATTTAGTGGCGTTATAAATGACAACTGCGCTGATGAAGTTTTTTCGTTAAAAAGTATCTTTGGTAAAATTCGACCGCAAAATGGTGAGTAAATAATAACAAACACGCTGCGAGCATACCACAGTTGGCGGTTAGATGACCTGCCTCGCATCGCGATGGCATCACAGACTAGAGGTTATTGGACTTTGGTTAAAGTTGTAACTATGGTAACTTAGAGATTTGTGAAATTGAGAATCAGTGAAATTGAGATTCTAGTTAATTTGGTGAGCTCCTCACAATGGTTGTTTGTATACTCTGCTATTAAAATAAAAACATGAAACATTTATCTGATTATCTCTATCGAACTATAGATAACTGGTCACGGGGCGTATCAGTTCTTGTTGGATCCAGTTATTTTCCAATAAGACTATTAAAATTAGCTGAAAGTAACATTTATAACATTTTGAATCTAGAAACACTAATTTAGTGGCATTATTAATGAAAACTGTGCTGAGGACGTAATGTCGTTAAAAAGTAGCTTTGGCAAAATTGCGGTGGTATCACAGACTGTGGTTTTGGACTTTTTTTAAAGGTTTAAATCTGGAAACTTAGAGATTTGAGAAGTTGAGAATCAGTAAAATTGAGAATCAGTGAAATTGAGAATCAGTCAAATTGCGAATCAGTCAAATTGAGAATCAGTGAAATTGAGATTCTAGTTAATTTGGTGAGTTCGTTTGTCTACTCTGCTATTAAAAAAACTACGAAACATTTATCTGATTATCTCTATCGAACTATACATGACTGATTGACAATACATCATCTTGCGATTCAGACTCATTTCCTGCCACAAACGGTGTAATTGTTGAGTGATCTATAATGGTTCTTGAAAAATTAAGACAATAGTATTTTAAATAATTCTATAATATATATAACTAAAGTCTGTCCGGTGGCTGAACTAGATTTTAAATATAAATCACAAATAAAAAATCACAAAGGATGTATATCCTTTGTAGTTTTTTATAAAATAATATGTACATATTTACATATGGCCACGCCTGTTTCCCATAGGGGTAGGCAGAGACCACAGATCTCCATCTACTACGATCTCGGCATACTTTCCTTGATTCCTCCATATTCATCGCTCTCTCATGCAAGCTCGTCACTTAAACTTCGACAATGTGGTCAAGGTATGTTTTTCTTAGTATTCCCCTACCGACTATCCCATCCACATCCGCAACGTAAATATTTTTTGCCAGTCGCCTTTCATCCATCCCTTCTATGTACACAAACCATCTAAGCATCCATTTCACTATATTAGTGTGTGAAATATGCATTCTGTTTACTCGTATACCATTCCGCTTGGGTTTATTTATACCTTGCTCCACTCCACGCGTGTTCAGCTTTGGCCAGTTGCCCAGTCGCTTCCCAAAGCAGCGCCATGCGATGAAGTTCACATGCAATTTTCTTTATATCTATAGTTAAAGGTGTCCGATTTCTTTACATTGTTGTGTTATAATTTAATATATATTTAACTGTAAGTATTTTAATTTATTATAAATGTTTATTATTTTGTTTTGACTTTAATATATTTGTGTTTATAATATAGTTGTGGCTAGGGGTGAGCTTAGTCGCAATCGTGCCGACCGTCCCGGGATCAGGCTGCCCCGAGTACTAGTACCCTTACCTCAGTATGCGGGGCTTTGTTCCGCTGGGGCTGACCTCCATCCTCCTTTGCGGCTCGTGGGATTCACTATGACGAATTTTAATAAACCTAATTTGTTAAAAAATCGCCACTGTCACGTCCTAATTCACACGAAGGCGAGAAACGACTAACGGAGAGCCGTTTCGCTACGATGAATGTTGAGAGGAAGGATGGATGAGCGTGGAGGAAGCAAGGAAGGTGTGCCGAGAGCGTAGCGGACGGTGATCTGTGGTCTTTGCCTACCCCTATGGGAGACTGGCGTGACGATATGTATGTATGTATGTTTAATATATTTTTGGTTTTGGAGTTATTTATCTCTTTATCATTAATTTTCGTTAAATACTTGTCATTAGCTAGTTTATTATTTTACTCATCTTTAGATATGAATCCATCTATTTCGTTCATAATTGAAGTAGGTACTAAGCATTTATCCGTATAGCAATTTCAATTTTACTTTATCCAAAGCTACCTACATCAATTCTTTATACTGCTTTATCACTAGTCTTACTTTACACCAAAAACAAAGTTATACAATTATTGATTGTGATATATACAAATGGTGCTCACATCGCTATAATAGCGATTTATTTCTTCCAGACAACCGTAGGATGGATGATGATGTTAAACAGATAATTTGGTGTAGGTTGGTGATAGATTATCGTCAGGATGATAGAAATAATTTATGAATACTTTATGTCTTGCTGTTTTCTTTTGTTCTTCTTGTAAATGCAAAACAAATGAGCAATCATTTATTTTATTACTTTGTTGTCCATAGTCAATTGTTTCCTCGTCAATAAGACGTTGCGACCTTAACTTGCCGAGCGTCAAACAAACAACACTTTAAAACACTCTCTAAAAAACATTTTGAGAGATCCGAATCCCATCCGAATCCACTGGTGGTACAATCGGTAAATTATTCACCCGATTTAAACGCGCGCCCGAAAAGACGACGCCCGCGTAACGTGTTACACGATCCGGACGACGAAACAGCGTCGTTCGGATCCACTCACGACACCAACACTCACACGCACCCCGGCTCTAACCGAGCACGTAGAGTAGGGAACACTTCTACACCGGCCGCTTACACGAGATTCTCTCACGTACCCGGTCGGTTCTCACCCCCTAGACCTTAGGGTCTATGGGACTAATAGGGACTATAGTTACTAAAGTTCAACCTCCCCTACATGTTTAACGTAGAATCATGACGAGTTTAAAATCAGCACACACACATATGTGTACCTCCGACACGGCATCAGGCCGATGGAGTCTGCGATTTGCGCAGATTTCCAATTATATTTTAATTGGCCCTGAATTCGATAAAGCTGTTAAAGCCAATAGGCTACCAGCATTAACATCTTCGAATCCAATCAATAAGACGATGATAACGAGGAAGGTTTTTATGGGGTAGGAAGGCAAACAAGCAAGCGTATCACCTGATGGAATAAAATGAACGCTGACGATAGACATTAACAACACCACAAATGATTGCTAGCCTTTAAGATATCAGTAGGCTTGTTTTTAGAAGGTATCAATGTCGTGTCGGTTCGAATGTACCGCCGAAGGCAGCTGGTTCCGGAGTGGTGGTGCGTGGAACGAAGCTGCTCCTTTCAATAGAGGTATCCGGACGGTTTGCACTATCCCTGGTGTAGCATATGTTCATTTTAAGCGGTGATTACTTCAACCATATCCTCTATATATATATATATATATATATATATATATATATATATATATATATATATATATATATATATATATATATATATATATATATATATATATATATATATATATATATATATATATATATATATATATATATATATATATATATATATAAAAAAGTTAAAAGGAAACTTTTCAGAGGATGGGTGCGCAGAGCGAATGTGTCGTCTGTTTATCACCAGCGATACAGAAATGCTCCGGCTGTCAAAGCGTACACTACTGCTCGCGGGAGCACCAGAAGCAGGACTGGAAGCTGCACAAAATGCAGTGCAGCCCCCTGAGGCTGAAACAAGACCCGAGATACGGGAGATACTTGGAAGCTTCGAGGGACATTAAGGCTGGAGATGTAATCATTAAGGAAACTCCTTTGATAACTGGCCCGGCACAGGTAAGGATGATACATTTAAAAAAGAATATTAGCAATGTATTTAATTTAGCAATGTATTTAAGTTGGTAGTTGTGTGGCGTGGATCAGTGTGGTGTGAGTGGTGGAGTTACAGTGGTCAGAGTGGTGAAGGCCATCACTCTGATTATTTTGTGAATTTAGTGTGAATTAAAATTAAAATATATAATAAAATCACCTCGTTTTCTTCTAGGTTACTCCACCAGTTTGCCTCGGCTGCTACAAGCTGCTGGAGGCAGGAAAGACCGTCTCGTGTACTGAATGCGGATGGCCATTCTGTTCAGATTTGTGTACGAAAAAGGAAGTGCACAAGCCTGAATGTTATTACTCGCAAAAAAGAGGAGAAAAGGTAGTTGTAGCTGAATTATAAATATTACAACTATAAAATTACCTGTCTGTCTGTGATTCTCAAGCTTAAAGTCACTCAGAGGGTTATGGAGAGGACCATGCTTGGAGTGCCGCTGGTGGAAAGAATCGGAAAAAATTCGACGGAGAACCAGAGTCCCTGACATTACTCTTCAAGTCAGCAGACTCAAATGGCAATGGGTTGGATACGTTTGTCGGAGAACTGCCATCCATTGGAGTAGACAAGTGCTGGAGTGGAGACTGCGTCTCGGCAAACTCAGTGCGCGTCATAGAGCAACAATCTATGCAAGATGACTGGGATAGACAGGATGTGTGAAGCCGAAAATCGAGCTAGGTGGCACTTCTGAGGCTTCCAATGTCTAGCATCGGACTGCCGCGGGTTATTGATTGATTTATTGAATGTAGCTATGGTAGTGCAAATAGTTTAACCAGACCGGGGAAGTATTACACATGATAGAAAATCTTAATGGTTAATTTAATCTTAAATAGATATTAATGGAGTCAGGCGTTAAATAAATAGATAGTTATTGTATTTGAAGATTGTAGGACCATTTAAAATTTTTGTTGGGTTATTTAAAAATGGTGGACACTTCTTGGCAGGTGTCGATATCAACTTTCGGTGTACCACACCCAAACTACCAGTGCCTCACAGTGCTGCGGTGTTTATACCAACGAGACCACGATGAGAAGCTGTGGGAGAAACTCCAAGCACTGGAGTCACACTGCGAAGACCGCAAGAATACCGACAAGTGGAATAATGACAAGAAAATGATAGCCGATTTTATTGTGAAATTCTTCAAATTGGAGAATACCTTTACGGAGGATGAGATAATGAAATGTTGCGGTATTGTTCAGGTAAATGTTTAAATGGATTATAATACTTTTATATATAAGAAACACTATTTTATTTTTAAAATTTTGAAACGGTGATATTACATTGAGTTGAAGTAACTCGGAGAATTTTACCATACAGAAAATATTACAATAAGCAAACTATGTACGATTCGTTTCCTCAGTCCACAGATTCGTGCGCTAAGTCCGCAGATTCGTGTCCTTAGTCCATTGATTCGTGCCTTTTAGTCCACAGATTCGTGCCCTTAGAGTGCAGATTCGTGCCCTCTGTTAACAGATTTGTGACTAGTAATGGTAGGCGGCTCGGTCTTGATTTTAATTATTTATCCCCGGTCGTCCCTGCCGCATATATTATATATGATACGAGAATACGCCTACTAATTTAGATCTTGTGCTGTTTCTCGTCAAATAATTGATTAAAGACCGTTCAATATGGTGATCACCGCATCATTCCAACGATATCTGAGATGACTGGATGGACGTTGACATGGCTGTAACCCTATGGCCTTAATGATGTAGCCAAAGTATTTTAAGGTGCGACGAGTAACCAATGAAGACTCTTCCAATGAAGCTCTACTATTATTTATATTTTTTCTAAATATTTTGTATGTGTGTGTCATAAACACTTTCACTGCGTTACGAGAAGTAATTGATCGTATTTGAGTTTTCGACTTTGCGACAGCTAGTTATCCTTGTTTTACACTCGGTGCGCAGGTATACAACATAGCTCGCAAGCAAGCATATACAAGGATAACTCGCTGTCGCACATTCGCAATTTAAATACGTCCAAATACATCTCGTAACGAAGTGAACTGTTAATAAAAGGTTCATTCATTCATTCATTCATGCGTGCAGATCAACGGGCACGAGGTGCCGCTCCTCGAGCCGGAGTATGTTGCAGTGTTCGATCGTGTGTCCATGGCGGAGCACCATTGTAAAGCCAACTGCAACAAGAGTTTCACCTCCACGGGAGACATCGTAAGCAACAAAATAACATTTGCCAAATCAATTAACTAATGACAACCATAAGATGGACAGTCAAACTTTCTTAGTCATAAAAACTTTACGGTTGTCTTTCGTAGTTTTGTTTGTGGTGAAAAATGGTAGTGTGTGTTTGACATAGTCCACGTTATTAACCGTGAGGAGGAGTTAGAGGATTTGCTGACGGCCGTTTCTTGGTAAAAAAAAAAGTAAAACTATAAACTTTTTCGCAAACACACAATATTATTTTCCTGATTTGTGTTCGAGGATCCTAGCAAAGTAAGTTTAACTTTCCATCTTTACAATGGATTGTCGCAAAGTAACGTCTGACTCCATCAATTATGAAGATGATGATACCATCATCTTCATATGTATACACATGTATTAATTCATAAATTTGTTTCATTATCTTTTGAAATTTATACATGTTGGGCCACAATTTTTATAATTCGTCCCTCTCTTGTTACTCAATATCACAATTTCTTCATCATTCCCTTATCGGATGACGTAATTTATGGGTGGCCCCTTACGATTATATTAATGATTGATACACCTATTTTGATATTTTTTATTGGGATAGGAGGGCAAACGAGTAAGCATGTTTTCTGATTGAAAGTAATCAATATTACGGAAGCATTGCTGGCCTTTAAGATATGTGCAGGCTTGTTTTTGATAAGAACCATCTTATCGTGGGGTTTGCGAGTGAAATCGTAGCAGGAAACGTCATCTCGATTAAGGCAACGCTCCCCTCCACTCAACTCTATACAGGGTCACTTACATGTTGCCATGAACATACTTGAAGTCCTATGAAGCTTCTCTTGTTTTTTGAAGGTGCCAATGGAAACACCACTGATTGTCTGGTTACTTCATTTCCAGAGCCTGTGCGCGGTTGCAGATGTACCCACAGGCGGGCATATATCAGTTTGCTACACGGATCCATTGTGGGGCACCGAGGCACGCAGACACCACTTGGCCGACTCCAAGTTCTTCGAGTGCACCTGCGAGAGGTGCTCAGACGTCACCGAGTTTGGGACTATGTACAGCGCTGTCAAATGCAAGAAGAAGTAAGTGGAAATGTAGCTCAAGATCCAAGATAGTTAAGAAGATAAAGAAAGCCCTATATTTATTTAATACAACTTAAGCTACATTAAATAAAATGTTCTAAAAATTCTCTCTGATAATAATATATATATTAAAGAATACTTAAAGACGTAATTAAATATACTCTGTATCTTCTCACACATACACACGCATACATACGCAACATATTACATATACGTAAGCACACATTTACACGCTTGCGCACGTTTACACGCTTGCGCACGCTAATACGCTTACGCCACCAACACATGCTTGCGCATAAACACACCTATCTGTGAATATTAATAAACAAATCTCTTCTAGATTAATTTACGTGACCAATGAATGTGTATATATTTTTTACCACAAGTTATGATAATTGAAATTTAAATCCCTGATTGGCTCCAGAAGTGTTCAATAATTTAAATAAGTGTTAGCATATGATATGCTGTTGATTTTATGACACTGTAAATGCTTTTCCGGTTTTTGAGATAGGACTAGGCTTAATTTTTGAAGGTCCCAATGTATCGGCTCGATAATACCGCTGAATGTACATGGTCCTCATTTTTGTAACTCAACCAGTTATTAAAACATCAACTCTCTCTATTTCAGAAACTGCAGGGGTTATCTTCTCCCGGACACATTCATCCTTCCAATTCTGCACAAAACGAAATCCCCTAACCCAGAAACAAGGGGTCTCGACAACAAGTTCTGGAAGTGCAACGTGTGCCAGGACGCCGTCTCGGATGCCATAATTCAACAGCTCTTGCAGGACATTGGGAGGGAGTTGAGCGTCATGCCCAAGGGTGATGCTGATGCATGCGAGAGGTCTGTTGAGATAGACATTTGAACTCTTCTTTCAGTATTTACTTAATAGCTCTCCCATTTAGCAAATTACAATGACAATGAACTACTCACGTTTAATATAGGAGTGCCACTGGAGTAGACGAGAGATGATGTGTAGACCGCTTCTTCTCCGACGTAAAGTTGGATGCTTCCGGGCTACACATTTACCAGCGTGGTAGAAAACATTCAGAAGTTGATAGATAGGTTATATTTAATATATACCGAAATAGAAATAGAAAAAACTTTATTCATGACACCTTTTTTTTTACAATAGCTAAAACTAAAACCTTAATAATATAATATACAAATAAATAAAACTAAAAGAAAATGATTTTAGTCTAACAAGTGTCATAAAATATACTATTATCAAATGGAAACTGTAGAACAAAGGAGACATCGCATGGGAGACAGGACATCATTCCATTGCATGCAATGTGGACAGGCGTTAAAAATAGACCTAAACTTTTGGAAAAATTGTTTTTTTTCAACGTTTCAAAATACTGGATATACACATTTATTTCATGTAACTTTGACTTTGTCTAAATTCAATATTATATATAATAATCTATATGTCTAAATACAATATAGATTACTTGCACCTTGACATTTTCACACTAACAAAAGAGGCACTAAGAAAAGCTATAAACCTACATTTAAAACAAGAAAAAAAGTACTTTTAAGGTTCCAAAGAAACATACACATAAACACAGAGAGGAGAGAGAGTGAGAGAGTGAGAGAAAGATGCGCACACATACAGACTTACGTAAAAACGCCAAATAGTATTTTTTTTAAAAAATAAAAAATATGGTATGTATTATATATTAGCCGCTGTCACTGTGCTAGGTCTTAACTTGTATTACATAAAAACATTGCCATTCCCTATATATTATTTGTGTACCATACAATATATAAATTTGATTACTAGGATATATAAAACATAACATACACCTTAAATGTAATTTAAACTAAATTATAAACTAAGACATTATTATTATCTAAGAATATATGTATGGAAGACATTAACCGAAACAGTGACTTTTCGGTTGTCTTCCGTAGAGTCTATTATACCTGAAGATGCCTCGTGTTGGGGCGAAACACGTGTGCAAGATGGAAAAGTGACAGTGTGTGTATTAGTGTTCGTGTAAGTGTGTGTGTGTGTTGTAATATAATATAATCTGTGTAATTCTAATTTGGCCAAATTATATTAAAATTATTTGTTAACCTTAATATTACTAAGAAGGCTTTTGGGTTGCCAAATATATAAATATACTTATGTTTCAGGTTCATTAGTCATTGCTCCAGCTACCTTCACCCCTCCCACCACTACATGACTGACGTCAGCCTGGCTTTAGCGCAGATGATTGGCCAGGAGAGCGCCATGGGCCTGGCAACCGTTTCTGACGACAGACTACTGCTCAAGACCCAGTTGTGCAGGAAGATCGCAGATCTGCATGAAATTCTAGCTCCTGGTAAGTTTCCACACTCGCATATAGAGATTGTTTTCAGATAAAAGTACAGTAAACCCGGACTTTCGCGATAGGAGGGACCGAGCGCTATCCATGTAAGACGAATTCGCGTAAGGCGGGATACAATTTGGGGGCGGGGTTCGAAAACAAACGTTGCTTGACCTTGACTGCGTGATGTTCACACAAAAAACGAATAGACGTTCTTAGTGGTAGAGCCACGCTGCAGACGAATACTTTGTCAAGAATGGCATATTATTTGTCTGTAGCGTGAATGGGCCGGCTCGCCCGGAGAAGTTACACATCCCCGCAGAAAATTGGCGTCTATGTGGTATCTTAGCTACCGCGCTTCGTCTGGTGAGCAGTTGAGTTCCGAAGGCCCAACCCTCCCCCTCCCCCCCCTCCTTCGTACTTATTATAGGAAATTGGAAACTTCGAAAAACAAGCCTACTTATACCTTAACCTTTAAGGCTTAAAGGTTGGCGACGCATTTGTAATGCCTATGATGTTGCGGATGTCTATGGGCGGCGTTGATTGCTTCGTGACACGCCTGCTCGTTTGCCTTCCTGTCCCACAAATAATACTGATATACCAATCGATTTCTTCATCTATTCCAGCTGAAACTCGTCTACGAGGTTCTTTGTTATTCGAACTGCACGCGGCTGTAGCGGAGACGGGGAGACGGAAGTCTCTGACGGACGGACCCATTGTCATGCTTGGCTTCGACACTGTAAGTCGCTTATTTGTACAACAGAAAGGACGACGACTGATTGACTCAGTGGCGGGGTCCTCTACCTACGGAGTCAATGAAATCATCGGAATAAATATATGTATGGATTTATAAATATTTATTCCGAGTCTGGTAACCCCCCCGCATTTCCGTTCCTACCCTTTCCTTTCTTCTCTATCCTTTCCCGTGCCAAAGTATGCATGGCTAAGGGCGAGTTTAGTCGCTAGCGAGCCGACCGTCCCGGGATTGGGCTCCCCCGGGTACTATTCCTTACCTCAGCATGCAGGACTCTGCTGGGACTGACCTCCATCCTCCCTTGCGGATTGTGGGATTCACTAAGACGAATTTAATATACCTAAGTTGTTGTCCATATAGTGATGGATTTCCACAAAGTAACGCCTGACTCCATTAATGGTCAAGGTATATTTTTTGTGGTCTTCCCTTACCGATCCTTCCATCCGCATCCACAACGTAAATTTTTCCTGTCACGTTTCTCCAACTTTAAAAAGAAATTCTGCCGAAAGTTTGCTGTAAAAATTCGCATTCTATTTAAATGGAGAGTCAGTTACATGTTCCTGTATTGTACCTGTACCTGTATGTACATTTCAAACATCACACACACACACACACACACTATAAACAATTCAAAAACTAATATTGAGTAATTGTTTCTCGCGTATTTTAGCAAGGTAATTCATTTCATTCAAAATAAGGCCGGACTCCATTAATCATACTATACATCAAGCAAATGATTTTCTATTTTCCAGGAATCTCGTAAAATTCTTCTGGAGTCAATTTCACTTCTACGCCACGAGCCACCGGAGCTGCCGGAAGGTCAGCTGTGTAGACAGGCCAAGGTCAATCTCATACAGATGGATGAACTGATCAGAAATTTGTCCGCAGCATTACCTTCACCCTTGTAATTTGATATAGCAATAAAGCAATTTCCATACAAATATTGCTGTTTGAATATCGGATGTATGAAAGACGACTCATAAAAGAAATTTACGTTGTGGATGTGAATGGAAGGATCAGTAGATCTCCTTGATCTCCAAGAAGAGCATACGTTGATTGACCAAATTGCTGAACTTCTCAAGAAAGGCCAGGTCAAAAGTGCCCTTAACCGGCGAGCTTAAGGAAACTAAAAAAGTGTGTCAAGATCGTAGCAGATGGAGATCTATGGAGACCTACAGGAAACAGGCGTGACCACATGTACATATATGTGAATATCGATACTGTAAAACTCAATTGCCCACCAAACGAAGCGCGTTAGCTAAGCTAACACTCAGACGCTGGTTTTCTGCGGGAGTGTGGTATATGGGGTTCTGCGGCCTATTCATGCTACAGACAAATAATATATTTTGACTAAGTATTTGTCTGTAGCGTGGCTCTAACACTTCTAAACGGTATCCACCCTGTATCTGGAGGAAAGTATTTTAAGCCACGGCGCTTATGTGAGCCGAATTGACGGGACACTTAACATGGAATGAATATCAAGTGGTAGGCCAAAAATAATCGTAATGCAAGAATTATTCCTGTGTCCATTGATTTTGAAAACGGTGACTTAGCCACTGTTTTATTCTTCTTCTAAGAGTGCCTCTCCGACTTGCGAAGGTTGGCAGACAATTCAGCACAACTTTCCTCCTCCTTCGCGAGGTGTAGCAGTTCTGGAGCACTCGCTAACCCGGTCCACTCCCTGATATTACGTAGCCAAGACTTTTCCGATCATGATCAGTTGCAGCAACTTGTACCTGTCATGTCTCATGATATGACCCAGGTAAGCAACTTTTTTACCTTTGACGGTCTGCAAAAGTTCACGTTTTTGCTTGACTTGTTGGAGAACTTCTTAACCTGAGTTCTTAAGTGTTTTTTTTATAAATAAATGAAACTATGCTATACTTGTTCTATACAAGTTTATATAAAACAAGGAATATACGTTATAATAATAAGTACATATAAAACAGGGAACGACCTCCGTTCACGAATATGACGAAACACCATTGGTCCAGACACCATAAAAAATTCTCGCCCGGTGCTAATTGTGGAACGTAAGCAGAGCTTGTTATGTTAATGGCACATTGGGTACATAATCACGTCATCCGAGATGCTGTGCGCATCATTTACTTATGTCTCCGTGAATGCCTGAAGATTAAATATTACACAACAGATAACTTTAGTTTTTTTTTATTGGATAGGAAGGCAAACGACTAGACGTACCACCTGATGGAAAGCAATCAACTCCGCCCATAGACTTCCGCAGCGCCATAGGGTATGCGGGCCGACCTTTAAGAAAAGTGTCATTATGGGAGTGAGAATGGGAGGGGAAGGGGTAGAGGGAGAGGGATGGTAGAGGGAGAGGGAGGGTAGAGGGAGGGGGAGTAATTGTATAACTTTGTTTTTGGTGTACAATAAAGAATATATCTATTTATCTATTTAACGCTTGTGATAGCATATATGATTCAACATACTAATGGCAATACTTTAGGTCAATTAAGCAATTTCTTCTTCGAATTCGAATTTAAATTCCGGTATTAAGTATAATTTCTATGTATATGAACAAAGATTGGCATATTTTCATTTGGAAAAACTTGAAACTAGGAGGAGCATCTTTCGTTGATATTTCTGCACGAGATCGTACACAATAACACTGACAGCTCTCATTTTTCTAAGTTGTGTTAATTTTGCTGTACCCAGAGTACAAACACGGGTGCAAAATTTTAGTTTATTTCACAAGGAAATGAAAAGGACTAGGTTTGAATCCACTGCTCCTCTACGATCGTTGTGTGAACTTTACCAAAATACATGAAATAAAACAACGCTTTAGACATTCTCTACGACAGTGTGGTACAATTCACGCACCGTATTAAATCTAACATTTGTCTCTGTATAATATTTGATTTGTCCGCTTTCACTTTATGCTAATGTTGTCTATAATGAGGATTACATTTAAGTAAAATGTAAAAGAAAAGAGGATTACATCTATAATGAGGATTACATTTAAGTAAAATGTAAAAAAAAGAGGATTACATCTATAATGAGGATTACATTTAAGTAAAATGTAAAAAAAAGAGGATTACATCTATAATGAAGATTACATTTAAGTAAAATGTAATAAAGAGGATTACATCTATAATGAGGATTACATTTATGTATGTATTTAGAAATATTTAGAATAACGTATAATGAACTCCTGTTGGTGGTCCATAAATACATAAATACTATATTCATTTAAGTCTCGTATCATTTTCGTAATAGAAAACCGTGCAAAAATATAATGCTCTCGTATATCGCTATCGTAATATAATTATCACACGCAAATAAGACGAGCCAATGGGAATGACAGAAAAGAAAAACCCAAAACAAACAACGACAAGTCGGTCCGCTGTGGCGGAGTCGTCACACCAGTGTGTTGTAGATCTGACTGCGAACTTCACGGTCTTGGCGTTGATTGTGTATTTCGTGATGGGTTTACCTTTGTGAATAATATAAGTTAAAATGTGAACAAGTTTGAAGTGAGTGAATATATAAATGGCATACACGAAGAAGCGTAAACATCGGAAGCTGAACATTGCAAATATATCAGAAATTATTGCGTTTGGTTACTGCACTTGAAGAAATACAGGATTGTATTTGAAAGGTATGCTATATGAAATGAAATATGGTATATATATAAAACATACATACATACATACATATCGTCACGGCTGTCTCCCTGTAGGGTTATGCAGAGACTACAGATCTCCACCCGATACGGTCCCGACACACCTTCCTTGCTTCCTTAACACTCATCCATCCTTCCTCTCTCATTCATCGTAACTAAACGGCTCTCTGTTTGTCGTCATTCGTCTCGTGGGAAACAGTGACGGGTGGCGAACCACGTCGCCGTCATTTTTGACGAATTAGATATATTAAAATTCGTCAAAGTACAGGATGATAGGGATATGATGTATAGAAGTATAGTAGATAGTATATATTATATATCTACTATACTAGTAGTAGTATATATATAGTAGATTGTATAGCTCGGGAGGTCGGGGCCGCGTACCCGTTTACTAATACCATAAATACTGGACTAGGCAAAGATGCTCCCTGACCTTTATATATATATATATATATATATATATATATATATATATATATATATATATATATATATATATATATATATATATATATATATATGTATATATATTATATATTAAAATTATTATTTTTCTATCTTTGTTTGCTTGTCGCAGATCTTAGCTAAATAAGAATTCCGACTGTCCACATAGTAATGGATTTCCGCAAAGTAACGCCTGAGTCCATTAATCATCAGTCTGGAAAGCTACGCCTATAGTTCGGGACAAATGAGTTAGTGATCATAGCTTTAAGTTTCTCGCTTCTAGGCCATGGTTATTAGATAAGTTTGTACAATTAAGTGGAGACAATTTCAAGACAACTATTAGACTGATACAGTTGGAAGGCATTTAGGAAACTTCTTTAGGCCTTCTCGCCTATGGGCCCCCTTCAGGACCTGTAGGTGAAAGTTTTGTACTAGTATGTCTTGTCTACATGTATGATAATGGTTATGGGTATGGATTATGATTATGATTATGGCGCCAAAACGTAAAAACTGCTTGTTCGTCTGCACCATAAGCTCAAAATTGTTAAGAATACGACATTGGAAACCTTCAAAAAACAAGCATACACTTTTCATTAAGGATGGCAACGCTTCTGAAATGCCTATGGCTTTGCGGATCTCTATGGGCGGCGTTGATTGCTTTCCACCACGTGCCACGCCTGCTCGTTTGTTTTCCTATACCATAAAAGAGACAAATGCTGATCCTAAACTTCAGAAACCCTTCAGCGGTATTTTCGAACCAATAAGACATTGAAACCTTCAAATAACAAGCCCAAACTTATTTCAAAGGCCAGTAAAGCATTTGCAATGCCTAGGAGTTGCAGGTGTCTTTGGAAAGCGTTGATTGTTTTCCATCAGGTGACACGCATGTTTGTTTGCCCCCTTGTTTGCCCAATTGCAGACCAGACATATAAAATGTCTCAAATATTGCAGATGACCATGACAGCGATGATTTCCATTAGATAACCTGCTTCCATTTTCGTTTATTTCCATTGTAAAATCCAATACATCCATAAATAAAATCTTTACAAATTACCCTTAATAATACAATTGCGTCCTCTTTCAACAAAAGGTTATACCTTAGATATGGATTTATAAATACTTATTCCGACTCTGTTAACCCCCCCAATCCGCATTTCCTTTCTTGCCCATTCCTTTCTTCTCTATCCTTTTCCTTTTTGTGAAAATTAAGATTTTAATATACCTAATTTGTTGAAAAATGACGGCGACGTGGTTCACCACCCGTCACGTCCTGATTCCCACGAGGGCGAGAAGCAACCCGTTTCGCTGCGATGAATGTGAGAGGAAGAATGGATGAAATGATGGATGAGTGTGGAGGAGGCGGGGAGGGTGTGCCGGGATCGTAGCGGATGGAGCTCTGTGGTCTCTGGCAACCCCTGCGGGGGATAGGCATGAATATATAAAAAAAAATAAAAGAGAACGCAATTGTTAAAATAAAAAATGTAAAATGTGCAAAAGTATATATATTTTTGCTTTTCCGAGAATGTCTTGAAATGTACGCGATGTGAATAGATTCTTTACAGGGCGCGGTAGTGTTAATTAGAATTACGCAGACTTTTGGTTCGTGTGAAGAGTAAATATACCGATTCGCGAGTGCCACGGTCTGCCGGAATATTCAAAATTTTAACAAAGGATTTACTGTGGGATTGTTAGCGCAATTATATATTAGACTTTTTATACTCCCCCTCTCACTCCCACTCTCATAATGACACTTTCCTTAAAGGTCGGCAACGCTTCCGCATTGCCTATGGAGCTGTGGATGTCTATGGGCGGCGTTGATTGCTCTCCATCAGGTGACACGCCTGCTCGTTTGCCTTCCCATGCCATAAACTTCAGAAACCCTTCTGCGGTAATTCCGAATCGATACAACATTGGAACCTTCAAAAAACAAGCCTAATCTTATTTCAAATGCTGGTAAAGCATTTGCTAGGAGTTTCAGGTGTCTTTCGGAAGCGTTGTTTGCTCTCCATCAGGTGACACCCTTTCTCGTTTGCCTCCCTCATTTGCCCAATTGCAGGCCACATATACAATGTATGAAATATTGCAGATGACCACGACGGCGATGATTTGCATTACACGATCTGCCTCCATTTTAGTCTATTTCCATTGTAAAAGAAAACATAGTATGCCAATCCAAAAGAGGTTTGTACATTAGCCAAATAAGAGATAAGAGTGCAAAGTTGTCGAAAATACTAACGTCTCTGTTGATTTAGACAATGTTTCGACTCATTTGAAGAGATAACAGTAAACGAACTAACGGTGGGAACAAACAACACACGCGGAGAAAAATATTTACATCGAGATTTAACTTTCTATGGAAAGCTTTATATTAATCTGGTGTTGTGTTATAAACAATGTTTGATGTTATTTATTATAATTATAATTAATTATCTATTTCGCCTGCGCAATTTTAAAACCTTTAGAGACCTCTTTTAGGAAGGTCAACATGAGAAAATGTAAAGATGACATTGAAAGGCGAGTGAAAACTGGTAGTCAAGTTAACGGAGCCGCGCACTCCTTTATGAAAAGTCAGAATGTGTCTAAAACGACCTAATCAGATTCAGAGATCAGCGAATATATTATATTTCAAAACAGCTAAACTTTGAAATGCAATTTTATCATGTTCCTCTATAGGTGATTGATATAGCTCTGTGTATCGTTGTTAGACGTAAATCTCGAGTACAGTATAAAAACAAGTTATATAAAAAAATAAAGTCAATCCCTACTTTTTTTCGATCGATCTACATATTCATTCCTAAATTTATATAATTCTAAATATCTTATATATTATAATATATATAAGAGAATTTGTTGTCCCACATAACATAAATTACATTTAATCAATGAATTAATATTTAATTAAAACTGTATTAACATTAAGCTGCACTGCAAGTTTAACAAAAAATTTATTTGAACTTGAACGGATGAATAAATAGTATGTATTCATTAACCATTGAAAATTTAAACAAGATATGTGCACAGTCAGAACTTTTAGTTAATTAAAATCCGCGACAAGCAAACAAAAACAGAAAAATAATAATGTGTTTTTTTACTAGAATAAGTTGATATACGGGGAACTTAAACTAGATCTTTTCTGATCTGTTAAAGGTTGTCTTCCGCAGAGTCTATTATGCCTGATAATGCCGTCGAAACACGTGTCGTGTGCAATGTGGAAAAGTGGTGGTGTGTGTTTGGTGTTGGTTGGTTGGTTTAGTTGAAGTTCTCCGTAAATCCAATTCTTCCAGTAAAACACTCATAATTATTTTTGTGTTTTTATTTCCTTGTCGTGAATCTTAACTAAGTAAAATTTCTGACTGTCCACATAGTAATGGATTTCCGCAAAGTAACGCCTGACTCCATTAATTATCTTGAACAAGATATATAAATATATATCTTATATAGGAATAGTGTGAATTGATAGCAGCAATTTAAAGAAATAAAGTGTTTCGTTTTCATTTTGTTTTCCATTTACAGATCGTGGTGCAGCGAGAGATGGTCTTTTCCCGATACCTCTGGCTGCTTTTATGTTACGCGCAGTACGCTAGGACCAACCTCCTTGATGACTACGAAGACATCACCAACAACATTGTATCACCTGGAGAGGAGAGATCAGTGGCGCTGCCGATAAAATTAGGCGTCGACAGAACCTCTGGCTGCATTTGCAGAAGCAACAAGAACAGAAGGGTCATCGTTTGCTTTGGCAACTACGAGTGCAGAAAGTTTCCCAAGGTTTGGTGGTGTTCTCTATCTAACATTAATTCATACATTTATAAATATCATCACGTCTGTTCCTCGTAGGGGTGGGCATAGACTACAGTTCTCCATCTGCTACGATCTCGGCACATTTTCTTTGCTTCATCCACCCTCATCTCTTTTGACCTGGCCGTGCTTAGGAAGTTCAGCTATTTGGTCAATATATCCTTAGTCTTTCCCAACCGATCGTTCCATTCTCATCCGAAATGTAAATTTCTTTATGGATGAAAGGCGACTGAGCCTTTCATCCATCCTCTCTTTGTGCCCAAATTATTTAAGCATCCCTTTATCACGACACCTTCTTTTACTAAACTACTTCTACTTCTTTTTTTACTTTTTATAACTTCATTCCTTATTTTATCAACCAAACCACACATACTTCTTAATGAGAGCATTAAGAAGTATGTGTGGGTAATACTTCTTAATACTCTCATTTCCACCACATTCAGACTGCTTTCATGACTCTTCTGCCAAACCCAACTATCACTGTCGTACATTTGAGTCAAAACAAGACATAATGTGACTTTTCTTAAAGATACTTGCACTAAGTAGTATAAAAATGATCCAAACCACAAACTGACCAAAATTAATATAACATTGAAAAACAAATTGAATTTTATTATGGGATAGGAGGGCAAACGAGCAAGTGTGCCGCCTGATGGAAAGCAAATAATAGATATATTAATACAAACAATAACAACAAAGGAAATCAAGTAATAGATAGATCTATTCTTTATTTTACAATGAAACAAAAGCTATACAATCAATGTTTTATGTAATATTTATATACAATAGGCGGTCTTTTCGTTAATAGCGATTTATTTCAGACAACCGTAGGATGGACATGGGTTTAAAGTAGACATACGTACATATTTAATGTGGGCTGATGAATTATTCTATTATATACACACATACACATATATAAGCATATACAAATACAATCTCAAATCCCAAAATTATTAATCAATTATATTTAAAATCATAAATATTATAATAAAGGTACCTATTCAATAGACGAACGTATGTGTTTACAAAAGCCAACAATATAGTAATAACTGATTTGCATCAAAGCGAAAAAAAAAACAAGATAGATATTATTTTAACGATTTATATTAGGGGCCAGTATCACACCAATTCAAACATGTTGTACATCCAAAACGCGGACAAATCTTTACAGAAATAATTCCCCTTTAAATTTGATAAGTAAATGAACAAATTTAACTACGATATCTAATCATTAGCAAAAGCATCACGAAGGCTCAATTATCAACCTTTACACATTCAACGTCACACCGTGAAGACATTGCGTCTGAATTATTTCTAATCTGACTAAAGAGCTCGTCAATTGTATTGTTTAATGCTTCGAATTAGTGACGATGAAATTTTCCAATGATTAATAATGTAATGAATATAACTCAAGGGAAACTAGGCCGGCGATAGCTAGATCTTAAAACACGTAACAATCTCTATAAGTGGTAATCTAGTACCATGCGTTTTTCCCGAAACATTTATTTCATTCACCACCATTCTGTTAACCTGACGCTGCAGACGAATACTTTGTCAAGAATGGCATGTTATTTGTCTGTAGCATAAATAGGCCGGCTCGCACGGGGAAGTATCACACTCCCGCAGAAAACCGACGTCCGAGTGGTAGCTTAGCTACCGCGCTTCGTCCAGTGAGCGGTCGAGTTCCGGAGGCGGCGTTGATTGCTTTCGATCAGGTCGTACACGCCTGCTCGTTTGTCTTCCTATCCCATTAAAAAAACCAGCTTACTTAAGCGGTAGTTTTGAACCGATACTACATTGATAAATTCAAAAATCCTACAAATGAACTTTTCCCGAAAAGTTCATTTGTAGGATTTTTGAATTTGTAGGTTTTTATTAGTGACGCTGTTTTTTTATTTTCATGAGTTTATGTTATTATCAATTATATTGTTTAATTCTGGCGGTGTATTGTATAATATAGTTCGATTAAACCGTATAAGTGGAGTGAAATGAAATAAATGCGTGTTTCTTGACTTTTTAAGTTAACTTAAAAAGTCAAGCCACCATGTATCAAGACATATCTATCGTGACAAGTAGAATATAAATTTCAAGATATGTACTTGAAACTAGCATAATAGTTATAGCTAATTGCCATCAAAGTAGAAAAAAGAACCTATATATAGATACTTTTTGGCCTTAGGGGCCAGCTACGATTCTGTAATATCTATTGTGTTGAAAATGTCTATGGACGGCGTGCATTATTTATTTTATTAAATTTTATTATCTTTTTTATCAAAATTAGCTTCAAGTAACATTTTAAAATATTATAAATATTTTTTATATCTTACTGCCAACAATGTATATTTTAATCAATCGATCAATCGGGGGACGTCCACACCCCGCGCAGAGGTGTGGGATCGAGCCTCGGGGATGAACCCCACTGCTCGTGCAGCAACTCAATGGGGCAACCGCCCCCCGGTCTTAGGTGCCGCTATTCCTAGCGGCTTTTGGGCGTCCTTTAACGACTTCGCGTCGTCGAGATATGGCTGAACCTATTCCTACGTTGGGTCCGTCGCTGGCCCTCTTCCCTCGCGGGAGCCAGGAGGCGACAGGAGGATTTCGCGTGGGAGTGGACGTCCCTCAGGTGGGCGAGCGTGAAGGGGAGCAAAATTATTAAGGTGTGGGTGTGGTCCATTGTCGGCTCGGTCGAACATCTTCCGAGCCAACCGGACCACAAACTCATGGATGCTCTCCACCCTGAGGTCCCTCGCTATAACGTCGTTACGCACATAGCGAGCCGCCCCCACGATGGCGCGCAGAGACAGATTCTGCTGGATCTGAACGCGTTTGCGCTGGGTTGCTGATATCAAAGACCACCAGGCCGGCGCAGCATAGGTCAGTCGGGAGCGAACGTAGGCCTTATAGACCAACAGCTTCGTACGCACGGGTATGCGGGTTGATGTTAATATAGGTCGAAGGACCGTACGCGCGGCTTTCGCGCTATTCACCACGTGTGTTACCTGTGTGGTGAGCAGCAGCGTGCGGTCGATGCGGACTCCGAGGTACGTTACTGTGGTCTCCCAACGTACATTCTGCCCCCGAAGCTTAAGTGGTCTTGGTAGTTTACCGTGGCCGGTCACATGTATATTTTAACATAAAAACATTACTTGTTACTATGTTTAACAGCGCCATCTATTACCTATACTTTGTACTACTTAATCGATAATCAAAGTCCGTATACGCGGAGGAATAGATGGCGCTGATATTGCCTTAACCCTAGAGGTGTAAAGTAACGAAAAAAGCGTACCCGTATGTATTCATTGCTATAACAATTAGTATTCGTTACTGTCTAACGTTACGTTACTTTTGATACCTTATAACAAAGCATAGATATAGGTAAAGGTTAGAACTACAAGTGAACTATGGACGGAATCTCAACGAATTTATCAAGATGTATCTGTCGTGACAAGTTCAAGTCGTTTACTTTTTTTAAATTTTAACCGCAATAATATGTTATATCAGTCCATCATCAATAACATCTCAATCCATCGTGCGTAAAACACACGCTTAGAAAATGTTTGAACACACGCATCAACGGTACTTGCGCGTATTAAAACAGTTGTACGCAAAATGCGAGTGACGAAATGCATTCGTCAGTTCGTTCATTACTCGTTCGTTCGTTTCTTTACGCAGTACTAAATGAAGGAGTTACCAACTTAGGGGTTTCCCCCAAATTTAGGGTTAAAAAAGTCGAATGGGATTTTTTTTGGGTGTTATATTTTTAGGGATATTTTTCAACTTCGAATAGAGATGTTATAGGCCCGGGATTAACTAAATGTAGCCAATCACATTTATTTTTGACATAGCGGCACAGTGACATCTAGTAGTACGCTCTAGGAGTATGCTCGTTACTAAGAGTGCAGAGTTGAATAAAACACAAATGTCACTATGAGGTTTACTGATGTTTACCACAAACATTCACATACCTGTGAGAGTTAGTGTTTGTTATTTTTTTAAATTACTTTGATTTCCGCAAAGTAACGCCTGACTCCATTACTCATTTATGCAGATCACTGAAAGAATGTATTTATTGTGTGTGTGTGTTATTAACAAATCGACCTAACTATATACATGAGATTGGTGAGCGAGCACGTGGGTAGCTTAGCCATGCTCACGCGTCGTTATCGGGGGACATCTACACCCTGTTAGGGGTGTAGGAGCGAGCCTCGGGGGTGAACCCCACTACTCGGACATCTGCTCGAGAAAGCGACCGCTTCCCGGTCTTTACGCCGCCGTTACCGGTGGCTTTTGGGGGTCCTTAAATTTGGCCACAAACTAAAACTAAAACTTCTCCACATTGGGCGAACAGGGTGGGGCCGAAGACGTTGCGCAACGCCGTCCTGTGGTCGACGCGGGAACTGACTGCAGCGATGACTTTCATGCAGGCGATGAGCTGGCTCACAGTCATCGGCTCCTCGGAGCCTTCACGCCGCTATGATTGAATATACGAAGTTATAAACATATGTGCGAGGCGCGATATACGATTGTCGCCTGTCCTGTACGCCACGAATACAAATGTCATCTACCTACTCTGGAAGGTAGCCTCCGAGTGTTTGAGTCTGATGCTGGCGCTATACACCGACGACATATTTCGCGTCGTCTCCTTAGGTCCAAATGGCCGTGAAGAGGCCACCGAGGCTGCTGCTGTTGTCGATTAGACAGCTAACACAATTTAGAAGAGTATTATGCCAGTGCCAAGTAAAATACGATAACATCAAATCTCGTTTATTATTATTATTATTATTTATTATATAAAAAAATGTTCTTTTTTCATAAACTTAAATTAAGTTTTTCCGTATACCAACGTGAAATATAAGTAATACCCAAACCCTCTAGGGTACTTTTTCAGTCAACTTAAAAAGTCACGATACACGCATTTATTACATATCACTACACTTTTACGTCTTAATCGAATTATATTGTATAATAACACCACAATTAAACAACATAGCTGATAATAAAATAAGATTATGAAAATGAAATAAAAATACAACGTCACTGATACAATTTAGCGGGAAAAGATTGTCAATATATACAGTTCATTGGTTGCTGGGCAACGCTTTGTAATGAAGCATTCCTTTCGTAAGTTGGCTGTGGTGTAGAAATATATTCATCGCATTTAATTTTTGGTCGCCATAGGTAAATCGATTGGAATTACGCCATGCTGTTCCTTTTTATTATATTGAAATTCTAAATTGTTATTAATGGAGTCAGGCGTTACTTTGCGGAAATCCATCACTGTATGGACAGTCAAAAGTTTTACTTAGCTAATTAATTTTCTGTTATTGTTTTGCTTGTCGCAGATCTTAGCTAAGGAAAACTTTTGACTGTCCATATTCTAAATTGTGTAAGCTTAAATACAATTTAGAATTTCAATAAGAATTGTTATGTTATAGCGAACCTTACAAAATTTGCATAACAAATACGAATCTTACGATTTCCATCCTTCACGCCTGACATAGGGTATGTTGTGTGACATGCATGATATGATAAAAAATTTAATTATCTAGCTTATGTAAAAAATAAACAGCTTTTAAATATTATCTCATTCATCTTTTGACAGGATGACAGTCACTGTTTACACTTATTAAATCATATGACTTGTAATGATGATATGTGGTTAATGACGTCATTTGCGTGTTTAATCACGTCGACAGACAACTCATTCACAGAAAGTGACAACAACCACAGTGGGTATTGCGGTGTTAGTTTTTAAACTAAATGCAGAGTAAAGAAGAATCACCTATGAGCTTTGAACATCTAATAGCTAACGCCCCGCCCGTTTCCCGTCCGTGTATCATAATTTTTATCACCTTTATTTCTTTCTTTGACGGCAATTAGTTATAACTATTATGCTAGTGTCAAGTAAATTACAATAATATCAAGTATATTGAAATGTATTAGTCAGCTTATCACGTTACGTTACGTCTTGATAAAATGGTGGCCATTCTACCAAAACCTTCTATGGACTTTTTCAGTCAACTTAAAAAGTCTCGATACATGCATTTATTTCATATCACTTTACTTATACACCTTAATCTGACTATATTGTATAATACGCCACACAATTAAACAATATAACCCATAATAACATAGGATTATGAAATAAACAAGTAATAAAAAGAATTAAAGAGACTATTTAGATCAAGAATATTATTGTAGTTACTATTTATTAAATAATTACACATATTACATATTACACACATAAAACTAAATCACATTCTTATCTTGACTAAATAAATATCTTATATATAAGACAATTTATTTTTCCGATATAAAACTAAAATTAATTATTAAATTAATATTTGAAAAAACTTTATTAACATCAAGTGTTATCCACTACAAGTTTAAAAAAATGTATTTAAAATTGAGTAGATGAATAAAAAGTTTTTTATTGACTATTGATAATTTCAACAAGATATATAAATAAATATACAATATTATATGGGGAGAGTGAACTAATAGTAAGTATTGAAAAAGACAACGTCACTGGTGTAAATTGGCGGGATTTTCGATATGATTGGATTTGCAGTTTCTTTGAGACACTATAAACCTACAAAAATTACACCTAGCAACCAGATAAATATTTATGTGTCTGACAAATAATGTTAGTATACACCTGGATTTAAACCTAGAACCTTTAGTAATAGTCAGGTACTCTAATCGCTGATACAAGATGTTTGACAACCACACAGGTGATTTACGAAGAATCGGAAATTTTATTTTATTTTTTATTTTTTTATTTGTTAATTTTTTTATCTAATTTCAGGTTACAATCCACAGCGATCTCCTTAGAGTAAGAACCACAGTCATGACTCAAATACTAGAGGGTGAACTCGACAAGCTATATTATTTGAAAGCGTTGCAAATCGAAGCAAACCACAAGCTCAAGTATTTACAGCCGGGGCTGTTCCGGAACCTGACGAAGTTGCAACAGCTCTCCATATCGTACAACACAGCGCTGTGTACGATACGCGAGGGCACATTCGAGGGCCTGAAGAGCCTTCACAACCTGACTCTAGTCAACAATGGTTTCACTAACATATTAGAATTAACGTCAAACATTAGACCTAGTGTATTGCCTTCGTTAAAGGGCTTAGACTTATCAGAGAACTCATTAGAAATAATACCAGAAAACGCTTTTCATCCCATGAGGGGCACGACTTTGAGAAAGCTTGTTCTTAATTTGTGCAGATTAGATTACATTCATCCAGACAGTTTTCTACCATTAGAAGCGTTGCAAGAGCTTCGAATCAGTGAAAACGATTTAAACTCAACTTTGATAGGTCATTTCTTAAGTAATATAATAGATAAGGGTATAAAGTTGTCCCGACTAGATCTATCGGGAATGGGATTTCGTAAGCAACCACCGAGGAATTTGTTGAAAATTATCGCTAACTCCACGATAGAACGGCTGATATTATCCGATAATCAATTTGAAATTATCTCCAACAACTCATTTCCGCCTATGGTTAATTTACAAGTGTTGGATTTAAGAAGAGTTTTCGCTATATCTGTTGGCGCGGACGTCTTCAATCCCACAAAATTTCCAAACTTACGCATATTACTACTCGGTGGTAATAATATACCAGGAATTCACCAGAATCATTTATCGAATCAGCAACTTCTGCTTTTAGATCTATCTTACAACATCGGAAGTCCAGCGAACCCTGTGTATTATGAAATTGATAGGGAGGCATTTATTAATTGTAATGAATTGAGAGTGCTCAATTTGGCTTACAATAGGATAAAGTCCATATTTAATTATACGTTTAGAGGTTTAGTTAAATTGAAAATACTCAGCATGGAAAACGGTACTCTGTTTCACATAGGAGCGGGCACCTTCGAGCCAATGAAGCATCTGGAGATGCTCAACTTAGCAAATAACCCCCTAACAGCCAACCAGAACTTTAGCAGCGCACAATTCGAAGGTTTGAACGAGTTGAAAATTTTGATTCTCAAAAACTGCGGCATCAAACATCTGTACGACGATGACAATATTTTTGAAATGATGCCCAATTTGACACATTTAATACTCAGAAACAATCAGCTGTACTATATCACTGCCGAAACACTGAAGCCGCTGAAACGACTAGAAGTACTGGACTTAAGTGAGAACCTCCTTATATCATGGTGGACAACATTGTTCCTGGCGTCTGGAGTGCGACCGTACAACTTGTATTTGACTAACAACAAAATTTCACATTTCACGATAAGCATGATACAGGACATGAACTATATACTGGAAAACTCACGTTCACTGAACAGATCTACGGAAATCGATTTGATGGATAACGTATTCGTCTGTGATTGTACTTCTATGTACAAGACATATATGTGGCTGCAAGTGAACGGGTCTGTTCTTCTTAAGGCCTTCTTCGCAAACTCCAAGTTCCAGTGTAGCAGTCCAGACGTGTGGGAGGACAAAAGAGTTTCAGAATATCTGTCCTCAATAAAGAGCTTACGGTGTTTGATGTACGAAAGAATCTCAAACGTCATGCTGCTCATATGGACGGCCCCTTCAGTGATCACCATAATTCTAGTAACCGGTATGATAGCAACAATTTATAAGTACAGAATTTATATTAGGTATTGGTTGTTTCTGGCAAAATTAGCTTTGGGCAGAAAATTAACGAACAAATCGTTGCACCATCATCCAGACAGCGTCCCAAGCGTCCAGTACAAGTACGACGCTTTCGTATCGTATTGCAACGAAGACAGGGAGTTTGTTTCCGAGATGATCAATCAATTGGAGTCGGTTCCTCCGTTTCTTAAACTGTGCATTTACGAAAGGGACTTCGAAATAGGTTCGTTCATATCCGAATCGATTTTGGACAGCATCAACGAAAGCAAATACGTTATTTTAATTATAAGCAACAGCTTCGCAAAGTCTCAATGGTGCCGTTGGGAGACGCAACTGGCGGAATACCATAGACTGTTCTTAGAAGATGGAATGGCTTATGATCCACTAGTACTGATCAGAATAGGTGAAGTTGAAAACAAATATTTGACAACGACGCTCAAATACTTATTGAAGACTAAAATATATCATTTATGGAACGATAGGCAACCGGATGAGTTTTGGACAAAGTTGAGGAATGTAATATCTAAGAATAGATAGATAACTTTGTTAATAGACTAATTGTTAC
This sequence comes from Baronia brevicornis, assembly GCA_031353405.1. NCBI lineage: Eukaryota > Metazoa > Arthropoda > Insecta > Lepidoptera > Papilionidae > Baronia > Baronia brevicornis. The sequence continues at coordinate 872,819 of JASFAT010003679.1, forward strand.
ACAAGATGAGAATTAGTTCGGTGTTTAAACGCGACTTTTGAACTATGGATTCTGAGTTCGAATGTCGCTTATAACACAGATATCAAGTTGGGTTTAGATGCAATTTGTGCATCACAACCACTGCATGTGAATTCTTTGGCAGTCGCATCGAAAAAATCCATCTATTAGATAAAGAAAGATTCAGACGAGAAGGTGCCTTGTGTGCTAACACCCGCATCTAATGCGGTATACCCTAGCCAAATTCAGAAAGGAATAAATGTAAACAAACCGTTTTAGGTTAATAACAACTCCTGTACTACAAGTTTTTTTTACGGGATAGGAAGGCAAACGAGTAGGCATGTCACGTGAAAGAAAGCAATCAAAGCCGAGAAATAGTCTCAGATCGGAGTCCAATGGGAAAAGGAGCAAAGGGCGACAGACAAAACGTTGGGACGATGTCCTCAGAAGAGTTGCTGGCAAAAAATGAATAGGATTAGCAGAAGATAGAGCGCCATGGAAATCTTTAGAGGAGACCTTTGTCGAAGGACAAGCTGGTGACTGTACAAATTAAATTAAACTAATTAATCAATGATAACTAATGATGACATCAATAAAGGCATTATTTATTTATTTATTCATTATATATGTATGTACGTATGAGGAAGTTCTAGTTCTGTAAATTCTATAAATAATAAAGTAACCATTTTTTGATATAAAAATCCTTTTTATAATCAGTGAATGTATGAGCACATTCTGCAGTTGGGTGTATTTTAAAAAAGTTCTTTTCTGTAATGGCAATCAGTTACAACTATTACGTCAGTGTCTCTTGAAATGTAACTAGTCAACTTATCACGTTACGTCTTTATAATATGGTGGTCATTTTACCAAAACCTTCTATGGTAACTTGCAGTCAACTTAAAAAGTCACGATGCACGCATTTATTATTTCATATCACTTCACTTATACGTGTTAGTTCGAACTATATCGTATAATGCACCACCACAATTAAATAATATAACTGATAATAATATTGTGAAAATGAAATAAAAACAAAACGTCACTGATGTAAGTTGGCGGGAAAGGACCCTTAAAAAAGTTGTCAATATACAGTTCATTGGTTGCTAGGCAACGCTTTGTTATGAAGCATTATTTTCGTAAGTTGGCTATGGTATAGAAATATATATTCATCGCCTTTAATTTTTGGTCACCATAGGCAAATCACTATGACACTGAGAAGCACTGTGGACGCCCTCTGCACCATCTTGGGGACACAGGATCATAAATGATGATAAATAAATAAGCAAATCGCTTAGAATTACGCTAAGCAGTTACTTTGTTAAGGCGTATAACTTAATTAAATATCATTAAATAAAGAAATGAAAAAAATTGGACCCAATCAATCTCTAGTACTGTTAAGAAATAATTAACGATTGGCTCAGTGGCGGGGCCCTTCGCCCACAGGGTCAATGGTCGCGGGTTCGATTCCCGCATTGGGATAAATATATATATGGATTTATAAATATTTATTTCGAGTCTGGTAACCCCCCAATCCGCATTTTCATTCCTGGCCTTTCCTTTCTTCTCTATCCTTTTCCTTCCTCTCCGCCAATCCACGGTCTGCCGTGCCAATGGATGCATGGCTAGGGGCGAGCCTAGTCGAAAGCGTGCCGAGCGTCCCAGGATCGGGCTCCCCCGGGTACTATGGTGCCTTACCTCAGCATGCAGGGCTCTGCTGGGGCTGACCTCCATCCTCCCTTGCGGCTCGTGGGATTCATTATGATGAATTTAATATACCTAATTTGTTGAAAAATGACGGCGATGTGGTTCGCCACCCGTCACGTCCTGATTCTCACAAGGGCGAAAAGCGACTAATGGAGAGCCGTTTCGCTGCGATGAATGGTAGCGGATGGAGCTCTGTGGTCTCTATTAATTAATAATAATTTCATTAATTAATTAATGAAATGTGTACGAGCCATAACTGGCAATGTGATGGAGCTTTTATACGTCTTTGTTTCATTTTGTTATACCTCACATTATACAAATAAAGAATTATTATTAATATTAATACTAGCACTTATTTCTTGGTGAAAGTTATTGAATTTTAATTATATAGTATGTAGTTTTTTTTATAATTTATGTTTAAAAACCTAAATCTCGCAGTCGACACCGTTCATGGCATTTTTAAATCAGAAGCCGAATTATAAGATGTACACGATCAGTACTTTTACTTGAATCATAACTTCAACACACTCCTTTCGCGCAAAGCTAATCGAGGTTGCAAGTAAAAGCTCTATCAGACCCGCACACAATATTGCAAGTCACAAAACCAACACACACGATAGTACAACATTTATCTCAATGAAGCCGCATGAAAGTTGCTAAATCCTCGAGAAAGTCAAATATTGAGATTGCATTAAGGCCTGCACTTATCGGGCTGTCAGTTTCGCCGACACTTTCTACGGCGATCTGGCGACTGTGCAGTCACCAGACATTTGATTAAACTTAGGATAATCCCGTCACCATCTACCGCTTGTGCATACTAAACAACTCGCCGTTTTATGGCTTAAAATAACGTAAAAATCATAACAATCATGGAAAGGAAATAAAATTTTTACCGCTTTTATCATGGGGAGTGCTCCGAGGAATTGTTTGGAATAATTGCCGTCGCTGAATTCCACAACCGCACAACTCACCGTAACTTCTTTCCGCGCTTCTCTCAAAACTTCTTTCCACGCACCACCACTCAGTGGAACCAGCTATCTTCGACAGTCTTTCCGAACCGATACGACATTGGCACCTTCAAAAAACAAGCCTACACATACCTAAAAGGCCGGCATCGCTTCCATGTGTCCTGCGGTGTCGTAGTAATTAAACAAATGTATTTAAAAATAAATAGTACCATAAGCAATTCTAAACATACATACATATCTTCACGCCTGTCTCCCGTAGGGATAGGAAGAGACCACAGATCTCCATCCGCCACGATCCCGGCATACATTCCTTGCTTCCTCCAGACTCATGCACCTTTTCATCCATCCTTCCTCTCGCATTCATCGTAGCGAAACAGCTCTCCATTAGTCGTTTCTCGCCCTCGTGGAAATCAGGACATCCTAAACATGTTCAGTCAAATATTGATAGCTAATGTCCTAAATTTTTATAGTCAAAGTTGGCGACCCTTATTGGCTATAAGGAAAACGCAGAATATCACAGCGGGCGAGATTTTATCCAAATGTATCGCGATTTTCGCGAAAAGTTCAACATAATATTATACTGTTTAATAGTGTTGTAATTATTCGCTTTGGATAGAGTAACAAGGCAGCATACAAATTTAAATATTACGTATTATTCACAATATTTTTTTTTTTTATTTAATTGATAGAAAATATAATGTTATATTATAATACATATAAGCCCAATAAACCTTATAGGTTTTTCCTGGGCCCAGACCCCTCTCAATTTAATAAAATAATTTATTAATCTTATTATCTATAAAAACATAGTATATCATAATATGACAAATTTATCTATATAATATTATCTGTTTTTAAATCTTATGAAATAAATGGAGATCTACATATGTTTTGAACGTTCGGATCCATAGGATATTATCGATTGTAGCATTACTTTATACATATATAATAAAATTCGATAAGGTATCTTATATTACATTAAATAGTATATGCTTGATGTAGATCGCATTTACATATTTTATTAATGTGGTTTTTTTTTACTATCGATCACACTTGTATATATCAGTTAAATGTTCTATTTATAATAGTCTATTGAGGATCAACCGAAAGCCACAATACACCATCCACCAATAAAATATGACTGAAATAAAAACAATATTAAAGATAGATTTTGTCTAGTGGTAGAGCCACGCTGCAGACGAATACTTTGTCAAGAAAGGCATATTATTTGTCTGTAGCATGAGTGAGCCGGCTCGCCCGGGGAAGTACCACACTCCCGCAGAAAACCGGCGTCTGAGTGGTAGCTTGTCTACCGCGCTTCGTACGGTGAGCGGTCTGAGTTCCGGAGGCCCAACACACTCCCCTTCCCATTCCCATTCGCCTATGGCGTTGCGGATGTCTATGGGCGGCGTTGGTTGCTTTCCATCAGGTGACACGCCCGCTCGTTCGCCTTCCTATACCATAAAAAAAAGATATATAAATATATTCATTATTATACACCAAAAAGATATACAGTATTTGAAAATATAATATTTGTATACAAAGAGCGTCTTTATTGTATTTGAGTTCCCCCCCAAAAAAAAATTATATTAGAAAAATATTACACCCGCACAGAGTATCAGCGTTAAATGTTCCCATTACGGGCTCAACCTCCTCCTTTCCTTGCGTTTCTTCCCATCGTCACCCTAAGGTAATGTAGTAATGATACATTGATAAATGTATCACGAATGTTATAAAACTTTGTATTTGAATATATTAAAACCTTTTATATTATATTCCTTCTTTTTAAATTAGTAATTTTAAAATTTCAAATAAAAGAGAAATAAATTGTTTTTATAAAAACAAAAAATATTAGTTCGTTGACGTCTTTATATAGACAGGTGACTATCCGGCATAAGAAATTAAGATATAAAATGTAAAAAAAAAAATAAAGTATGAATAATATATAAATGTACAGTGAATAGAAAAATAAATTAATTTCATTTGGAAGAATTTCAACTACATCGGAGATAAAACCCCTTAAAGATCCCCTGTGACACCGTAATCAATACGGCTGGCATGCTATAATAAGCACCACATATATGGTGCTCTAAGTATGGTCGATGTCTATGTGCATCGCTTGTTCTTTACAATTAAGTGGCATTTGTTTCTTGCCTATCCATTCTACAGAACTAACCGAGTCGTTCAGCGTCCGAATTCAGCGCGCAACAATGGCCTTGTCTTGCGTACACAGCCCAGGCTTCCACATTCGCCTCGGCCGACGATTCTTATTCAAGACCGCACCTGACCCGACGCAATGCATTCGCTGCTCCACAAACGATATTAAAACATTCGTATTGGAGCAGTTGTATTTATTTTTACAAGCCATAGCATGCAAATTTTGACATTCTTATATTTTTACTCAAGTTAAATTCTATTATTATTAATAATAATAGAATAGCTTTATCTCCCACTTTTCTAGTGGTAGAGCCACGCTGGGAGGGGGAGGGGGAGGAGTGTTGGGCCTCCGGAACTCAGACCGCTCACCGGACGAAGCGCGGTAGCTAAGCTACCACTCAGACCCGGTTTTCTGCGGGAGTGTAGTACTTCCCCAGGCGTGCTGGCTCATTCATGCTACAGACACATATTAAGCCATATCTTGATATAGTATTCGTGTGCAGCGTGGCTCTACCACTATTATTTAATGAATCACTTCACATTTTATATTCAATATTCATTTCTTATGACAGGAAAGGTGACATGTCCCCCGAAAGACGTCAATCGATCCAATCTTGTTTTTTATACAAAACAGTTTATTTCTTTCTATTTCAAATTTAAAAATTACGAATGTTCAAAAAATGTTTTATTATATTTAAATAAAACGTTTTAATACATTAGTGATACATTGATAAATGTGTCATTAATGTTTTAAAACCTTTCCTTTGAATATAGTAAAAGCTTTTATATTATATTACATCTTTTTAAATTCGAATAAAATTAAATTAAAATAAAAAAGAAATAAATTGTTTTATAAAAACAAAAATAGTAGTTCGATCTCTTTCGATGTCTTTCGATAAACATGTCACCTTTCCGGCACAAAAATTAAGATTGAATATAAAATGTAAATTAATAAAGTGTGAATAAAGAATGAATAAGATATAAATGTACTGTGAATAAAAAAATTAATTAATTTCACTTGGAAGAATTCCAATTACATCGATAATAAAACCCCCAAAGACCCCGTTTTTCGCGCTAGTAGTACGGTTGGCAACTCTATAGTGATACATTCATAAATGTATTACTAATGCATCAAATCCTTTTATATTATAATAGCATTTGCCCGCGGCTTCGCTCGCGTGGAATTTGATCAGCCACATTAAGTTTCGTGACAGATCATTTTAAATAAATATATATATTTTTTTACTTAATAGTAAAATTATATTACGACCAAAATTACATAAAATCATTACACGTTGTAGCCTATATGTTATTTCGATGTATAACCTATATTACTGTAAAGTTTCAACCAAATCCGTCCAGTAGTTATTTCGTGAAAGAGTAACAAACATACATATTCACAAACTTTCTCATTTATAATATAATATTAGTAGGATTACTTTTTTTTTACATTCGTAATATTCAAATTTAAAATGAAAAAGAAATTGTTTTAAAACAAAATGCATTAGTTCGATTGACGTATTTTGAATAGACATGTCACCCAATGTAAATTGTGTAAAGTGTGATTAAAGCATACTTAATATATGGACAGTCAAAAGTTTTACTTAGCTAAGATCCGCGACAAGCAAAAACAATAACAGAAAACTAATAATGTGTGTTTTTCTGTTGGATTAAATGGATTTATTTGGAACTTAAACCAAAAACTTACCGAAAATCGGCCATCAATTCTCCACCCACCAACCACTATACACAACACCAAACGACACATTGCCACGTTTTCCAGTGCTTGACTCATTAACGATCACAGTTGTTATCGTCCCAACACGAGGCATCATTCAGGTATAGCAGACTCTTATCGGAAGACAAACCGAGAACTTTTCGGTTGTTTGGTATATGTGTATAGTCGGTCGGTGGGTAGGAGAATTAGTATGGCCGATTTATCGGTACAAGTTCTTTGGTTTCAAGTTCCAAATAAATCCACTTAATCCAACAGAAAACACACATTATTAATTTTCTGTTATTGTTTTTGCTTGTCGCGGATCTTAGCTAAGTAAAAATTTTTTAATATTTTCACAATTTTTAAAATCATTAAATTAAGAAAATAATATGTTCGTCATTGCAATATTATGTCGATCAGAAAAATTTACATCTGTCAAAAAGATCAAGCTAACTTGTACAGGGTATAATGACCCCATGTGTCGCTGTTGTATTACGGTTGGCACGTATATAGTACCTACGATTACCATGTAAAAAAGCAATTGAGCGCTAGTTCACAGTTGTAACAGAAAACCAGTACATCCATAAGTCGCGGTCCGTTATTGACAGCCACCGGCGCCGTACGCACGTGGGCGGCACGTGTTCGCGACGGTCGTGTGTTCGATGACCGTTTGAGTCATATGTTTTGATCGAAACAAGAGTATACCACAAAGTTGCTAGCGTATAATTTATGCAAGAGTTATATTGTCATTTATATATTTATTGTTGTCAAACATCTTATCGCGGGCTATGGGAAATCGTAGACGTCGTCCCGATTCGGGCTACGCTCCCCTCCATTTGACTCTATACATGGTTACATACACTTGGCCGTATGCTCACGGCTTATAACTCTGTATAACCTGTATGTAATCCTGTATATATAATGTAACATAAATTATTCTACTAAAAACAACAAGAAGTAAGTTTTAGTTGCCTGATAACCTTCTAACAACAAACCCACGAAAAGACTAGTGGTAGAGCCACGCTGCAGACGAATACTTTGTCAAGTATGGCATATTATTTGTCTGTAGCACGAATGGGCCGGCTCGCCCGGGAAAGTACCACACTCCCCCAGAAAACCGGCGTCTGAGTGGTAGCTTAGCTACCGCGCTTTGTACGGTGAGCGGTCTGAGTTCCGGAGGCCCAACACTTTGCCCTCCCCTCTCCCCCTCCCCCTCCACTCCCCCTTCCACTCCCCCTCCGATCCCCACTCCCACTCCCATAATTTCACTTTCCTTTAAGGTCGGCAACGCTTCCGCACTGCCTGTGGCGTTGCGGATGTCTATGGGCGGCGTTGGTTGCTTTCCATCAGGTGACACGCCAGCTCGTTTGCCTTCCTATGCCATAAAAAAAAGTAAGTAAAAAGTCGCAAACTGAAAAAGGGATTATTTTCTTTAAAAAAAGCTCCGAATTAGAAATTAACTTTTTTTCATACTCAGACTCTTTATTACGTGCTAGTATAGTTTGGCTATTATAACCTCTTTAGAACTAAATTATTATCAATATTATGGAAAAACAAAACCGCCCGTTTTTCTTTTGTAAAGGAGTGTAGATTGTAGGTTTGTATGTGGGGTTGATCACAAGTGTATATACATATATAATATATGAGGCTTGTATTTCTCATGTTGTGCTCCACAGCATCTCGGTCGGGCGGTGGCAGAAAATTAGTTTCTCTGCTCAATGAGTGGAGGTTTTGACTGAGTCATCGCCCACTTCCATCTGTATGTACTGTGAGTTAATAAATATGCACCTAATAATTTAATATGTACTCATGTGTTAAATGATGAATGAAGGAAATAAATTTATCTATCTATCTTATAAAAATGTATAAGTTTAGATTTTGAACTATACTCGTAAAGCGGACGTTTGACCAGAAATAGCTCAGTTGACAAGACTCGGGCTTACGATCTATACGTCGTGAGTTCATATCCTCCATTGAACTATTCACGCGGAGCTTGAACTTTCCTAGGACAAACATTATAAGCTTAGTTGAAGTGGTTTATAACAATTCTTTTTTTTGTGGGATAGGATGGCAAACGAGCAGGCGTTTCACATGATGGAAAGCAATCAATGTCGCCCATCGCTCGCATCAGAGCCATAGGCAGGGGGAAGAGGAGAGGAGAGGAAGAGAGAAGGAGGGGGGAACATGTTGGGCCTCCGGAACTCGGCCGCTCACCATACGAAACGCGGTAGGTAAACTACCACTCAGACGCCGGTTTTCTGCGGGAGTGTGGTACTTCCCCGGGCGAGTCGGCCGATTCATGCTACATACAAATATTATGCCATTCTTGACAAAGTATTCGTCTGCAAAGTGCCTCAACCACTATTAAAAGTCTTCTTTAAAAAAGCAGAGTAAAAAGAAGATGGACTGCCACGGTTGGACAGAGACGTTGAAATGAAGTACAGGTGCGATGCCCTACTAGAAAAATATCGATTTTTTTATAGTAATGCAGGCGTCGCAGATGCGTTACCGGCCTTTAGACATATGCTCTTTTCTTAATTTTAGGTTCTGAGGTATAAATACTTGACGAAGCTTGTCAAAGTGTTAATACATCAATCAACAGCCTGCGGCAGTCCATGGCTGGACATAGGTCTCCGCCAAGAAGCGCCACTAGTCCGATCTTCGGCTCCACACATCCAGTTTCTGCCAGACGCACTGCGTAAATCGTCACACCATCTAGCGAGGGGGCGTCCCACACTACGCTACAACGATTTTCGGATTATTACATGGTGGGAGGTAAAAACGCTGTCCGAAGGCTTCGCAAACATCATACGACAACGATCAAGTACAGGTAATTAAACTCAAACAGGGGCGCCTTTCGATTTTTAAGTGGCAGGTCGATCTGTGATTGCGCTACGGTGACAATAAATTCTATTTTGGACTGATATTTCTTTTTATTTAGCTTAAAGTGTCCTTAAATTTATTTAATTGATTAGTTTAAATGAATAGTAACAACGTACGTTAACGTAAAACACGTTTTATAGTTGAGGAATTTAATCTAGATGAGCCTTGTATTGTGAACTATCACAACCTTGCAGGAAACCGACATCGAAGTAGTAATTATGCTATTAGGACTCGTTTCAAATTTGCAGTAATATTAATAAAGTTTGTAAATTTTAATTTCGAAACATGGTCACCCTAACGCACGCCATTGTTTTGGCGCGGGAGAAAACGCCATCTTCATTCAAGATATCGTCGCGGGATAACGGTGCGGCGCACGCGCAACTGCCTCTCCCTCTTCACCGAACGGTGCAGCCCGTGCGCTAGAGTGAGACGGCAACAACTGGCGGACAGTAAGCGATTACTCGACTGACCTACTCAATCGTATACACTCTTTCTTGCTAGCAAAGCGGAACCTAATTTTACCTACGTGTGAATTAGTAATGTTACGCGATGCGTTGCCAATTAAGAAGAGAAGAGATGAAATAAATCTTTATAATATTCACAGACCAAAATATAAAATCATTTTTTTTTACGTCCAAGCAAATGGAGTGAATTAGAGGAGGCCTATTTCACAAAACAAACTAGCTTTTATTTATTTATTTGTCAATATTAAAATTAAAAATAAAATATATTCGAAGATCCCATCTGGATGAGTGGCGATCCAGTACGGTGCGTTTTTCCCGTAACTTCACGCACCACCACTCTATTGAACCAGCTAACTTTTACAACAGCTAACTTTGTTAACTTTTTCGAAACTTATATATATACGACATTAGAACTTTAAATACAAGCCTACTGATATTTCAAAGAGAGGGATGAAGATAAAAAGCCAAACTGGACTGGACAAACTAAGAGGACTGGAAAAAAATACTGACCCCAGGTTAAGACCCACCTACGGCTGTAATGCCTTGATGATGATGATGATACTTCAAAGACTGGCTACGCTTTTGTGATGCGCCATAGGCATGGTTGCAGATGTGAATCTTGTGATAACTTAAGATAGTCGCAAATTAAAACTAAATCTTGTACCTACAGCCTAATTTGATAACGTTTGATATCTTCTTGTAGTATTTCTATGCTGGCTTATGATCACAACATTATTTTTCATTGCTATTTTTTTCGAGTATCAGTGCAAAGTAAATTTTTACTTCACATCTAATGACGAAATTTCACCAATTATTACCGAGGATGACTTGTGCAACCTTCAAATCTGCAACTGAGGAGATGGCGTAGGGCACAGTGAGATCTGTTCAGAGGCTAAGATCCATTGGGTCGCTACGCCAACAAAGTTAGTTTTATTTTATTACCGAGGAATTGTTCAGAATAATTCCGCTGAATTCCACCACCACACAACTCGACACAAGAAGGTTTCATCTTCACCATCTGAATGAGTACTGGCGATCCCTTATGATGACGTTTTTCTAGAAACTTCTTTCCACCACAACCCTGTGGAACCAGCTACCTCCAGCGGTGTTTCAGAACCGATACGACATTGGGCCCTTCAAAACACAAGCGTACTCATATTTCGAAGGCCGGCAACGTATTTGTGATGCCTATGGTGTTGCAGATGTCTATTGGGTGGCGTTGATTGCTTTCCATCAGGTGGAACGCTGGTCCGATTATCTCCCTACCCTATAAAATTATTTATACTATAGATATAAACTAAGTTTAAGCTCTCTTTATGGGAAGCTTAGAGAAAACAAAGGTAATTTTTATTTATATGGAATCAATGTTGATTCAGTCAATTAATTGGTAAAACTTAAAACACAAATAATGTTGCTGTAAGTTCCCCATATTTTACAAGAGTATTGGGGATTTCAGATTGTTTTTTTATTTTATAAATCAGATAGACGCATTCACTTTACCGCTTGTTTCATTGTATCCTATGTATGCCACTTTTCTTATTTCGCATACAGCGACAACTACAGTCGACGGAAACAGACGAATGAGACAAGTGTCATCCGGCGACAGGTACATTAGAATTCATTATTATTTTCTACGTGAACTCGTACGCAGTTCGCGACAACTGTCGCGCTGTATCATATGCGAGCAGCGTACAAAACAATAATAACCAGTAATGTCGCTGTCGCCGGTCGATACTTGTCTCCGTCGACGTTGGCTGTCGCTGTATGCGGAATGTTACCGTAAATTGTTTGAAAAAGCTCATATTCTCTATCATTCTTCATTATCATCAACAACAGCCTGCGGCAGTCCACTGAGGGACATAGGTCCAAGGAGCACCACCTAGCCCGATCTTCGACTTCACGCATACTGTCTCTGCCAGCCGCCCAGCGCCGATCGTCGCACCATCTCACCAGGGCGCGTTCCATACGTTTGCCGAGACGCGATCTCCACTCCAGCACTCGTCTACTCCAGCGATGGTCAGATCTTCGACACACGTGGCCAACCAATTGCCACTTTAGTATGCTAATGCGAAACACTATGTCGATGAGTTTGATCCTTTGGCGGATTTCTTCATTCCGAATTAAATCTACCCGAGAAACATCGAGCATAGCTTTCTCCATATCTCTCTTAGTTTGTGAAGCACACGAACTGTCATTGCCCACGTTTCTTCTCTGTTATTCCATCAGATACTTGTTAGTGATCACAGAACGAATCGCAATTATTCCTTAATAGATACTCTTCAAGAGTATGGTACCTCCCCGAACTATATGGGTTGGTTAATATAACAGAAATTTTAAATATTTTTTTTGTATTTTATTGCCGGCAATGCATCCCCCGGCTAGATGGTGCGACGATTTGCGCAGGGCGGCTGGCAGAAACTGGATGTGTGTAGCCGAAGATCGGGCTAGGTGGCGCTCCATGGGGGAGACCTATGTCCAGCAGTGGGCTGCCGCAGGCTATTGATGATGAATGCATCTATGTCGCGACCGTTGTTGCGGATGTCTATGGGCGGCGGTTATCACCCTCCCCCAGATGACCTGCAAGTTCGTTTGCCTGCTCTGCTATAAAAAATAATATCAATCCTTCGTATTCCTCCGCATTCTTCCAGCCGTTACGGTGACTCATTTACTCTAGCCTCTCACCTGTATGTGGATTATATATGTATATATATATATATATATATATATATATATATATATATATATATATATATATATATATATTGTTGTTATACACTTATTTCTCCTTCATCCTCGCGGCTTATCTTATCTCTCTTTCACTCTTGGGTTTGCTGGAAAAAAACTCAATTTTGAGTTAAGCTCGCCTTTGTACATCTTTCCTTTTAATTCTTGTATGTCGTGTACATTTATGTGTACAATAAAGTATTAAATAAATAATATCAATCTTCATACATCAAACAACATGTAGCGGCCGATGAAATGATTATTAAAAAAAAATGCCCCACTGTCCTACCGGTTCCATTCCGGTTTGCTCTCTTTTTCGTACCGTTGTAAGTGTAGTTTTCTGACGGCTCATATCGGCTTAATGAATAAATTATTGACTTCTGCTTGTTATATTAAGTTGGATATTACATGAAGATATAAGAGAGCGACGTGGTTCGCCACCCGTCACGTCCTGATTCTCACGAGGGCGAGAAGCGAACAATGGAGAGCCGTTTCGCTGCGATGAATGGTAGCGGATGAAGCTCTGTGGTCTCTGCCAACCCATGCGGGGGATAGGCGTGAACATATATAAAAAAAATATAAGAGAGCGATGTGGAGTAAAAGAAGGTGTCGTGACAAAAGTTAAGAAAGGAATGCTCAGATGGTTTGGACACATAGAGAGGATAGATGAAAGACGACTGGCAAAAGAAATTTACGTTGCGAATGTGGATGGAAGGGTCGTAGGGGAAGACCACGGAAATAATACCTTTGAAACATACCTTGACCAAATTGCTGACGTTTTTAAGAAAGGCCAGGTCAAGAGTACCCTTAACCTGCGGCATGGGGAGAGTAATGAGTGTGAAGGAAGCAAGGAAAGTATCCCGAGATCGTAGCAGATGGAGATCTGTGATCTTTGCCTACCCTTACGGGAAACAGGCGTGACGATATATGTATATATGGACAGTCAAAAGTTTTACTTAGCTAAGATCCGCGACAAGCAAAACAATAACAGAAAATTAACTTAACTTTTAAAAGTAAAAAAGTTTACAAGATGGAAAAGTGATAATGTATGTTTGGTGTTGTGTATAGTGGTTGGTGGGTGGAGAATTGATGGCCGATTTTCGGTAAGTTCCAAAGTTCCAAATAAATCCACTTAACCCAACGAAAAAACACACATTATTAATTTTCTGTTATTGTTTTGCTTGTCGCGGATCTTAGCTAAGTAAATACTTTTAACTGTCCATATAGTGATGGATTTCCGCAAACTAACGCCTGACTCCATTAATGATTTATGTATATGTAATAAAATCAAATAAAAAACATATTTTATATGTTACACTTTAATCTATATAGTGCAACGGGTCACGTTTGTCGGAAAACTGACAGTCGTTTAAGCAGATGAGATGGCAAATGGAGAATGGAACGCTCTCCGGCTAAATGGAGCGACGATTTTCGTAGTGCAGCTGGCAGAAACTAAGGCATTTTTTTTTCATAAGATAAATAGAAGATAGTGTGGCAAACGAACAAAGGTGTCGCTTGATAGAAAGCAAACAACACCGCTCATAGACATCCCACAAGACCATAGGTATTACAGAAGCGTTGCGGGCCTTTAAGGTATGTGTAAGCATGAGTTTCGAAGGTTCCAATGTCGTATAGGTTCGAAAATACCGCTGAAGGTAGCTGGTACTCTTAATACTTGATATTTTTAGATCTACTACTTAATACTTGTAGGTCATATATATAACTTTCCAAGGATACGTGTTTCGTCCCTACGAGACGCGCAGGCGTGTCACCCGATAGAAAGTAATCAAAACCGCCCATAGCGTCAGAAGCGTCGCCGAAATTTAATAAAAGAGTAGGCTTGTTTTTTGAAGGTATCAATGTCGTATCCGTTGCGAAACATAGCTGCAGGTGGCTGGTTAAACAGGGTTGTGGTGGAAAGAATATTCTAGAAAAACGTCATCATACCAAATCGCCAGTACTCATTCAGATGATGGGGATGAAACTTTTCGTTGGGACGGTAGTGCGATTCGGCAGCCGCAAATGTTCCGAACAATTCCTCGGAAATACTTTGTGACATTCCGTTATTAGTTTGTTCAGAACTTCGAAAACAAATCATCGAAAAGAAATAATATTGTGATCATAATCCAGCACAGAAATTATTAATGGAGTCAGGCGTTACTTTGCGGCACACACATTATCACATTATCTACACATTATCACTTTTCGGTTGTCTTCCGTAGAGTCTACTATACCTGAAGATGCCTCGTGTTGGGGCGAAACACGTGTCGTTTACAAGATGGAAAAGTGATAATGTGTGTTTGGTGTTGTGTATAGTGGTTGATGAGTGGAGAGTTGATGGTCGATTTTCGGTAAGTTTTTGGTTTAAGTTCCAAATAAATCCACTAAACCCAACGGAAAAACACACATTATTAATTTTCTATTATTGTTTTGCTTGTCGCGGATCTTAGCTAAGTAAAACTTTTGACTGTCCATACAGCACAGAAATACTACGAGAAGATATCAGACTCTCCCAAATTAGGCTGTTGGTATATGATTCAATTTTAATCTGCCTCTATCTTAGTTATCACTAGATTTGTATCAAGTAACGGTATCATTTAAACGAAATGACATAAATACGAGCAGATTCCGAGATTTATCGACGGAAGTGTCTCAAATGATATACCGCCATTGAAACTGTTACACGGAACCCTGATCTTGTATCGCCATATGAACTGACCAGACGGTATTACCTTTGCTAGGGCTGTCTCTATACGAATCCGCCACGATGACAGATGTACAGTCGAATACAAAATTTAATATATTGTTTTTTTTTAACAGCCCATATATGTCCCACTGCTGAGCACGGCCGAGAGGCCCGTAACAATAATACTAAACACACTAATATATGATTATAAAGGTTATGCAAAATAAAGAAATTCATAGTCTTATTTTAACCTACTTTTTATTTTAAAAAGAAGACCAGTAATGTTTTAATATTATTAGAATACTTGTTAACCATTCTAAGTTAATAATTCTTGTGCTAATGTATGGTGCACATTAATAATAAATAATAAATAAATAAATAAAATAGTCAAGTGAAAGATACGAACTCAGGACAATTATCTAAAACCATACGGCCGAGGCTTACCGATTATACCATTGATTCTTAATAAAGTCTGTTTTTATAAAATACAATCCAAGAAATGCTTATCTAATTTATAATATTAGTGGGTGCTCCTTACATATTTAAAATGTTAATGATTTTATTTTGTCGACGACTGTACCAGTTACTTTTCCTTTAGGGCATAGATCGTCATTATATCAAGTGCAGTCCTTGACGAGGGCACCGCGAAAGCACTAGTTTCCGCGCCAGTCGGTGGCCAGACGTGGTAGTGAACGGTTGTGTCCACAATGTACTTACCGAGTGCCGTCACAGTGAAAGTTCGTTAGAGAAATGCGGTTCGCGATCGCCTTTCTGTTTGTGGTGAGTGCTAATTATGTTAAAAGTGTTAACATAGTGTGTTCTCGGCGTATGAGCTCTGCTTCTCACGCTAACTAAGCGACATAACGATAACATAAGTTAACTAGTGATTTTGAGGTAAAATGATTTATTATTTACATATATTTCTATGTGTCATCGATGGTTCACTCCTGACCACAGTGTAATTCAAAAATAGGCAATATCAAATACGCCTAGGGACGTCAATTATAACTTTACACAAGGTATTGATACAAAAAAAAACAAATCAAATAATTACAACCGAAAATATGACCAGGTGTGTGTGTCCGAAAAGGTGACCATACGTCCAGTTTAGAACGGGACTGTCCCTTCTTTCACCCACCTGTCTCGTTGTCCCCAAACAAAAATCCGGGACACCAAATAGTCCCGTCTTCAGAAAACCGCGAAAATTTAGAATTAGCACGTACGAGCAATATAATTAAAAAATATATGTTGCATATAATTTAATAATAATAATATGTTGCATATAATTTTAAAATATTTAATAATTACTGTCACATATAAATAAATCACCAGCTTTATTAAAGCAAAGTTTCTTTGCTTTAATAAAGCTGGTGATTTATTTTTTATAACTTGTTTTAATAAAAAATGTTGCAATTGTTTAAAATAAAGAACAAAAAGTTATGTTTTATTCATTAACTTGCTAAATGGCACATATAGGATCCGCTAGCTTCTGCCAGTGGCTCGCCCGCGTGGAATTCAGTTTATTGCGCGAAAACTATCGTGCATCCTGTAAGAGCTATTGTTTCTTCTTAAAAAGCACCCTATGTTTGACCTTGGATCTCCAACTCTCTCCATACTAAATTTCATCAATTTAGCAGTGAAAGCGTAACAAACAGACTTTCGCAAGTATAATATGAGAAGTATATATAGGTGTACAGATAGTGTCATTTCTACTTTGTTTTTTTTTTTGATGGCAATTACTTATGACTATTATGCCAATGTCAAGTAAAATACGATAACAACAAATGTCTTGAAATATAACTAGTCTACTTATCACGTTACGTACTTGATAAAATGGTGGTTGTTTTACCAAAACCTTCTATGGACTTTTTCAATCGACTAAAAAAGTCACGATACACGCATTTGTTTAATATCACTTCACTTATACGCCTTAATCGAACTATACTGTATATTACACCACCACAATTAAACAATATAACTGATAATAATATAACATTATGAAAGTGAAATAAAAACACAACGTCACTGATGCAAATAAGTTGGCGGGAAAAAGCCTTTTACATTGCTATTTTTCGCCATTTTCTGAAAGAGCAAAATAAGTAGGAAAGTAGATATAAGTAAATAATTTTTGCCCACTCTATTATTATTTCAGAGTATAATACATTAATAATATTTTATTATTGTTTTATTATGCTTTCACGTATTATAATAATACAGTATAATATATAAAACTCATTAAATGATTTCTTGAAGAATAAATAATTGTTTGTATCCGCTCCTTTTCTCGAAACCTCAGCTTCTCAGCATTCATTTCGCTTATGAATAAATGCAACAAAAAAAAGGACAACGTCCTTAAATTTCATGAAATATGAATTACTCATTAATTTTTATAAATCCAAATTAATAAAATCATGATGCGATTATGATATAAACAAAATAAAAATACGTGTTTAACATATTTAAAACTCATTAAAAAAATATATTTTTCTTTTAAATATTTTGAAATATTTCTCCAAGGTCTTTTTCGGGTTTCATACACATTTGAAATCATCATTAGACGAAAATAAAACTATTCTCATGAATTTAAACTAACTTATTAAAGAAATAAAAAGTTATATAACAAACAAAACTAAAACTAAACATTTCAAACACTTCGATTACCCAAATAGCGCAGTTGTGAAATGTGAGTCTTAGTCGTGGGTTCCATTCCTGTACTAGGATAAATATTTGTATGGCCTTCATTAATTTTTTCAGTCTCGATGTATGTCCATGTTATTTATATGTTTATAACGACACTCGTAGGTATTTATTTCAATTAAATTGTTTTATTATAGCATCTTATTTATTTAAACTATAAGTAATAAAAGCATAGGAATATATATAAACATAGTTAGAAAATACAATGACTGCGTTCTCACATTATTTTCTTTGTGTACGAGTACAAGGTACAGACTAAAAATAATCTTCAACAATGGGGCTATGAATGTAAAATTATTTATTTGGTATTCAAAGAGTACTTTTTTATTCTTTTTTATAATCTTTTAATTGTCTCTAATCTTTTAATCACAACATATGTTGAAATATATATATGTATATGTATATATATATATATATATATATATATATATATATATATATATATATATATATATATATATATATATATATATATATATATATATATATATATATATATATATATATATATAATTTGTCGGACAATATATAGACAATTATACCCTGTACAAGTTAGCTTGATCTTGACAGATGTAATTTTTCCTGATCGACATAACTTTGCAATGACGAACATATTATTTTGTTAATTTAATGATTTTAAAAATTGTAAAAATATTAAAAAAATACATATAACACAAAAGTCCCTAAAGATTCAAGCGTTATCCGAAAATTTTCATACGTTTTATTGGTCCAAAGTAAAATTTAAATAGGAACATTGGTAATAATAGACGCTTGTACAATGTTACATCGGTCGGACGGATGGGACACGAATAACAGGCAGTATACAGTACAGACCGATGTAACAATGTACAAGCGTCTATTATTTTCAGTGTTCCTATTTAAATTTTACTTTGAAGCAATAAAAAGTCTTAGTCCAGAATATTATTACCATAATTTTAATATTTCCTCATATAAACACGTTACATTTCATGATTATTTGGCATATTATACAAGACCTAGTTAATAACTGGCTAGCAATAAAAAAAGAAACGTTAACAAATTATGTTTATTATTTATTATCTGTATACGAGTACAAATTGATGCGGCTGGTGGTATTCAAACAATGCTTTCTGTCATTTCGTCTTGCAGATAAGACGTAAGTTTACTTAAATGTTCTCCGAGAATTCCGGGGTCAACGAACTTATCAGAATTAGATTTAAATACTTATTGTTTTATTTTGAGGTCGTAACAACTCCTCATCGCAGTGGGTAACAGTTAATGAACGATATCTATACGTACATATGTATCGAAAAGAGATTCCGTCGCGCCAATTTGTAAATCAGCGAAACGGTATTTATATAACAATGTAATATGAAAATTTATTAACTCTATACAAAACAAGGAGTATAAAACAAATTTAAAGTTAATTCCTACTATTAATTAAATTTAATAAATAATTAAATATTTATTAACGGAGTCAGGCGTTACTTTGGGGATATCCATCACTATATGGACAGTCAAAAGTTTTACTTAGCTAAGATCCGCGACAAGCAAAACATTAACAGAAAATTAATAATGTGTGTTTTTCCGTTGGGTTTAGTGGATTTATTTGGAACTTAAACCAAAAACTTACCGAAAATCGGCCATCAACTCTCCACCCACCAACCAATATACACAACACCAAACACACATTATCACTTTTCCATCTTGTAAACAACACGTGTTTCGCCCCAATACGAAGCATCTTTAAGTTTTTGGTTTAAGTTCCAAATAAATCCACTAAACCCAACGGAAAAACACACATTATTAATTTTCTGTTATTGTTTTGCTTGTCGCGGATCTTAGCTAAGTAAAACTTTTGACTGTCCATATAATTAAACATTTGAAAGAACTGTATTAACATCAAGTGCTATCTACTACAAGTTTAAAAAAATGTATTTGAACTTGAGTGGATGAATAAAAAAGTATTTTATTAACAATTGAAAATTTGCATAAGATATACAAATATTTATATATTATATTTTATATAGGGAAATTGTGAACTAATAGTAGGAATTGAAAATAAAATGTGAAAAGCCCATATATGTCACAATACTGAGCACGGGCCTCTCCATTACTGGAGGAAAAGACATAAAATCCCTCCACGCTTGTCCAATATGGATTGGCGTGATTACCAGACCCAGAATAAATATCTTTAAGTCATATATTCACATACATTTTTTCCAATGCGGGGATCGAACCAGTGTCATTGACTCCGTAGGCGGCAGCCCCACCAGTGAGCCTAAACAAGCCTTTGTGAATTACAAAATAAATATACAAGAAATACGTAAATATATAAATATGTACACTTATGAATATTTATTATGTAACCACAATAGATTGCCCGGTGAACTTTGTTTCACCTACAATTTATGTTCCCTTATATTTATCTTCTCCTGGTATGTTAATACTTAGGTATGGAATACTTTTGAAAATCGCACAAAAGAAACGACAGTTTTTGTATAAAAACACGTCCGTTACGTCTAATATCTTATATCTCTTTCTCTTTATCGTCATAAAACCGTCACGAACGCCATCTATTGAAAGTAATTGGAATTAGGCGGAAGAAAAAGAATTTTTCATTTTTCAATCTGTTCTGTTTTCCGTATATTTTTTATCCGTAAACCTTCCCTGTAGTAGAACGAACAAAATGAAAAAAAATATTCAAATCGGTCGAGCTGTTTTCGAGTTTTAGTGAGACTAAGAAAATAACTCGCAATTTTTATTATGGATTAAAACTAAAATATATATATTATATATACAATTTATTGTATGTATTCATTAGTTTATGTATCTATTTATAAGTATATCTGCAAATTATGGGTTACATATGTTTTGTATATGACTTCCAAACAAAAAAAAAATATAAACAATAAAAAAATACAAACATATTTATTTCGACAGTATATTTTCTAGGTTATCCGGAATATAGTACACTGGCTTAAACCTGCAGCATAAATCAGCAGTTTTGGCTGGGCGATATAATGCAGGAATAACATTCTCTATTAAGATGTGGCTTGTGGTTATAATTTCAAAAATTATTATTGGCTATCTTACGAACCATTTAGAATGCAAAGGCGTTAGCAATCTAAGGGGTAGGATTTCAAGGTTGCAACAATATTGCTGTTATCACATATTTTTTCAGTGTTTTACTCGTTGAGAAGAAATTATGATTTAGACGAATAGTGATAGAGCCACGCTGCTGACGATTACTTTGTCAACAATGGCATAATATAATAATTTGCCTTTAGTATGAATGGGCCGGCTTGCCCGGGGAAAACCGGCGTCTGAGTGGTAGCTTGTTTACCGCGCTTCATACGATTAGGGGTTGAGTCCCAGAGGACCAATCCCCTCCCACTCGCCCTTCTTCTCCCATAATGACACTTTCCTTAAAGGCCGGCAACGGTCCTGCACTGCCTATGGCGCTACGGATGTCTACGAGCGGCGATGATTGCTTTCCATCAGGGGACACGCCTTCTCAGGAAGGCAAACTCCTATACCATTAAAAATATCTACGGGACCTCAAACTACCTTTTAAGTAGGTGTTAAGATAATTTTTAATCTCATCGATCGATTGATCAAGAGAACTTATTAACATTTCTCCCCCCCTCACCCCTCTCCCCCCACTGCAAATGGCCCATTTGCATTCTCGACACTCGGACACTAAATTTTTTTATGTATTTCAATAAGTTATGTAAGAGTTTAAAGAAATTTTATTTAAAAATTAAATTTTATTCTTTACACTAAACAAAAACATTTAATGTACTTATCGTACATTAAATGTTTTTGTGTGTTTGCGAAAAACATAAACGTTTTATCTATCTGTGTAGATTGTCATTACCAATTCGGTGTGTATGTGGTGGTCGACCGCATTAGCCGATCTTTGTTGACTACATTACGCGCACGTTTTCTAGAACTGTCTGTCTGACCGCCGTCAATCTGTCAGTCACAACCGATATATGTGTGATCTTTGTTCTATTTGAACTCGATGGGCGCCAACGTTGTAACAACTTTATCAGCAGCAGACGTTGAGTTCGTATTCTTCAATGGACTATTGATGTGAACCGTTTTCTAGCACAAGCATTATTAGCTTGTAATATTAAAACATTGCTAGGTAGTCTTTGTGGCGAACAACATTTTTTTCGCCTGGCCACACTAGTTTAAATTGGCTATTCGGTTTTCTGTAACATTGTCATGTTGGCAATACTGCTTTACGCTGTAAAATCTTCTCTAACGGAATGTGTTGTGCTCGTGACTTTTATCATTGAATACAAGTTATTTCCCCGAATTTGACCATTTCATTTGAATAGACATATTTATAATAAAAGTCACTCTTAATGACCACAACATATGACATTTTCTTCTTTTAGTTTCATTTAGAAATTGTTGGGGTACAGCTGAGAGTTTGTTTTAAATGTTGTTATTGTTACCCTAAGCAAACCATTTATTGTTCACAAGGATAAATGCGTACAGATTGTTATGTTAATGTTAAACGACCTTAATGTTAAATGTTAAATCATATAAACTAATAAACTATGTTTAGGCATGGTAAACGAAACAACACTGCTTGAAACTAAAAAAAAAACAATGAAAAAATTTACTTAACATTTGTCAGAGGTGCCTCGGTACGTCTCCCGCGTCCTCTATTTTCCGCTCGTGTAGTTAGAAAGAACGATAGCTCACTAGTTTCTTATATACTTATGGTGAACCTTTTTACCCACGGACCTTCAAGCCCCGCCCTACCCTAGTGGTGCGTGGAAGGAAGTTGATGATTGTAAAATATTTAAAAATAAAAAATCCATTAAAAGATTGTTATTTTGTATGACATAATACAGCGTCCTACACGCAGTTTGCAATGAGAATTGTCATTAGCGTCGATTAGTATCGGCGGGTTTACAGTTCCTGGCCAAATTATTAGACGCACTGCAAGATTTTATGTAAAATATTAATTACCGAGTGATATTGTGCCGTTTTATTATTTTAAATTGATTTGTTTTTATTTTTGTATTATCCAATCAATTACCGATTTATTTGACATAAATAAAACAGCATTAATTTAGAAAAGTAAAAGTTTATTAAGTTTTAAAGAAAAGTGAAATTAATGCTAGTAAAAGTCAATATTTAGTTGAGCCACCTTTAGCCGCTATCAAAGCTTTAATTCTGCGCGGCATGCTATCAATGCAAGACTTTACTGTCTCCTGCATTTGAGGATGATGATTCCACACATAAATAATTTTTTTTAGGAGCTGGGTTTTGTTGGTAATCACATCTTTAGCCAATTCTCTTTTCATCAGCTCCCACATATTTTCAATTGGGTTCATATCAGGGTTATTACCCGGCCAATCTAGTATATTTAAACTACAATAATTTTGTAGTTTAAATAATACTGTAGTTAAATAATACAAATAATATTGTAGTTTAAATATACCATTATTGCATAAAAACTCTTAATAAACTTAAAATTACTAAAAAAAATACAGTGCGTCTAATAGTTTTGTCAGGGACTGTAGTGGCGCGGGTGGCGAAAGTCCGCCGACGTGGGCTTCACCTCAATACCGAATGCACTAAGCAATAACCCCGTTTTCTTCTCTCAGCGAAATCTATTATTTGCTTGGCCGCTAAGTTTCTTCAATGGTGGTCGACCCAACTGATAAATACTTATTGATTTATGTAGGTTAAAACAAAATCATACATCACTTATACGTACGTATGTGATGTATTATTAATAACAATCCGCCATAGTAATAACAATCCGCCATAGTAATAACAATCCGCCATAGTAATAATAATCCGCCATAGTAATAACCATCCGCCATAGTAATAATAACAAATCCGCCATAGTAATAAAAATTATAATCTATTAACACATTCTGTGCCACGTGGGGCGTATATGCCACACGCTTAACAACTGTATTGTTTCGTTTTTCGTGTATGGCGTAACATAATGTAAAGATCATAATGATCAAGGAAAGGGTGTATAGTTTTCAAATGCGTAACACAAGAAACCAATAAGTATATTTTTCTAGGAATCAGTTTAACAAACACGTAGTTTTGTAGTGGTAGAGTCACGCTGCAGCCGAATACTTTGTCAAGAATGACATATTATTAGTCTGTAGCATGAATGGGCCGGCTCGCCCGGGGAAGTACCACACTCCCGCTGAAAACCGGCGTCTGAGTGGTAGCTTGTCTACCGCGCTTCGTCCGGTGAGCGGTTGAGTTCCGGAGGCCCAACCCTCCTCTCCCTCCCATAATGACACTTTCAATAAAGGTTTCCATTTCGACAACGTTTTTGCACTGACTATGGCACTGCGGATGTTTATGAGCGACGTTGATTGCTTTCTACCAGGTGACACGCCTGCTCGTTTGCCTTACATTATAAGTCTATCTTTGATTCACTGACAGATTTTGTTGACAGGTTGACAGGTTGTTTGTTAAGTTCTTCATAAATAAATATGGAAAAATTTACTTGTCAAATCAAGTCTTGCTTTTGAATAAAAATCTTATTTCTTATGGACTGTACGCTTTTCGAATCGTAAAAAGTTTAAATGTTGTTGTTTCTGTATCCGTCGAAAGCGTGTCCCGTGAGTTTTAGTGAAAAACAATCGTGTGTGAGTCATTTTTGGTATACAAAGTGGATTTCTTCGTCGGTGGAACAAGTTTGGAAGCGCACAACGGTTATATAAGTAACAAAAGAGTTCGCTGAGGTGCCGTATCGTGAGGTCGCGAGGCGGCCGACCCGTCGGGTTTGGTGGCGCGCAGTGAAAGTGACTGCCATTTGGGAGCAGGTGGTGACGTCAGTGCACCGTTTGGCAGCTCAGCTATTTATCTGATCGTGACGGTACTCGGCTTGTTCTTGTCAACACGATACAACTTGTACAAGTTGTATACAGGATGTCCGGTGGCAAATTTAGGATTTCAAATAACAAAACAATAAAGGCATGCATGCATATAGTCATGCCTGTCTCTCTTTAGGTTTAGGCAGAGACCACAGATCTCCATCCGCTACGTTCCCGACACACCTTCCTTGCTTCCTTCACACTCATCCATCTTATCATCAATCCTTCCTCTCACATTCATCGTAGCGAAACGGCTCACCGTTCGTCGCTTCTCGCCCGTTTTCGTGGGAATCAGGACGTGACGGGTGGTGAACCACGTCGTCGAAATCTATAAAGGATATAAATAAATTCAACAACTTTTACGTAGAAGAGAATTGCGCGTTTTATTTTTGTTTAAATTTTCGTGTATATGTCGATCGTCACGTTGGGCACACTATTAGAATCTAGCCGCAGTATTATACTCCACTACGTCGGACACGACTATGAGTACACGTGCCATTATACAGGATAATGGCACGTGTATTCATAGTCAAAGCAATGTATTTTTAGTAATGGCGGTTGCCCTCTTTCATGGGTACAATTCTACGTGCAGTTGCCGACGATCTAATTAGCTCAGTTGCGAAGTGTTCCGATTTTGGAGTGAACGAACGCGATTTCGATGGTCGCATCGTGGTAAATTTATGATATACACATTTGGTTGTGTGTGGTATACACTCAAGATAAATCGTAATCCTAATGTAGTGAGTATAAACTTTTGAAACAGCAGAATTTGTCGATTGAAAGAGTCAGAAATTTAAAAAAAAACTATTAGTCAGTGGCATTAAAGATATTCTTAATAGCCAACAGCTCAAGCGTCGTTGATATTGTCGTCAAACGACTTTTGGCGGCAAAAAAAAGCGAGAACATTCCAATTTTATTTTATTTTCATAAACTTTGGATTTGGATTCAAATGGATAATTTTGAAAGATGTAATTAAAAGTGATATGATTAAAATGCAGATGTGAAGGATGATAAAATAAATGTATATTTTTTCTTTTTAAACTGATTTTAATTACTTGTAGAAAGTTTTATAAAGCGGCCACCATTTTGTCAACACGTAACATTATTTAACTTTGGAATTATCGTCATCATTTAGATTTGATAAAACAAAATAAAACTTGTTATATCCTAATATAGACATAGGTTATATTCTAATGTAGTAATCAGTTCACACTGGCATATTAGATAAATTTCTTTTTATCGTTTTTTCTGTAATGGCAATTACCTATAACTATTATGCCAGTGTCAAGTAAAATAATATCAAGTATTTTGAAATATCGCATTTCAAATGCTTGTGTTGTTATTATTTAAGGGTTAATCATAAAATACCTATTATCTACTCCATTCAAAATCCTATTGAGGTTGTAAACTCGATCGTACCGATTAATCTCCTTCGTGTCTTTTCCATTCTATTCCATTTTTACCCCGACCGCACCGTTCAATCTCATACGTGTCCTATGCATTCTATTCCTTCCTCATCTCAACCGCACTGATTCCTAATATAATCTCCTTCGTGTCTTCTCCCTTCTACGTGACATTAGTGAAGTCACCCGTGTTATTTTGGCACTATTGAAAGCCTGGCACTAATTCAAATGAATGAATGAATGAAATATTTTGAAATGTAAATTAAGGTTTACACGATAGGTACGTCTATATAAAATGGTGGTCGTTCTGACAAAAATTGCAAATACTTTTGCATTCAAGTTAAAAACTAACCATACATTACATTTATTTACATGCGATATATTCATTTTTATACATATTAGTTTCAATTCACTTTAATCTACGCCTTAATGAAATTATATTGAGTTATACGTCACCAGATTAAAACGATGTAATCGATAATAACATGAGATTACAAAAATGAAATAAAAACAACGTCACTCGTTTAAGTTGGCGGGAAAAGTCTTCTTTATTGTCATTAACGACAAATATATGAGCCGTTTTCTTTAAAAGTGGTGTAAATCCATTTTATATTATATGGAGATATTTAAGGGTTTACATTTGAATGGTTTGAAAAATATTTGAATATGTTGAAGCGCTGATTTTATGTTTTTTAAATTTTAAATTGATCTAAATTTAAAATGTAATCATTTTTTAAGTGTGATTAACAAAAATTATACTTTTAATGACTTCAAAAGGACTTACAACACTTCAAAAAATCTTACATTTACAAAATATTAACTACGGGGTCTCAAATGAAACAAACCAATTTCTTTTTATGAAATTTTTATTGAATACTTCAAAAAAAATAACAAAATAATATATTCACGCCTATCCCCCGCAGGGGTTGGCAGAGACCACAGAGCTCCATACGCTGCCATTCATCGCAGCGAAACGGCTCGTCATTGGTCGCTTTTCGCCCTCGTGAGAATCAGGACGTGACGGGTGGCGAACCACGTCGCCGTCATTTTTGTCGACAAATTAGGTATATTAAATTCGTCTTAGTGAATCCCACGAGCCGCAAGGGAGGATGGAGGTTAGCCCCAGCAGAGCCCTGCATGCTGAAGTAAGGCACCATAGTACCCGGGGAGCCCGATCCCAGGACGATCGGCACGCTTGCGACTAGGCTCGCCCCTCCATCCATTGGCACGGCAGTCCGTGGATTGGCGGAAAGGAAAGGAAGGACAGAGAAGAAAGGAAGGGGCAGGAAAGGAAATGCGGATTGGGGGGGTTACCAGAATCGGAATAAACATTTATAAATCCATATAAATATTTATTCCGATGCGGGAATCGAACCCGCGACCATTGACTCCGTGGGCGGAGGGCCCCGCCACTGAGCCAATCGGTCGGTCGGTAATAACAAAATAAAATGCTTTATTTCAACATTTACCATTCAACCAACATTATTTATATTCTTAATATTAATATATTTTAACTTTTTTCATTATGTTTTTGTCAAGTTTTTGAAAATAGTTAATGTTGTTTATATTCATTAGGATGATTTCTATGAAGGAAGAATAATACAGTATTAAAATTAATTAAAATGTAGGATGACTTATATCAAGAAAAGATTTTTTTCTGTAAACACTCACCTGAATCACTGTCCGATTTTAAATCACATAGATTTTTTAATAATCAAACAGATTTTTTTTGGAAAAAGTTTATAAATAAAAAGTTGATACTAAATTGTATCAATTTTTATCATTAACAATTTTTTTGACAAAATAGACTTACACCACTTTCAAAGAAAACGGCTCATATACCTATTTCCTCTATTATACGAAGACGCTATCAGCGCTCCGTTTTAAGTTTTGTACATTTGATATTAAC
Source organism: Baronia brevicornis (assembly GCA_031353405.1). NCBI lineage: Eukaryota > Metazoa > Arthropoda > Insecta > Lepidoptera > Papilionidae > Baronia > Baronia brevicornis. The sequence continues at coordinate 900,982 of JASFAT010003679.1, forward strand.
GGTACATCGGGCACACACGTTCTCAACCATGTCGGCAACACATCTCTCTGGCCGAGATTAGCCGCCAATGTTACAAGGACTGTTTTTACTCTCTTGACACCAATTAATGGAATTGTTTGTACGAATGCGTTATGTTTCAGTTGCACGCAGAATAATAAGTGTGGAACGCGGCAGTAAATCTGTTCGTTAGTTTTGAATAAAGATTCTTTGAGTGCTTTCGGTGGATTTGCCAGTAGGGGCAGATATGTTACAAAGATAAGAGAGTGAACAGAAAACATACCCTTCTGGGCAGGTCAAGAGCGCTGTAGTGATACATACATAAATGTATCACTAATGCATTAAAACCTTTTATATTATATTACTTCTTTTTAACATTCGTAATATTCAAATTTAAAATGAAAAAGAAATAAATTGTTATAAAACAAAAGGCATTAGTTCGTCTGACGTATCTCGGAGATAGACATGTCATCCGGATATCTTTTTGAAGAAACCCCCTAAAGATCCCGAGTGTCGCCGTAAGCAGAACAGCAGGCACGCTATAGTGCCCTTATCCGGCGGGCTTGCAGGAGGATAGTAATGAGTGTGGAGGAAGCAAGGAAAGCATGCCGAGATCGTAGCAGGTGGAGATCTGAGGTCTCTGCCTATCCCTACGGGAAACAGACGTTACGATAATATGTATCTATGTATAAGAGAATAAAACTGTCAATTGAAAACACATATATATACACAATAGTTCCCAATTTGGTCAACGTATGTTTTCCTTTGTATTCCCCTATCGACCCTACCATCCACATTAATTTCTTCGCAACTTTCGCAAAAATTCTTTTACCAGCCGTATTTCATCCCTCTTCTCTATGTGCCTACACCTATGTGTCTATATATATTCGAAATACACGAATTGCATCTAGATTTCCAAAAAAACAATGTTCCAAAAAATAATCACATTCAACCAAGATTTGAAATTTGTATGCCGTAAGTAGCAATGAAGAACTAAAGTCACCGACATAGCCTTTCGAATAAGCAAACTTAAGTGGCAATGGGCTGGTCACGTCTGTCGGAGATCCGACGATCGTTGGAGCAGACGAGTGCTGGAGTGGAGACCGCGTCTCGGTAAACGTAGTGTGGGACGCCCCCGGCTAGATGGTGCGACGATCTGCGCAGGGCGGCTGGCAGAAACTGGATGCGTGTAGCCGAAGATCGGGCTAAGTGGCGCTCCATGGGGGAGGCCTATGTCCAGCAGTGGACTGCCGCAGGCTGATGATGATGATAAAGTGGCAATGTGATGGAGCTTTTATACGTCTCTTTTTTTCATCTTGTTATCTCACATTATACAAATAAAGAATTATTATTATTATTTGAATCCAGAACTCTTATCTCAGATGCCAGATAAGCTGCAATAGCTAAATTGGCAAGACTCCGGATTATAATTGTATCGGGATTGTACTTCGTGTGTTCTTTTTTATTTATAAATTTATTAAAGTGGACGGTCAGAACTTTTACTTCATAATTAGGTATATGCCTGTTGTTAAGGCGAAATACGTGTCGTGTGAAATGTGGAAAAGTGGTGGTGTGTGTTTGGTGTTGTTGATAGTAGTTGGGAGGTGGGGAGTTGTTGACGGCCGTTTTTTCGGTAAGATTTAGTTTAAGCTGCCTGTATGTCCATTAGTGTCAGTAAAAATTATTGTTTTTCTATTATTATTTTTTTTGGCTAGTCGCGGATCTTAGCTAGGTAAAACTTTTGACTGTCCACATAGTGATGGATTTCCGCAAAGTAACGCCTGACTCCATGAATCATATTTATTAAAAGACAATAAACAATAGCATAACACATCATTAACCTTAAATATTACAAATTGAACAATAATTATTTGCGCTATCAACGACATTATCCACGTCTCAATTTTATATACATATATAGTAACATGCAATAAAGAAATTCAATGTCATAAATAAACTAAATCATAACAAGAGGACAGAGATAAACAAGTAATATAAAAAACTTAAAGTCAACCCTGTAACAAAATTTCAAAAAAAGAAGACTAGCGTTATTTTTGTTTTTAAAAAAAAAAGAGGGGCTCTAACCACTGAAGCCTGATGTTATAGTGTTCATGATTATTATAAAGTAGAAATAACATGTTCGATACAAAACCGTTACATATCTTTTGAGCACGGACGAGATCTCTCGTATTAATCATAGTGTAACGAATATCGCTTGATGTGAATTTAGTTTTAATGTAATCTTTTCATTTTCTTTAATGGCAATTACCTGTAACTATTATGCCAGTGTTAAGTAAAATATAACAACATCTAGTATCTAGTATGTTGAAATATACTAGTCAGATTGTCACGTTACGTCTAAACAAAATGGTGGCCATTCTACCAAAACCTTCTATGGACTTTTGCAGTCAACTTAAAAAGTCATGATACGCCCATTTATTTCATTTCACTCCACTTATACGTTTTAATCTAATTATATATATTGTACGATACGCCACCACAATTAAACAATATAACTGATAATAACATAAGATCATGAAAATGAAATAAAAACACAACGTCACTGATGTAAGATGGCGGGAAAAGTCCAATGTAACTTGTTACTTGAATGACGTTTACAAAATTTTTTTTTGGTAAAATAGCCACCATTTTATCAAGACGTAACGTGATAAGCCTTGTTACATTTCAAGGTATTGGATATTATTGTATTATACTTGACACTAGTATAATAATTATAACTATAACTAATTGCCATCAAAGAAATAAAAGTAAAGAACGAACACTGCAATTTGGCTGTCAGATATAGATACATAGTAGAAAACTGAAAAAAAAATAAATAGTTTAAAAAACAAACGCAATACGGATTCTCTTTAGAAGGAGCGTGTGGTCATCGACGGAGCTGCAGCCATTACGTGCCATCCTACCTTACCTTTAAGAGAATGTAGAAAGTCTGGACAAAAGTGAAACCGTCTACCTACCAATTATTGTATGTAATTATCGTCTAGTGGGCATTTACTTTCGTTTGCAACGGGTCTGCAAGCGAATTATTGTAGATTTGAGAACGATGCCCTCGTTCCGACCGGACCGAAGAGCGAAATGCTTCGGGCTATCTAGCGTCGCGTTGATTAGCGTGCGTCAATAAGATTTCAAGTATTAAGGCCTCCTTCAACTTGCCTCAAGATTACTCACGAGTGGAGTCACCATCTGTACGGATTTTCCCGGACATGTTTCATTTTTCACCAAAGAAACGGTGCAAAATAGTAGCAGCAGCATCTTAGTGGTAGAGCCACGCTGCAGACGAATACTTTGTTAAGAATGACATATTATTTGTCTGTAGCATGAATGGGCCGGCTCGCTTGGGGAAGTAGGTAGGTGCCACACTCCCGCAGAAAACCGGCGTCTGAGTGGTAACTTAGCTACCGCGCTTCGTATGGTGAGCGGCCTAAGTTCCGGAGGCCCAACACCCTTCACCCCCCCTCCCACTCCCACAATGACACTCGTTAAAGGTCGGCAACGCTTTCGCACTGCATATGGCGCTGCGGATGTCTATGGGCGGCGTTGATTGCTTTCCATCAGGTGAGGCACCTGCTCGTTTGCCTTCCTATCCCATAAAAAAGCTTAATTGGTAAGGATCGGGTTTACGGCTTATGGCCATGCATTCAATTCTTCCATTGGACTATTGATATCGAACACATTTTCCTAGCACAAACACCATCAACTTAGAATGGAATTATTAACAATTCTAATAATATAATTAGTGTTGGTAGAACGCCCACTATTTTATCAAGAAGTACAGTGACATGCTGAACTTACTTGACTCTAGTATTATAGTTATAGTTAATAGCCATCATAGACGGAGATAATACGATATTCAATATACGAGTATATTGCTAATATATGTTGTAAAAATACAAGAATGTTGTGGGTTATATCTTAAAAGGCAAATATCGTTCAAACAATCCATATTTTAGTAGTAAGTTATAAATTAGTAGTAAATAATTATTGTATTTCTTAGACTAAAGTACTTTTTAAAGTAAAAATTTTAGTTAATAAACAATGAATAAAAAATTTATACATTTTAAATTTATTTTTGTAGAATAATATAAATATCAGCAATAATTATATAATACATTTATTTTATTCATTACTAGATGGCGTGGTGATCACTTACAATTTATTTTCCCCTGTATTTATGTTCTCCTGGTACGTTAGTACTTAGGTATGCAATACTTTTCAAAATAGAGAGAATAGAGATAAAGCCAGTGCGGTGTGAAGAAGGAGTGAGAAGTTTCAGATTATCCGTAGAACGGAGATAGACGTTGTTAGAATCCTGGGGTATTGGAACTTAAATTTCAGATATACTGGAGCACAAGGATCGCTTAATAATATTTAATGCGTCCTGTCCTTAAACAGGTGACATGGAGGACTGCCGAGGGCTATGACTATTCGTCCGCGTGCGCGAGGCCTTACCGGGGCAACAGGGCTCGCGCAGTCCCCGCCGCGCCCTGCGACCTCACCAAGCAGACCTACTGCAGCACGCCCGGTAGCAGCTACCCCTGGCACGCCATCCGCCGGTTCATTAGGGAGAACCAGGTGAGTGAACACATCGGAACGTAACGCACGATTGGAACTTTCAAAGTACCCAATACATATGTCACCTATAACGCGTAAGCTCTCCTATAACGTGATCTCCTTATAACGCGTTTTTCATTAACGAACAATAACTCAAAAAACTATGTATGAATCATATCAAATTAAGTTTTATTATTGTTAAAAATAATTCCGTTTTAAATTCAGAAACAGAAAAATCTTTATTTAAAATTTTCTTTTTTCAATAATTAAAAATAAAACCTGAATACTAATAATATAATATACAAATAAATAAACAAAACAAAAAGAAAATAACTTTAATCTAAAGTGTCATAAAATGGTTCTTGTTCAGCATATGCCCGGCGTTCAATTGGAGCACCTGGCGCTGGTTTTCAGCAAGAACCAAGGTGGTCAGATCGCCGACCACAGTGACTACTATTAGTTAGGCGGAATTTATTTATTTAAAAAAAAAAAACTAAATCGTTGATTAAAAGTATTTGTGGTGAATGACACTAGATAATAATACAGCTTATTTTTACATTAATTTAATAAATATTTCATTTCATTCCGTCAGATGCCATTGTTATTTACATTAATTGTCGGTTAATTTGCAATTTGGCATGTGGGTTAACAATATATATAGAAAATAATTAAATGTTTTTATAATTGTTTTATTAATTTCGTCTAAACATTCAATATACAATAACCAATTTATTATATTCAGTAAATTTTAATCCAAAATACGAAGAATTCTACATATCCATTGCCATTTTTATTATAAACTTTATGTATAATGTCCGCCATATTAATCACAACTTGATAATTTAATAATGTACTTTTTAAATAGGTTAAAAAAAATGTTACAGTACAATTTATTTCTGAGATTCCATATTTTTTTTAATGATGACTCTACTATTGTAGTTTTTCTCATTATAATTACAATCTAGTTATGGACTAATTGAGTAATTTATTTTTAACTTAATTTGCTAAATAGAGTATAACTAGGAATGTGTCCATTTACACTTTTCTTATAGTCTCTATTAAGGGGAAGACTTCTTCTTGTGTTCTTTACACTAGTAAAATATTCATTTCACCTCACTACACTAGGATATCACTAAAAGGAGAATTCATATGACAACGCGGTACGAATTATTTACTTTTTAAGAGATTTGAATGTTATAAAATTAGTGACTAAAAATATGTTATATATACTTTTTAACTTCATGCTTAATTTCATTGCAAATAATTTCGTTACAATCACTAGTAAAGAGCTATAATATGTGTAAATGTCAGGCAAGATTATTAACGAATATAAGCCTTAACAGATTCCTTTTTTTTCATAACCCATATATATATATGTCCCACTGCTGGGCCAAGGGCCTCCTCATTTCTGACAAAATGCACATTAATCCAAAACGCTTGTCCAAGGTGGATTGGCGGGATATCCAGACTTTGCAGATTTTTAGAGCATCACTGAACTTAATTGGTAAAGAAGACACTTCTTTACTTGAAAGAAACCAAACTAAAGGGACGCTTATTGTTTTCCAGGGTTTAATGAGAAGAATGTATGGCGAAGAGCGTCATATATCGGTGCTAAAAGCAGAACTTGAAAATTTCATAGAAGACGATGATGAAACAGATGCAAAGAAATCAACCGACTTTGCGGAAGATATTATCAAAACCAAATTAATGTACACAAAGAAAAGCCATGGACGTGCCATGAGAGATAGGCCCCATTTTAGGCCTATACAAGCGACTGACAAAAATAAGAAATTTGACAACGACACATTAAAAGTCAAACCGCTAAACAGTAATACAAACAATTCCCGAGTGAATGATACTAAAAATGCAAATAGAACTGATCATAATGAAACGCTAAATGATAATAAAAGTGTTTCATATAAAACTAAGCTTGAAAGTATAGCTAACATAGAGATAAATAATTTAGACCCTGATGTAATAACGTTAGAGGCAGTTATTAAACAAACCATAGAGACTAATAGTATTTACCCATCTTTTTCCGGTAGTTCGAAAAGTGAACCGTTAAGGGAAATGGATCCTAATAATAATTCGGATAAGACAGCTACTACTGAGTATACTGTAAACTCAACCGAAACCACGGACGATCAATACGATGAAATCACAACGGAATCAACAAAGGATGGATGGAGGCCCATGAATGCCGACACATCCACTTTGCCACCAACGTTACTTTTTTCTGAACATGAAAAGGTGAAGAGTGATAGGATTGATACTAAAGTGAATGAGAACAAAGAAGAGTTTCACCCTAAGCCGTCCCAACATCCAGAGACAATGAGGCCCTCCGTCATCAAATTACGTGGAGCGTAAGTACTTTTTCTTCATTTAATTAATCATGGTTCTCTACCACTATTAAATAATAAAAAGCAAAATAATTCACCGACACCAAAGAAACGTGTTGATGCAGCAATATCAGCAGTTACAAAACAAGGTAAAAACAGTCCAGAAGATTTCTGCAGTCAAAACCATATCGGGTGGCAAACAAATTATAAATTCAACTCATTTGTGGACTTTTTCCGACAACTTACTTAACTTTTTATTTCATTTTCATAATCTTATGTTATTATCACTTATATTGTTTAATTGTGGTAACGAATTATACAATATATTCATAATTCGATTAAGGCGTTGTGAAGTGATATGAAATAAGTACGTGTATCGTAACTTTTTAAGTTGATTGCAAAAGTCTGTAGGTTTTGGTAGAATGGCCACCATTTTATCAAGATGTACGTATTGTAAGTTTATATAGTTAGCTTGTTACGTTAACAAGCTGAATATATTAACTTACAAAAAGAGCTCAAAAAAGCTTGAACCCAGAGCCGTAAATTAATTTTAAAAAAAAATCAACTCGTTTGAATTTTCAGAAACGCATGCGAGTCTAAAGAAGAGATGACAGCACCGTTCTGGGCCAACAATACACGAGGAGAGCAGCTGGCCCTCCTCAACATGTATCCCTTCGAACAGTACATACACCTGGAGACTTGCGTTCACGAGCGGAAGCAGATGTATTGCAGGGAGGGTTGCAGGTATGTATCATATGTCATTTAACTTTTTAAATCACTACAAAAAATAGGCCGAATGTATTAAAATATAGAGCCTTGAGTTTAGTTTTTAATTATAATATTTCTTTTCATTAGCACATGACATATCTTATTATAAATGTTTATTAGTCATCGTAAAATAAAGATCCTCTTTTACATGAATAAACTTAGAATATATTAATATATGTATATTAAAGGAAATACCTAACATTTATTCTTTATCATCATCATCTTCAGCCTATGTGAGTCCACTGCTAATTTATGTTTAAGTTGGTAATAAGATGCGATAGATAATGTTCCATAAACTTTACGTATACAGATACTTGATATACACAGATAAAAAATACAGAAATATCCGTACAAGCTAAAACTGAAATTTTAATAATTACTCATCCATCAGAAGATAATTTGTGTATATATTATAAAACATTCAGCTGTGATTTACGCGTATTTTTTATAATATATAGTTCGATTAAGACGAAGATATAATTGATATTTGACTTAAGAAGTCAATAGAAAGTTTTGGTAGCAAAGCCACGATTTTATCAAGACTTAACGTGACAAGCTAGTGACTATTTACATTTTAAAAGATTTGATATTGTTGTACTTTACTCGACGCTGGCATAATAGTTATAACTATTTACTATTATAGGAAAGGAAAAAGCAACGTGCGCCATATTGGAGGCCGTTCTCACTTGCAATTTTTATTGTATAAATATTTCATATTTATTGCGTCAAATGCGATATGAATCTGTTTCTCCGCAAAAATCCTCGTATTACCCGATGGAAAGCATTTAACACCGCCCATAGACATTTGCAACACCAGAGGTTGTGGATCACAGTTGCATTTTTGGCTTTTAATATATGAGTAGGCTTGTATTTTGATGGTTTAAATGTCGTTTCAGATGCGAGCAGCAATACCGCCTTCACCGGCTGTTGGCTTATGACCCGAGCAACGAGTGCCGCGGCATCTTTGCGGACTGGTTCAAGTTCCCGGCGTGCTGCGTGTGTAAGTGTTACGACGTGCCCCTCGAGTTCCGCGCGCGCTCCCCCAGGATACTGCATCCGCAGTACGACGACGAGGTCAAACGGGTGATCTACGAAGATGTCGCGCGAGATTGGTACATGTCTGCATTTGATGACGTCGAGGAAGATCTGTATTGATATAACCATTACCGATAACACGCTGCGGCGTTACAGTAACATAGGCTTCATCCAAGGCGCGCCAACTAAAACAAATATCGGCTACGCAACGCAGTTTCTGCACTGTACTAGGTAGCCAGGGAGCATTCCACATTACGGTTGCAGGGACGCGTTCTGCAAGCACTCGTTTTTTTATGGTATAGAAAGGCAAACAAGCAGGCGTGTCACCTGATGCAAAGCAATTAACGCCGCCCATAGACAACCGTAGTGCCATAGGTATTGCAGAAGTGTTTCTGGCTTTAAGAAATGTGTAGGCTTGTCTTTTAAAGGCTTCAGTGTTGTATCGTCTACTTCAGCAGTTGCCGATTTTCTGAAAAACGTGACCAGCTTATTGTTACTTTCGGAAAACGATGTCGGTGACTTTGGTTTTCTGGCGCATTTCCTTATATCCATATTTGCAAGAGAAATTCCAACCATATTCCAGTGTATCTATCGATAGTTGTAATTAAATCAAATGAAGTTGATTCTAAGTTATGCGTACAATTAATGGCCTAAAAAAGACTAAAATGGGCACAGGCTTTACCCATTTTCATAATAGCAGAGAAAGAAGTGAATGAGTCGGCTAGACCGGGGAAGTACCACACCGTGGAATTCATATTTTCACACGCCAAAAATTAAACAGAGTTGTCATCGTTGTGACCACACCCTCACATAATATTTTCGTTAAATGGTAACATTTTGTGTTACTGCGTTTCGTACGTTGAGTGCAGGAATCTAGAGGTCTAATTTTTTTCTGTTTTCATTAACTTCTTTTTTTTCGTCCCGTTATTTCCTTCTTTCTATCCAATTATTCACATTCTTACCCCAAGGTAGAAAATCCTTACCCTAAGGTAGGCAATGTATTTGAGGTGTCCTTAGTATTGCAGTTGTCCATGAGAGCCAGTGAATACCCATGACCCGCTTGCTTCTTTGCTTACTGCTGCTATAAACAGTAGGATTTTGCTTTCAATCTTTCTGTACCAAATAAATCATCACTGTTGGAAAACGGATTGGTGACAGTTGACAGCCGTCTAACATCTATTTATTACTAGTCTTGATGATGCCTGGATTTATGACTTCTCGATTGTTATTTCGAACCCACCTGGTAAAGTAATGATTGTTTTGCGTTATCTATTTATTGAAAGAAATACAATTTGTATCAGACAGTATTTTGTACATTTATTAAGAAAATAAATTAATTAAATTTTATGGTATGAAAATATATGGTCTTTTTGTTAATCCAATGTATGTTATGTTTTCATTTTAATTTCAGTAAATTATTTCTAATATAAGCACAAAATTGTATATTATATTATATTATACGCATATGAATGACAGAGACAAAAATGTAAAAAAGTTAGGCAACCAGTCTCTCTCTTTCTCTAAAAGTTCTTCATAATACTCAACTATAGCTCTATTCACTACAACGTATATAAATATAATTATTAACCATAAGTGCTATAAAATCTACATAACCTACTGATTTGATAATGTATAAAGTGTATTTAAAGTAAATATAATTTTATATTTTTTTAATTAAAACTATTTTTAAGGCTAGTGAAATTGTAAAATAAATATATAAATGTAATTCATGTTTAACGAATGTTTGAGATTTTATTAAAGTTTGTTTGTTAATTTAATGCCTTTTAATTTTATCTGCAAAACTCAAAAAAAATCCATGTGTGCCCTCTAAAATCTAAAAAAAAATGTATATCCGTGGAATATGTTAAGTAAACGAATTATTTAGTAATGAACCGAATATGTCGTAGATTGCTATTCCTCACTAGTATCTTTTTTACTTCTATCTGTTTTAAAAGGATCATTTGGTCACTATAGGTTAATTTATTAAAGTGCGAAAAAATAAGTACACTTCTTTAAAAAATTAAGACATTTTTAGTAATATGGCAATACTGGCTAGTATAAAGAAAAACGAGTACATACACAAAACTCAAAATTGACTATACAAATATAACCGCTCAAGTGCTTCATACTAACCTCAAAAAATTTCTTCTATCTGAAGTATAATATTTTCCATCAATTATTTTTTAATTACTAAAAATTGTAAGAAATTATAGAAATCCAGACATGGATTGTTGACAAAAATAAAAAAAGCGCGTGAGCAATAAAGGACTTTAGACGCAAGTTTGCAAGACTTGAGTTGTGCTTGTGTTTAATATTGAGAAATTCTCACTTTTAACAACTATGTGATGAAATGTAATATCTAAGTGAGCTTCACAATTCCATAGTTTTTAAGAAGGAGCAACTGTTTTATTAAGACTTTACATTTAAAGATACCTAAAAGGTATTTAAGTCAACTCGAGTATACTTAATTATTTCATCATCATGAATATAAAAAGCAAATATAAACGTAAGTTAGCTGGATCGCACCTTTATTCAAAGTGGCCAGTGCGCTGAACCGGCAATTTCATATTCAAACACTTATTATATTTCCGTGGTCTGTCAATAGTACATGTAGTGTATAAGCAATAGTATAAGCATGGTCTTATACACAGATCTTGCAACGCAGCCCAATTTCAGCGGTGAGAGATTAGAATGATCGTGTTATAAATTTTATCTTCGCGTCTACGCCTCTGTACGCCGTTTCTATCGATGAGTACATGTCGATTAAGTCACAAGCGACTAAGAGGCTTGTTCGTTTGGTTAATTGCTTTATTCGTTTCATTATAATTGGTTATATTAAAATATTAATTGGATATATTAAATTAATTATGTTAAAACAGAATTCTTGTCGGTCTCCGTTGCACAGCACACCCGTCGATCGTCATTCCTCATATGGCTTTGATAACTATCCATTAGGCAACATGCTTGTTTATTTACGTTCTATCCCATTAAAAGGAAGTAACTAATTAAATAAAATATTCACTTTCTATTTAAAAGTCACATGATATATCTTAATTCAATAAAAACTTATTTATCGGTATTTCAGTACATTGTAAATTTGACAATACTTTTTTTTAATTCACAATACTTTTCTTTATTTATTATAAGAATTTTAAATTGATTATTTGATGTTATGTATTTCACTGAAATTAGAATTTTAGGGTTAATATAGGGTAAATTATATTGTTAATATAGGGTAAATTGGCAACATTGCATCTCGGAATAGATAACACAGATTTAGTGTTATTGTCATTTAACAAATAATAACGCCGCTTTTCTTCTGATTAGTTTATTTATAGTTGAAATCTAATTCAAGCATTCTGTTTTTAAAAAGATAATACATGATATATTCAAATTATTAATAAAAAATAACAGAATAAATATTCTGCGTGATTAATTTAAATTTTATATTGCTCGACAATGTCAGGTCGAGCTAGAAAGCCCGCCGCACCACGAAAGAAAGCCAATGGCTATAAGATGCCGGCTTCCATACCCACAGGTGAAATAATTAATGATACAATCTCGAAAAAGAAGTGGCGTATAGGTCCATCGATAGGAGTTGGAGGGTTCGGTGAAATTTATTCAGCGTGTGACCATGAAAGCTCACCCAAGAAAGGATCTAATTATCCTTATGTCATTAAAATAGTGAGTAAAAAAATAATTTATTTAGTTTGGTTTTCTGAGTGCAATTTGTGGATTCCCTGTTAGACAGTAGTTGGATATTACCTGTGTCTAAAGTATTTATACACCGTTGCGGAGTCTACGCCAGTGGTCTCCAACCTACGGGGCCACTGAGCCGTACTGGACTGTGTCTCAAATGGTACCAGACCAAAAAAATACGATAAATTATTTGGGTTTTCTTAATTGTTAAGTATTTCTTTTGGGATTCACTATGACGAATTTTAATAAACCTAATTTGTTAAAAATGACGGCGACGTGGTTCGCCACCCGTCATGTCCTAATTCGTTCGAGGGCGTGAAGCGACTAACGGAGAGCCGTTTCGCCATGATGAATGTGAGAGGAAGAATGGATGAAAAGATGGATGAGTGTGAAGTAAGGAAGGTGTACCGGGATTGTAGCAGGTGGAGATCTGTGGATATGGAAGACAAGAGTGACAATATGTATGTATGTACATTGTGCACCTTTCCATGGAGTAAATTAATCTGAGCTGAGCTACAGTGCTGTAGACTTCAATGTTCCCCTTACAGTGGTCTGTCATAAAATTATCAAATGTTGAGTAATTCATGCAGATTAAACATTTGAGGACCACTGGCCAACATAACTGATTTGCGGTATGGCCAAATGTTTCTTTGACTGCTATTCTTCATCAATATGAAGATAACTTGATAAACTTGAAAGCCAAAACGATGGGCACAATTATTCTTTAGTATAGAAATTTGAGTTAAAAAAACCATTACACTAGAGATTGCCTCTCTTTTTTTTGATACACACCTATTATTAGAAAATTGCTACTTCTCAGGATCTCTTCTAGTATTTATTAGTCGTTTTTCAAATGCATTTGCATAGAATCCACATCACATTATTACTTTAGCTTCGTAGCGGCTTCTATTTATGTGTGCTAAATTTATCCATTTTCAGGAACCACATGAAAATGGCCCATTGTTTGTGGAGAAACACTTTTACATTAGAAATGCAAACAAAGAAGACAGTATGTATTTATCAATTTATTTAATATGAGCTTAATTTAGTAATTTCTTTATATTTGTAAAATTTTCCAATATGTTTGTAAGAATCCTAGATTTTTCAATGTCTTTATTTATTAGTCACAAAAAGAAGTTACAGTCGAATCAAACATGCCATGGTCAATCAATATATTATTGTATAGGCGACAAATGCATACCATGGGGTTATAATGATATATTATTTATATAGGATCTAATACTAAACATTTTATGCAAATTTCGTTTTTCTGATACAGTTGTTAAAATTTAATAGAGATAGAGAGAGAGGAGGTTTGAAGACTCAATATGCGAGTGGATTATTTTATATAAGTAAATTAAATCATGGCAATCACAATGCCATTTTAGTGACTGCATATTATATTTTCGCAATCTGTTCATATACTTGCTATATATTATGCTTTTCTCATGAATCTCATTACTGTTTAGTAAACTATTTCTTCAAATTCTCCTTAGACACAAATTGCTTAGGAAAAAATATTTAATTATTACAGACACAAAATTTCATTGATATATTGGTAGAAACATACATTTTGAATAACTGTGTCTGAGAATGTTTTTTTGACTTTCCATTTTATTAAATAGAAGTAAATTGTAAATAATGAAGATTTTGAAGAAAAGGAATGTATTGATTATCTTATCTGTTCTTCTTACAGTAAGGCAAGTTCCAAACAGTTTTTCAACCATCAACAGCCTGCGGCTGTCCACCTCTGGACAGCCGCAGGCCTCTCTTTTAAATAGCAACACCAAAACACAGTTGTAATTAGCAAAACATTTTGATATTAAGTTTAATTTCTCAATTTACTTTTTCAGTCTTGAAATTCATGAAAAGTAAAAAATTGTCAAACTTCGGCATGCCATCATACTATGGCAATGGTTCACATGAGTTTAAAGGTGAAAAGTACAGATATCTGGTCTTAGAGAGGTATGGTAAAGACCTATGGAGTCTGTTCAAAGAAGCAGGGAGAACATTCCCACCAGCTACAGTCTTCCAAATAGGATTACAAATGGTAATAATTTGGTTTACCTTAATTCTAGATATTAAAATATATTTTAAAATTCTCCTCTGTATTCAAATTTATTTAGTTCAAAGATATTCATTTCATTTTTAAATAGAGAGTGATTGAGAGAGCAGCATATATAATATATCAGTGATACCCATTAATATTTGAATATCAGGGGCATTGTTCTTGTATAGCATACTTTGGGGAAGAAAATAGAGTAATGGAAGAGTGAAAAGAAGCTTAGAAAAGGGAGAAATCTGACTCTATTATCACTATGTGTCAACCCCCATATGCTGTCTGAATTTTGAGACCTACAGTGATTATTAATCACATAATACCACAACTTTTTACAGCTAGATGTCTTAGAATATATTCACAACAAGGGCTATGTACATGCAGATATAAAAGGCGCAAATATACTGATGGGTCTTAAAAAAGGGACAGAAAACCAAGCTTACCTTGTAGATTTTGGTTTGGCCACCAGAGTTAATGATAAAGAATTCAAACCGGATCCTAAGTGTGCGCATAACGGGACAATTGAGTACACAAGCAGAGATGCTCATTTGGGAGGTTAGTGGTTTAGTAGGTTACCGTACCAGTTAAGGTGCATTTATAATATTGTTTTCAAGATAATGATCCCATGTAAATGTATTTAAAGAAGTTACAATCATTTGAGGTTAATGACACTTAATTGTTTACACAGCTGACCCCAACAAATACATAGATACATACGAATACATATCGTCACGCCTATTTCCCGTAGGGTTAGGCAGGGACCACAGATCTCCATCCACTATGACCCCGGCACGCATTTGTTCCCTCCACACTCATCCATCTATTTATACATCTTTCCTCTCACATTCATCGTAGCGAAACGGGTCTCTGTTAGTCGCTTCTCGTTCTCGTGAGAATCAGGCGTAACGGATTCCCACTATCGGAAAGGAAGGATGGGTGAAAAGATGGATGAGTGTGAAGGAAGTGGGGAAGGTGTGTCGGGATCGTAGCCGATGGAGATCTGTTGTCTTTGCCTAACCTTACATGGAGACAGGCATGACTATATGTATGTATGTAAAAATTCATATAATTAATTTACAGTGCCAACAATGCGAGGAGACCTCGAAATATTAGGGTATAATATGCTGCAGTGGTTGGTGGGTGAGCTACCATGGGAGAAGTGTCTAAAGCAACCCAAAACGGTGCAGGATATGAAAGAAGCTTTCATGAAGAATGTACGAAGTGAAATCAAAAAGAAATATAGCAATGTGCCTGGTGAGAAATTTTCTAAATTATACTAGAAGATTGATCAGTTATCAGTTTTTTTTAAATACAAGGAATATCTTTTCTTTTGTCATCTTTTCGTGTATGATTTCATTATGATCCTGGCAAATAATAACTTTCTTTTTACTCTTTATGAATTGAGGTCATTTGTCCCGTTTAAATTTACAGTTGTTGAAGCTACAAAACAGCCCAGTGGCATTTTTTGGCTACAAACATAAAGTTGAACTGGTAAACATGGCTGTTTTGTAAAATCTGTGTCTGAATCAAATGTTATATTTTTAAATTATGAAATAAGCCTCAGTAAATTTGTTCTTATCTCTGAGAGAGTAATACACCCATCCTTAACATCCTCACATAATTATAACGCCTTTTATGTGTAACATTGTTTGTTAAATCACCATTGATCATATCATAAATTCAGTCCGTATTACACCAATGGATGTTACTGTGATTAGGGAGTGAATACCATTGACAAAATATCTAAAAAAGGATAATAATTCTCTTTCAGATGCTCTTATTAAATTCTTTGAATACATCAATACATTAAAGCCAAAAGATACAGTGGACTACACAAAGTGCCGCCAGTTATTTGAAAGCTATCTTAAAAGCGAAGGCAAGACTGCATCAAGTAAATTAGAATTCACGCCAAAGAAACGAAAATTACACAATAATATTATTGATGATAATGATGCCACTGACAGTGATGGGACGGGCAAAGTGGAAAAGAAGAAGGTGACGCGAAAGAAAAATGACAAAACAGTTAAACGAGTTAAGAAAAACCCAAAAGATGTTCTGGAAACAGAGAATAGTGAGAACAAGGAGCCTGAAACATCTGATAGTGAAAATAAAGTGGAGAAGCCCGTGAAAACGGTGAGAAAGAGAAAATCTTTAGGTCCATCGCTTATAGTTAAAGTGAAGAAGACAAAGAAGAAGACGCCGAAAGCAACGCCACCCACGAAAAGGAACCACGCGAACATTGGCACTCAGACCTCAGTAGAGAAACCGAGGCAAGTGACATTTGACAGTCCTATCAGTGAAATAATTGGTAAGAGAAACCCCATCAGATCAGCAAGATCTAATGATTCTGCCAACTGTAGCGGAGATATTTTTGATGATTCGTACACAATAGATGAGAAGGTAGTCAAACCAAAGAAGAAGCTGCTTTCTGATGAAGAAGTGATTGTTAAGAGAGTGGTTAAAAAGAAGGTAACTGTTAAAGGTAAGGGGAAATCATGGAAAGACACTCCAACTGTTGTCAACGGTCGATCACCACCGAAGTAATTGTTACAAATTGTACTTAAACTTAGTGAATAGTTAACTTTTTCTGTTAGGGAGATTCGTAAATGAACTTTAATATATTCTATTTGATAATTTTGCTCAATGTTTATAGAATATATTGAATGTGAGTGGGCAAACATATCTGGTGGTTTCAACTAAAATCTCACCAACACATGGTGCATTTGGCTTAAAAATACATGATATTAACGGTGCAGTGATACTAAAATTAGGACAAAGTGTAAATTGTCTCAGAAAAATGTCAGGATCAGGACGGGACCATGTTTTACTTAGTTATTCACAATGCCAAGAGAGTTGTCTAAGAACTCAACATCTGCATGTATTTATTTAGTCGTCACAAAAACAAGTAAGTCTTAAAGAGTAATATATATAATATAAACTTAATAACGCCTGGACTATAACTTAAGATTTGCGCACAGCATGGCTAGATTTTAACAACAGACTAATTTAGTCATATTTATATTATAATGAAATACAGTAAAATTAAACAGATAAAATAAAAATAAAAAAGAGTAAACAATAATCTCACAAGTTCAACAATAATCTCACGTGTGATCTATTGATTGCCAAAGATATCCCAGAGTGATTAATTGATGCTTTAATTGATGAATTTTAATATCGATATTGTATTTTATTGTCCATTAATTTTAATAATAATATTGATAATGATTTTAATATCGATAATAATTTTAATATCAATATTGTATTTAATTGTCCATTAATTTTAATATTAATATTGATAATGATTTTAATATCGATAATAATTTTAATATCGATATTGTATTTTATACCATTAGTTGTCAAATCTAGACAAAATGAATGCATCACACAGAGATGAGTTTGACAGTTCAAGAAACAAGATATGTTCATCCCGTATCATCTCACTGAGAGCCCTAATGTATAGGTGTAATGCCTTAGTTACTATTTGTAAGGGTACTTTAATATAAGACTTTTTATAAACATATGCCATTTGTCAAATAAAATTAATTTTGTACTGGAAATTAAATTATTAGAATTTGTATATGAATAAATTGATTGATGCTTTTGAGTATATAGTGAGTTCAAAATTTATCTAAATATTATAATGTAATGCTAAGTATTCACTCACTCACTCACTCACTCTATTTATTTAAACATTTCAAGTTACATCCATCGAATCTCCCATTCATATAAGCCATGTATTATTTACGTTCCCACCATATCTTGCACAAAAGTTTTGATCAGAATCTGTTTCGTAGTGCCATATTAACCGATTGTTTAATGCGAAAAAAAAATTGTTTATTCTATTCGTAGGGGTGGGGTAGGCAGAGACCACAGACCTCCATCTGCTACGATCTCCGCACACTCTCCTTGCTTCCTCCACTCATCACTCTCTTCAATTATCAACCTTTATTCTTCAATTAGGGGTGGGGGGAGGGTAGTAAATATAATAACAAACAGTAAGTGTAAATTTTATTGTAAATGAGAAAACATCACATCGCCATCTTCCAAAGGTCTGGATTTAGATCTTGGTTTTAGTTTTTAAAGTGTAAATCAGCCTTTGCTCCGCGTAGATAACTTTAACCCCCCCCCCGCAATTCTCTTGAATCCTTTACCGTCCCCAAAAAAGTATCCAGCTCCCACAAGGGGGGCCTCATCGCCCACTTTGAGAAGTACTGTTTTAATGGGACGCCCAACCGTTGACCAGCGACACATTCCATAATTAATTAAAAATATCCTTAAATCAGGTTCTGATTGAAACAAAATACTTGTAGACTGACTGGATTTATGTTTATCTGTTGTATGAGACGCGAAACGCGCAGTTATCGTTTGTCCCTTGCTCTTTTGTACAAGTTGAACGAAAGAGACGTCTATATTTATCTTTTATATGTACCACTATCATAAGAAGTATTCCATCGGATACGCTTTAAGATTGTCCGTCAGATGGCGTTAAAAGTGCAAAGTGATAATTTTTTTTCAGTTAGGCCGACGATATAAATTATTACAACTCATAACCAAAGGTAACCTTTTCTCATAGGGATTGGTGTTTTTTATCAATTTTTTCCAAAATTGTTAATAAATGCATGTATAGACGACAAAAATGTATTTGCTGTAAGTAGAAAATGACGTGTTTTGGTTTTATAAATACATACATACATACATATCGTCACGTCTGTTTCCATGTAGGGGTAGGCAGAGACCACAGATCTCCATCTGCTACGATCTCTGTCCACCTTTACTTCGTGGCTTAAACATTCGACATTCGACGCAGTTTTTTCTGACTCAAAAGATGTATAAAACCAAAATATTTCATTCTCTACTTACAGCAAATACGTTTTCTGTCGTCGATGTGTTAGGCTTATCTTCCGATACATAAATATTCGAATTCGTGTCTTTATCAAACTGCGTTCTCTGAATTAAATATTAGTTCGGACTGAGTTTTAGATAAACTCATTCCGAACTAATATTGTGCCATACTCACTTGAGATTCTTTTTTTTTTAATTAATTACTCGATAATTAGGCTTAATTATGAATTGTTGCGTTTGTTGAATGCGTTGAATCAAATGTAAATGTACTAATCTTATCGTAAGCAAATTATCTGTTAAAATCCAATGATACGTTACCAGAGCGAGATAAATTTTATATTCAATGTCTGTTTCTATCTATTGTACCTTTATCAACGACGTTTCTTTGAATATGATATTTATTTCGCACCAATCGACGTCATAATAACGTTAAATTTGTACGTTACTTTGTGAAATAATGTTCTCAATTATAATATACCTTTTTAATTCGATGTTTTATTTGGGCAAAGTGGGACTCCCAACTATCTACAGTCATGTTTGAAATTTTTTTAAATCCGGTGCGTTTTTCCAGAAATTTCATACCAGGCTCCACCACTCTGTGGAACCAGCTGCCTTCGGCGGTATTCCCGTACCGATACGACATTGAAACCTTCAAATTAATAAGCCTACTCATATCTTAAAGGCCGGCAAAGCATTTGTGATGCCATGGTGTTGCAGATATATATATATATATATATATATGGAAGGCGTTCATTGCTTTCCATCAGGGGATATCCTTGTTCGTTTGCTTTCCTATCTTATAAAAAAGTCGCACGTGGTATGCGATGTTAAAGGTATTCTCAATTCTCAAAGAGAATCGACTGTGACGAGAAGAATCTGCAAGTTATTCGACAGAGAGCCAGATAAATTATAACAAATAAATAAGACTAATTTTACGATTTTTGTCTGGCCACACCAGTTTTAAGTTGGCAATATTTATCTACACTTTTGATATACACTGTGACGACCAACCGTAAAACTTTTGTATTGTTCTTTCGTTAGGAACATTTTAATACAAGTTATTTCCCCAAGTTGGTCGTTTTATTGGACACGTAATTATCACGAAGGTCACTTCTGGTGACCACGAAAATTATGACATCATCTTACTTCTACTTCGTTCTTGGTTTTTGACATGTTTTGGACGATCTTCGAACGCCCTTCAAACTCCGGAGAACCCCGGACATATGAAAGCTCCACACCTAACATTAGTGGTAATGGTGGTAAATTGAAACAAACATTCAAATCCAAAGCTTTTTATTTTTATTTACAATATAATCGTAATATGAAAGTAAACAAAATGTAACGTACCAAAAAAATTACATTTAGAAATTCAATAAACGCAACATCGGACGCGTCCCAGCGGTGGGACATCTTAGGGATATATGACACCGAGCGAATGAAAGCGACACGTTTGGGCGTATATGCAATATTCGATTAGCATCTTTGTGAAAAGCCAAAGATGCAGTTTTGTTCAATTTTGAACCGTACATGGTTCACATAAAGTTCAATATTGCGTATAAGCCAAAATCGTATTCTACTCGGCCGACGCACGTGTCGATCCACAGTGCCATAGCGCCCGTACGTCGCGCACGCAACGCCGGGCGAGTTACAAAAGCTAAATATACCTAAACATTAACCGTACGCATGTGAGTGATGCTCGCTATCTAAGTTCGCTTGTGATATGGCGCTCGTCCCCTCCCCCCTCTCAACCTCTATCTACAATGGCAGTACAGAGCGGTCAAGCTATCATTTGACTAAAACACAAAACAGTAGCACCATTTGTAAAAAAATATAACTCTTTCTCAAACACAACAGAATCGTCAGCGCTGCCACCCACCGCAACATCCGCCGTACAGTGCAATTTTGCTCCATGGCGATAGGGCGGTAAGGTTTACAATTGTCTGCACTTTACCAGATAAGCCCTCGCAGCTTAGCGTGTCAAAGTCCTCCGTCGGTATCCACATAACACGTGAACTGTTGTTCTACACACTATATACATAACTATTACCTTATTATTAAATTTATAAAAAAAAAACTATTTACGCCGTTACAGGAACATTTTTTAATGCAAAAACTTTTTATTTGCAATTGCAATGGGACTAGTATATATATAGCAACTCCATTTTGTCATGACGTACATACATATGTGCACGGAGTTCTTTACGATTGTGTGTGAGTGTATACACAAGATTAAATAAGGCAGCATCCACACCAGCTTTCGATGTATAATAATGCGACTCTCACCAATGCAAATGAAGCCGGAAACTCCTTTTAGAATATGCTTGGTACATTTTATTTCTTATATAATTCAGATTTGTGACCTTATATTAATTACGTCAACATTTTTAATACGATGAGCGCGACTCCCCTTCTGCTCAAGCTGCAGCGAGCACTTGATACCTCTGCATCTCTTTCTCTCTCCCTCTCTCATTCTCAAGAGGTTTTCGGAATAGAGTATTAACATAATCCTTTATTGACATGATTTTATTGAAATTTTTAAATCCTTGACAATGTCGACAAACAAAGTCCAATGTCAGCTCCTAGGGACCTTCACCGCCTGAACTGAAAGTTCACTGACAGCTCTTAGGGACTTTTGTCGCCTGAACGGAAAGTTCATTCTCCCGGGGGACTGACGCCGCACTCAACGTGTAAAGGGGGGCGACATCAGCATATTTTAAAAGGAGGCGCTATCTTCCAAGGATCCAATACGTAATAGACTATACTCTTATTCCGTACCCGTCTACGCTTACCACTATTTCTTCAACACAACTTACAAACTATTTGGAATAAAAGTAAGTATATACTACAGTATTATTACATTATATATAATGTATGTATACCTAAACACGTCACTACATAATTGCGAGGTGGCACTAGCTATCTGCATATTGACTAAACTAAACAGGAAAATGTCTCGATCTAACACATCACATTCTGTTAGCATCGAGCGGACAGGATTTCCCGTTATTCACCTTTTCATAATTTGTGATGAACATGCTGTCTGTACCGAATCGGTAGAGAACATTGTGCTAACCGTACATCATTGCATCGGACAAGCACTTTCGATTAAGTTATCCATTACGCATCGTTTTACCCGTTGTGTTAACTCATTGACGGATCCAAGAGTAATTTTATTATCCATAGACTATTTATTTATTGATTAGAATGCATATTCAATGAAATTTTAATGAGGAGGGTAGCTTTAAAGCTAAAGTACCCTCTAACTTATGTCTAATGAAATAGACAAATATACCAGAAAGCAAAATTGCTAAAGACGACGATGACAATAAGGATAGATGGATAAATTATGGATAGTGTGGTACTGGATATGGATAAGTTGAAAGCAATGATGTTATTTGTTAAATTGATAACATACTGATTGGAAGAACATTCACATGTGAAAATGCTTTTGGATTTTTTCCTTTTTATTTGCGACAAATAAATCTTCGTTTTAAATCTTCAAGATGAATGATAAGAAATTCCAAATTTCTATGTACATTTTCACCCCCTATTTAACTTAAAGTGGACTTATTTCCAAAAAAACCCTTTTTATCCCTCATATACGTTGTATAATGGACGCTTATGGAAAATGTCATGCTTCTAAACCCACTGGTTAAATCAATGTATGGTCTCTAAGCCATTAATGTTTTATTAAGTAGTATAGCTGAGGTCCACACTACTGCGGGTAATTTGCCCGTGGACCCATCAACGGTTCAACACAAAAAATAACCGTGGGTAATAATTATTTATCAATCTAACACAACAAAACATTTCTTACAAAAAACTGGGCTAGTAGTTACATATCAAAACTATAATACACGGGGTTGACCCTAAAGCAATTCACCTAGAAACATGAGCATAACTATTTTAGTGAGGGTACTTGTTATCGCAAGCATCGAGAGAGCCGCAGTACCCTCAAAAGAGTAAACAAAAACTGATCGGTGACGTACAATGGGACTACGATGGTCGTTATAACGATGCTTACAAGCCTTGAGGGCATAAAATTTACTTTTAATTTATAACTATTCAACTATGATTGCATAACAAAACAGTTTCGTCAATTTAGGCCGGTCATATACAATCGGGGAATCCCGGAGTCGCTGCAAAAATTAAATCTGTGATTAAACGTTTGTAATTCAGATTGTTTGTGACTGGCCTTAACTGAGGGTAGGTATATTTAAAGCTCACGTTTTATGTTAACATTTGCAATCGCAGAAACCAAGGGGAGAAGGCCATTTTATGACTACTTGTTTATAAAATGGCTTTCTCCCCGTCGTGTACCGCCGACGCGAAGATTAGTACTAAATATTTTTTTTTATTTAATATAAAATTTGGTGTTAATTCAGTCAGGCATTGATCATACAGGTCCCATTACTTATTTTGTTTATTATTTTGTATCGAGGGCGGCGAAAGAGATATAACCTTGTACGAAACTAAACTAATATGTATTTAATGTTTCAGCACGCAGAGACTAGTCGTATGGTTTTACGTCGGAATGTCACATCCGCGTTTGGTGATATGATCAAGCGCATACATTTGTTGCTGAAACTGACAAATCTTCCTCTTTTACCCATTCGAAACCGGCAGCACACCAAGTGGGAAAATTATATTGAATTACAATGATCAATTAGTTTGGATAATTAATGGAGTCAGGCGTTGCTTTGCGGAAATCCATCACTATATGGACGGTCAAAGTTTTACTTAGCTAAGATCCGCGACAAGCAAAACAATAACAGAAAATGAATAATGTGTGTTTTTCCGTTGGATCAAGTGGATTTATTTGGAACTTAAACCAAAAAACTTACCGAAAATCGGCCATCAATTCTCTTAGCTTAGCTAAGTAAAACTTTGACTGTCCGTCAGTAAAACGTTGTATAGGTTGGATAAACTAACCACCTTGATACAGCACTGGTTTAGAATAAAAATTATCTTTGAAGTGAAAGCAATCGGGATTGCTGAAAAAGATGGATGGCACAGATTTTTTTTTAATATAGAAACGAGCAGGCGTGTAACCTGATGGAAATCAATCAACGCCGCCCATAGACATCCGCAGCGTCATAGGCAGTGCAGAAACGTTGCCGACCTTTAAGAAAGGTGACGTTATGGGAGTGTGAGGGAAGGAGGGGAAATGTGTTCGGCCTCTAGAACTTAGGACGCTCACCGTACGAAGCGCGGTAGTTAAGCTACCACTCAGACGCAGGGTTTCTGCGGGAGTGTGGTACTTCCCCGGGCGAGCCGGTACATTCATGCTACATACAAATAATATGCCATTCTTGACAAAGTATTCGTCTGCAGCGTGGCTCTACCACTAACAATGATGAACAAGACGGAAGGATGGACAGTTAAACTGACTTAGCTAAGATCCTAGTGTAGTAGACTCTATGAAAGACAATCTTTCGTAGGGTCTACTACACCAGAGGATGCCTTGTATTGAGCCGAAATGCGTTAGTTAAGGTTGAATACCTAATGTCATCACCGGCGACCTTTTGGAATTATCAAATGTATGCGCTAGATCATCCAACGAGTGATAAAGTTGCTTGTGTGATATGAGCGGTACCAAGTTAAAATAATAGCATTATGTGTGTATAATATGATGAGCGAAAATAAACTTCCGGCGGGATATGTAACTTGTGATGGTAACTGTAATTGTAAAAAAAATATATACATACATACATACGTATCGTCACGCCTGTCTCCCGTAGGGGTAGGCAGAGACCACGGATCTCCATCCGCCACGATCCAGGCACACCTTCCTTGCTTCCTCCACACTCATCCATCTTTTCATCCATTCTTCCTCTCGCATTCACCGTAGCGAAACGGCTCTCCATTAGTCGTTCCTCGCCCTCGTGGGAATCAGGATGTGACGGATGGCGAACTACGTCATCGTAATTGTTCAACATATTAGATTTATTAAAATACATATCTCTTTTAGGGTTGAGCTGTGACATTTTTACTCTCTTTTTTGCAATAAAATGTCTGCTATATTTATTTTTTAATAAAAAGTTCAAACTAGAGGGCGCTGACTCGAATAACTTCACACTATGGTTTGCGTGGTATAATAAATATTTATTACTATACCACCCGAACCATAAGGAGAAAGAAAAGAACAACAAGGCAAGCGAATCGTCTTATCTATATTTTTTTAAGTGGGATAGTAAACGAGCAAGTGTGTCGCCTGACGGTAAGCGCCCATTCATGCTACAGCCAACTAATATGCCATTCTCGACAAAGTATTTGTTTGCAGCGTGGCTCTACCACTAAGCAAACGCTTCTGCTTTATGGTTTTGTATATATCTACGGGCTGCGTTTTACCATCGAGCATCACACTTGCTCGTTCATCTTCCTATCCCATAGAAAATGTATGTTGATGTGGGTACGTTCAACTATACATGGTTTTTAACTATTTATAACTGACTGTTTATTTAATTAGTCAACTTGTAGTATGTCCATTAAAAGTATTTTTCTATTATAGTTACCGTCACAAGTCACGTTTTAATGGGACTATTTATTTTTTTAAGTTGTATTCGTATTTTAATTCTAAACTTCCGTGGCAGACGTATGTCTGAATATATACATAATTATAATTATAACTAAGGCCAATGTATCATGGTGTCTCGGACGGACTGCGGTATGCGAAAATTTGCTTACAGGGCTAAGTAATAGAATACAGAGTTGCTTGCAACGCTTGTATCTATTAAACTTTAACTCTAATTATTAGCCCGAACAAGCATTTTGTTTATACACATGGTTTTTTGTCAGAAACACCGTCACACATTGTCCTATTATTGTACAATACATTATTTTCGAATATACTAGTTATGCACGCAATAGTTAACTGTATTACATTGTGTTTTATTAACGTCTATTTTCGCTTGACCAGTAAAATCTACAAGTAACAAATAAAACTAGCATTAATATCCGTCTTCTTATTAAATAATTCTGTACATTGTATGTAGCACTTTGTAATTTAGACAATTTAACAATATGGAGAAAATAAAACCATTTTATTTGAACACATAATTCCTGTATACATCAGTGTCCGAGCTTGATCTTCTATGTACATTTTTATAATATGCTATCGCGAGAATATTTCCTGTATTGTATATAATTTTATAAGTAACTAGAATATGGAGTTATAACGGAAAATGTTATGTAAATATATCGCTATTATTGGCATCACCCTGTATACTAAAGTACAATCGTCAACGAAATATTATTATTTTCATAATAATATAAATTTTGTGTTATATTTACTGGTCACAACAAAACGCTGAATGTGTATAAGGTCGTTATACGTTTAAAAATAATTCTACAAAAAAATTACAGACGTTTTTTTTTTAATTTTAAATCTTTATTTTTCGTATTTTGCTGCAAAACTAACGGGCAACAGTTTTACCAGCACAAGATGGCCGAGTCTGCGGTCACCCATCCACCTGCTAAGGCGGCTATAGACAAAATCTTCCCTTTCGGAAGAGACCAATTTCCTGTAATATTTACATTCAAATGCATGGCATTTGTCTATTTACACCTGTCAGCTATCAGATGTGTCGAGTATTATACCAATGTTTTCAAAAGTCCTAATTTTTTATACATATACATTATTTCGAGTTAATTTTTTTGTCAACAATAACGATAAATATTTTAAATTATAAATAAATTACATCAAATGTAAACAATTATTGACGTGGGATAAAATGCTCAAAGACCAAGCTCGGATTATAATCCTTAACTGGGGCTTGACTAAATATGTTTCAACAGTTCTCCTACCAACTCCCGAAATGGAAATAATAGATGTTTTCTAATAAATATTTTGAATTGATTACATAACTGTTCCATTCGTGATTTAGCACATAAATAATAAACTTTACTAACGATTAGGCAACAACAAGAAAAGGATAAACACGTTTTGTAAACCTCAACAGATTAACAATACAGTCAAACAAAATTAACAAACTAAACAGTGGGTTAAAATTAACGGTTTCCGTAAACTAATTGGCTAGTTAAAATTACACAACAACCACGAACGGAGAACAGTCGCGAAGGCCGAATACAAACCATAACAGTGTAGACATATTTCTTTAAGAATAAAAAAAAAATGTTTGTATATACAATTGCACAGTGATTTTATGAACGGAGTATCCTAAGAACACAACAGGTTATTTATTACGTTACAAGGGAAAGTAATATAAGACTGATTTCAACTACTTTAGGCCTCTCTCACAACCGTTGCATTTATATTTAATTTAATTATATATTTTTGAATACCAGCGTACGCACATTTATTTACCCGACACCAACTTTATACGAACACCATTTGTGAATTTTATTCGGTAAATTTAATTTAAAAATTAGATGCGCATTTTCGCCGCGATTGTACTAGAGATAAATATAAAGCATGATTATTTTTTCATTGGTAGCTTGTAATAAATAATTTTTTTTATATAATCTACACATTTTTAATCTATCAACAATTTTTTTCGTACGTTAAAATGTTTTTATTCTGTACACTATGCAATGACCGAGTACAAGAACAATTCAATAAAACGATATACACAGCTTATTGAAGTAAATAGGTAACAAGTTTTTATAAAAACAATACAGTGCCTAAGAGTCGTAACTGATACACTATTTTACAAATACCAGCCATGGTACACCAATTTGAGACACGATGTGTCCTCAACTTCAAAATGGCGTACGCATGTAACTTTCGCGTTACAATAAATCAATATAATACACGATACATTCGATCGAATACAGCTTCAGAAGCAAGCGACATTGACGCTTTAGACGTAGAGACAAAAGCGCTTTTCGTATATGTATATATAGGGTGCTCGGTGGTAGCATTAGAATTTCAACCTTAACCATATTTATATAAGGTTATATTACGAATACTCCTTGTCTGAAAGTGCTAAGTTAGGGTTGAAAAACTAATTCTGAATTAAAAACGAGAATTCATTTTCCATTTAGACTACTGCAAATAAATATAGTAATTGTGTATAAATAGAACTTTAGAAATTATTACAAAATTATGTATGCTAAACTAAAATATCTATTTCTACCTAAGGTATATCGATAAATTATATAACGATTGTGATGTGTTGGCAAGGCGTACGGAAGAATATAGCGTCACGTGCTGATCACGTGACTTCACATTTTTTTGCTCCACCACTGTCATTTTTTTAAGCAGTCATAATTTAATGGGAGCATAGGAGGTCATATAGCGGCCACAACATAGCGCAAAAAATATTATAAAAAATAGTTAAACAACCAAAAATAATATTTTATGTACTTTCTTCAGTCTACGGATGTTTGTGAGTGAGTGAGTGAATGGAACACATACTGACTGAGCGGATCTGCCATGTAATTTTTATGTTACTATTTTAATATTGATTGATATGTAAAAATTCTATAAGGATGCACGTACCGTATTCATTTTTTTTTATAATAAAATCAATGTTTTGCTTTTACGGTGGTTTAAATAACATACCTTTATATTTATTTAATTAAACAAAGAAATGAACACATTGCGTGCTACTATACTGTTTTGTTTTTCGCGTACGCATTAATGAATGAAACAATTTATATTTTCGTGCTTATATACTTAATACGGTATATATTTTTTCTTCGATGACAATTTGTTAAAACTATTATGCCAGTGTCAAGTAAAATACGATAACATCAAAACTCTTGAAATATAACTAGTGAACTTATGACGTTACGTCCTGATAAAATGGTGGCTATTCTACCAAAACCTTCTATGGACTTTTTCAAACAACTTAAAAAGTCACGATACACGCATTTATTTCATATCACTTCACTTATACGCCTTAATCGAACTACATATAATGTATAAAACACCACCATAAATAAACACACAACGTCACTGATGTAAGTTGGCGGGAAAATTTCACGAGTGTAATTATTTAAAACAATTTCATTGTTTTCCACAGATTAACAATTTAATATATATGTATTTAAAATTAATTTAACTTTTATGTGTATATCTAAATTGCATCGCGTGTTCTCGCTCAGTTTGTATGTGTTCTATTTATCATATCTGAATGTCTTTTTTATTGGTTATTCTTAATAATAAAAAAATACCACGATAAAGTAGTAGGAACTCATTAATTGATGGATTATATTTGATTGTATTAAAACTTTTGACTGTCCATATAGTGATGCATTTCCGCAAAGTAACGCCTGTCTCCATTAATAACATTTAAAATTGAATCCATTGATTTTTTTTATTTTATTTCTAGATTATTAATTTTGGATGATGCTAATTAGGGTATAAAATGGTCATGACTCTTTTAATAGAGTCAGGCGTTACTATGGCCGAAATCCATTACTATGGTCAGAATTTCATCCATTATTATAGTCAGAATTTTTACTTAGCTAAGGTTCGCACGACAAGCAAAACACAAATACAAAAACAATATATATTGGATTCGAAGATGTTAATGCTGGTAGCCTGTTGGCTTTAACAGCTTTATCGAATTCAGGGCCAATTAAAATATAATTGGGAATCTGCGCAAATCGCAGACTCCATCAGCCTGACGCCGTGTCGGAGGTACACATACGTGTGTGTGCTGATTTTAAACTCGTCATGATTCTACGTTAAACATGTAGGGGTGGATTGAACTTTAGTAACTATAGTCCCTATTAGTCCCATAGACCCTAAGGTCTAGGGGGTGAGAACCGACCGGGCACGTGAGAGAATCTCGTGTAAACGGCCGGTGTAGAAGTGTTCCCTACTCTACGTGCTCGGCTAGAGCCGGGGGGATATTATATATTTATTTAAGAGTTTTTAAA
Source organism: Baronia brevicornis (assembly GCA_031353405.1). Classification (NCBI taxonomy): domain Eukaryota; kingdom Metazoa; phylum Arthropoda; class Insecta; order Lepidoptera; family Papilionidae; genus Baronia; species Baronia brevicornis. The sequence goes on from JASFAT010003679.1 coordinate 931,147, forward strand.
AGAGTGGTGGTGTGTATTTGATGTTGGTGTTGTTGATAGTGGTTGGGGAAATGGAGAGTTGCCGACGGTTGTTTAAGTTTTATTTTATTTACTTTAATATTTTGTTTAAGTTTCCCGTGAATCCACTTCTTAAAAAAATAAAAAACACCCACACATTATTATTTTTTTAATTTTATTTGTTTGTCGTGGATCTTAGTAGAAAGTATAAATTCTGGCTGTCCCCATTACTTCTCATTCTTTGAAAAATATGATCTTTAAGTTATGAAAAAAAATGACCGCTAATTTTTTTTTGTTCTCAATGAATTGTCATATCTTTTAATAAAATTATTTGTAATAGATTTTAATGTACGAAATTATTTCATGTACTATGTATATAGGAAATTCTTTTACATTCTATATAATATAAACAATAAAATAATAGTAGAGCGAAAATAAAATGCCTAATGCAGCTTGTGATATATATTTGTAATAGTTTTGTTTTTACTTTTAAATTGAAAATGTGTTAGTAGTTCTTTAAATCAAGATTGCCACACACAATTTCCTACAATATCGGTTTATTGTATAAATATTAGCAAAATACCATATATATTTAATGACTATTAAATTTTATACATTATACTCACTGGGCACAATAATAATAAATATTGAATCATACCATAACTTTTTGTATTTCGATATTTTTTTATTAATATTTATGTGTGGTGGCAACCCTAATTTAAAACGTTCGAAATAAATATATTTTAGGCAAATGAATGGTTACAACATTGCGAATTCGCACAAAATCGTGAATTTGCACACGCGAAAGGCAAAAAGCACATTTGTCCGTATAAAAAAACCAACATTGTTCGCAAAGTTTCATCAATCGCTGTCGTTCACCTCCAAGCGTACATAGCGAGGGCGTAATGCAATTTTAAAAAATTTCCATACAATTACAACTTCCCAAACTAACGTCTCAATACACAGACGGGGGCAGGTAACCTTTACCCACCACTCGTAACCCTAACTGGGGTAGGATTCAAACCTTTGACTCTCCGGCGACGCAGACGACAAATGAAACGCGATGCTTTGCTCCATATGTTCACACGCCAAACGTATTTTTTAACATTACAACAGTTAAGGGTTGTCACGGAATAAAAAATAAATAAAAGTTTTGTAAATAAAAAATGATTTTTAGGTGAAGCTTTTACAATCTTTGTATTTAAAAAAAAAAATTGCAAAATCACTAAAAATGTAATCAAAAACATTTAGGATATTTTTATAGAACCTAAAAATATAACAAATAACTGCCTTTAGTTTTAACATAATTATATATGTATGTATTATATTTTGTATTATATATAAATATTGTAATAAACAGTTTATTAATATATACTTATATATAATTCTATATATTGTTTTCTGCGTGTACACTTTTACACATAATATACACGTATTAATAAATCCTAATGTAATTTGAAAAAAAAACTGCACAAGATTTTTGACTTCTTACTGAATGTCTTTATGTAGTCAGTGAAAACGCTTTTAATTAATTAATAAGAATAGAATGGAGATTATTAAATCTTTTATAGATAAGTTATATAAAACTCGAATTTTTGAAAGTATCCTGTCTGGTAACAAGTTGTATATATACACCGTGACGTTTTAATTACCCGAGAAAACTAAAATTCGCGTTTGTAAAAATATGTATGTCAGTAAGTAACATTCAAATATTATAGCGTTCATACAAAAATATTGTTTTATGGGATTGCAAAGAAATCCTGTAAATGCATCAAATACTTGTACGCCATCTTCGTAGTATTTGTTTACTACTATGCATGAGACGCATGTATTCATAAGTATGGCAACAGCGCGTGCGAAAGAGAAAAAACGTCTTTTGTCGGCAGGTTGCGCAAATTGTTTTCATTCATAGTTATCCCTTCCGTACGTAAATATTACGCGACCAAATTAGGTTGGTTTGGGTGCAGTTCATATTGGAATGATAATGATGTCTATTTGAATTAGCAACATTTTTTGTTGTATAATTTTTGGTGTATATTAAGGACATTTTTAATAAATATTTCATAAAAATAAAAAAAATTTTTCTTCGCCATATTTAATGTATATCGATAACTGAATATATTACTTAATTTTCTCGGGTAATTAAAAAGTCACAGTGTATACATATGAGTTATGATAATTCCATAATGTGACAACCCTATCGAGACGCGTCAAAAATACGTTCAGTGCGTTAACGCTGCGAAGTCGCCGGGGTGGGGCGTCGCGAGTATGGCGTCGGGCGGTTACGGACGACCGGTGGCAACTAAGTTGCGTGCGGTTGCAACTTCTCGCTGCGCAAGAAGTCGATCTGTGTGTAAAGGCGGGCCGCTGTGCTTGTGGGGGCGCGTCGCGGCTCCAGGTCCAGCGCGGCGTAGTGCAGCACGCCCCCCACGCTGCCTACGCTGCCCACGGCGACCCCGCTATTGCTGGCCGGGCTAGTGTTGCCACCGACACTCCCACTGGACCCACACTCTGCTAACAATGGTGCCGGTTTAATACTGTCGTATTTACATTCAACAAATCGAAGGGGACGCTACAGTTTTTGAGTACTTTTTTATAGATATTCCTATCCCACGCCTATCCCCCGCAGGAGTTGGCAAAGACCACAGAGCTCCACCCACTACCATTCTTCGCAGCGAAATGGCTCTCTGTTAGTCGCTTCTGCCCTCGTGGGAATCAGGACGTGACGGGTGGCGAACCACGTCACGTCGTCGTCATTTTTTCAACAAATTAGGTATATTAAATTCGTCTTAGTGAATCCCACGAGCCGCAAGGGAGGATGGAGGTCAGCCCCAGCAGAGCCCTGCATGCTGAGGTAAGGCACCATAGTACCCGGGGGAGCCCGATCCCGGGACGGTCGGCACGCTTGCGTTTAAGTACTACAGCAGACAAAGACTGGGTCACCACAATGTCTGGCAGTCCACCAACGTGTGTGTCGCGATTTTCAACCGTTAACGGTGCGACTGTGGGACTATTTACCGCTTAGGGTGTTCCCATACAAATACGACCATGGAAGTGTCCAAGAAAGGCCAGCAACGTATTTGCAACGTTTGTTATCGTTGTGGATGTCCGAGGTGTTGGTGATGGATACCACTAGGCGATCAGCACGATGGTTTGCTTGCTGTGCTTATAAAAAAAAACCTGAGGGCTGTCTAGCTCGTCTTCTGCTGGCTGAAGCACCCTGCCTCTGCGTTTCAGAGGCCTTAAGATTGAGAAGCACCTGTCGTCACCGAGGATTGAGAAGCACCGATCATCGTCCCCTGTCGGACGAGGTCCCAACCGACAACGTAACGTGCCAAGCGCCGCGCTTTCTACGGCTGCTAAATCTTTGCCCCTATTTTGGTTGTTACAATCGAAATAGTTCTATCTATATGACGATTTTAGTCGTCCATGGTTGCTTTTTGAATGAATTGATATTTTTTAGGATTAAACGCACGTAAAGCATGAGTTTTGATGTACGCAACGTCTCTTGGGAAGTACCAGAGCCAATCAGATCGGATCTCATCACTATGTACTCTCAGAATTGCTTCTGTTTCTGTACGCATCTTATAAATAGCTACTACACTATCTCTAGTGGCAAACAATTCAGACAAAAATAACACGAAACCACCAGGTGTTCCAATAAAGCGCCTGGTTTACGCTGAGCAAGGACCATTTTGTGGCACATTTAATTTTATTTATTTATTTAAACAAAACATTTGTGCATATAAGATTGAATTGCCGGTGGACCCCGAACCGGGCCATCGCCCGTATCTCGGGATCCCAACTATTTTTGTAGTTTTAATTTTTCTGTTTTCTCTCTCGGGAGAGAGCTCTTTATATATTTTTTAATTATAGCGTTAAGTTCCTGTAAAAAAATGTGTCACAAATAAACATATAGATTCATATACAGTCGCAAATCGATATTTCGTCGGCCACACATACACATTTTTCCCAGAGCTCTGAATCTTAGAAGGCTAGCTTAATAAGCTAAGTAAATTGCTTGGCCATTCTGCGTGTAACTGAAGTGTTCCCGACACTGACAGCATCAGCACCACTTGGACACGCCCAAACAGTTGTTTACGTACGTTCGCGTTTGCGTTTCGACGTGTTTTACGTGTTGAGGCGTAATTTCATCTTGTGCCCGTCCATCGTAGTTGATTTCGTCCTCCCATATAGTGTACAGTGTATAGTAAAAGGACTCATATATGCATGAACTGGAGCTTGGTGGTTTCCAATAGTTACCTCGACAATCAATTTAAATAATTGATAAAAAAATAATTAAAAAAATAAGTGGAATTCTTGTTAATTACAAACTAAGATATGTAGTGATTGTGATAGGACATATAGTCACGAGCGATCGGCTTGCTGATTTCACTACATAATTATAGAGTCGAGGCCTCTGGGTTCAAATTACAGTTGAAAATAATTATGGGATCCTTGAAAATAATTTGTGCATATTTATTATTGAAGGATTTTCCTTATTCCAACGAGAGAGTGTCTTGAGGTTAGGCAACTCAAGTCAACTGTATATCTTGCCCGTAATAATCAAGGATTATATTCGACTAGCTTTTGCCCGCGGCTTCGCTCCCGTGGAATTTGGTCTGCCACATTAAGTTTCGTGACAGATCATTTTAAATAAATATATCTTTTTTTACTTAATTTATGGTTCGCAATTTTGGCCATAGTGGCTTCATATATCACATAAATGGTAGATATATGCTGTCGCGGACTTTTATTTAGAACTATTCAAGACAAACAATCCTACGGTACATCATCGTTGTGTAACTCCAATGGTTTAAGGCAGCGTACGCCAAGATAGCTCTCAGAGGCCAGATTTTTTTCCGACTTAATTGACATGTATCGTTATATTACGACCAAAATTACATAAAATCATTACAAATTGTAGCCTATATGTTATTCCGATGTATAACCTATATTACTGTGAAGTTTCATCCAAATCCGTCCAGTAGGTTTTTCGTGAAAGAGTAACAAACATACATCCATACTCACAAACATTCGCATTTATAATGTTAGTAGTATGTCCCGTAGCAGAATTTGGTTTTTAAACATACATAACAAAAAAACTACAAAGGATATATGTAAATAAAATTCTACTACTTTTACGAAGAAGTATGCGAAACGAATCGCGGATTTTGTTTTTTAAAAATTATTGAATGGCAGTCAATCGGTCACACTCTTGGAATTTAGCCACAGTATTCTGTGCCACTAGCTGAAGTAGCGAGGTCGGGATGCCGTTAACCACGCGGACTATATTTTCTTTCAGTGCTGAGACGGTCGTCGGGTTTGTTTCATAGATTGTATTTTGAAGTTATGGACTTTTTTCTGAGGTCAAGTTGACCACAGAAAAAAGTCCATAAGGGGGTGAGATCTGGTGACAGGTGGACAGGGGATATCGTCGAAACGGCTGATTAATTTGTTAGGGAAGGAATCACGAAGATGTTCCATGGTACCTCTAACAGTGTGAAGAGTGGCGCCATATTGTTGGAATCATGTTCGTGAAGTGAAGGAGGGATGCTCTCTCAATATTGGCAGAAAATAATCAGTAAGCGTTTACTGATTATATGGCCTAATTCTACGATCGGACACTCTATATCACCCTTTTTGTACACCAATATCATCATTTTTGTACATCCTATAATATTGTACACCTATCACATTTTACACCCTATAATACAATGGACTTTCGTCGCACCTTGAAATGTTTACAAAAATGATGATATAGGGCCTATATCATATATATTTTTGTACATCCTATATCATCATATTGGTAAACATTTCAAGGTGCGACGAAAGTCCATTGTCCGCCATCAACATACCTTTACTGTCTTTTTGTACATCCTATAATATTGTACACCTATAACATTGTACACCCTATAATATTTTACACCCTATAATATTGTACACCCTATAATATTGTACACCCTATAATAAAATGGACTTTCGTCGCACCTTGAAGTGTTTACAAAAATGATGATATAGGGTGTACAAAAATGATGATATAGGGCCTATATCATATATATTTTTGTACATCCTATATCATCATTTTGGTAAATATTTCAAGGTGCGACGAAAGTCCATTGTCCGCCATCAACATACCTTTACTGTCCGCTCCGTCAGCGGTTCGGGCCTTCTCGTCCCGATCGCCGGCGGTGTTCGCGAGCGTGACGTACGACGCGTCGCGGCCGTCCTCCGATAGTTCGCGGACGGTGGAGAGCGAATGGCATTGTTCGGGCTGCGACGGCGACTGGGGTTGGGGTTTAGACTCTGGCTGGGGTTGGGGCAGCGGCGTGGGTTGTGGTTGGGTGTCGGTGGCCGGCCGGCCGTAGCTCATCTCGACGTATCCGTCGGGGGCGGCGAGCGGTGCGGGGGGCGGCTCGCCGGGCCGCATCTCCACGTAGCCGGCGTTCCGCGGCGACATGTCCACGTACTCGTCGGTGTTGCGACGCGACTCCATGAAGCCGGCCGCGGGGGGCGTCCGCGCTGCTATCACCTGCTATTGTATATATGAGCGCATTAGAATAAATATCATTATTGACGTGAAACATCTTATCGCAGGGTATGGTGGAGTGAAATTGTAGACCGAGACGTCGTATCGATTCAGGCTACGCTCCCCTCCACACGACTCTATACAGGATCACTTACACGTGGCCGTGAGGCTGCTTGATAGATATGAAATGTCAACTGCTATTGTATATATGTATGAGCGTATTAAAATTAATATCATTATCGATGTGAAACATCTTATCGCGGGGTATGGAGTGAAATTGTAGACCGAGCCGTCGTATCGATTCAGGCCAGGTCCCCTCCACTCGACTCTATACAGGGTCACTTACACGTGGCCGTGAGGGTATTGGTAGAGACCGAAACGTTAATGTTTCATATCCATCAAGCGTCCTACGACGCTTCTGTTTTTAATTATTTTGTGCAATAGGCAAAACTTGATTTCGTAAGTTCGGGCGCCATCTGTTGGTAGACAATGTGCGAAAAATCTTTATTATATATATATATCGTGTCATGTCACTTCTGATTTACTTCGTGCACCTATATTCGTTTACGCCGTTTCTTTGCTAGCGCTAAAAAAGCAGCACAGCTTCCACGAGTGAAGCGTTCGACATTGTGCTTCAAAATCTTCCAGAAATCACATTCAGTACAGCAGATCGGCCGGCGCGATGTCCGACGGGAATCATCGCGCCCGCAGTGTGACCTCCACACCGCGTCGCCGTCCCGCTCCTGCCGTTGTTCTTGGACTTTGTTTGTTTGTTTTATAGTGGTAGAGCCACGCTGCAGACGAATACTTTGTCAAGAATGGCATAATATTTGTCTGTAGTATGAATGGGCCGGCGAAATACCACACTCCCGCGGAAAAACCGGCGTCTGAGTGGTATCTTACCTACCGCGCTTCGTACGGTGAGCGGCGGAGTTCCAAAGGCCTAACACCCTCCCTCTTCCCCCACTCTCATAATGACATGTTATTTAAAGGTCGGCAACGCACCTTAACGCTCGGTTCCGCACTGCCTGTGGCGCTGCGGAAGTCCATAGGCGGCGTTGTTTGCTTTCCATCAGGTGCCACGCCTGCTCGTTTGCCTTCCTGTCCCATAAAAAAAAAAGATCAAACCTTTAAAGCATCGTTCGTACCGTGAGAAGCGTTATTCACGGGAATTAAGTTACCTTGGGTGCGGGCGAGTTGGCGGAGAAGTCTAGCTCGACGAAGTCTGCGGTGGAGGGTCGCGGGTGGTGCGCGGTGTGGTGGGCGGCGAGGTGCATGTGGTGCGCGGCGGGCGCGGAGGCGGCGACGGCGGGGGCGGGGCGCCGGCGCGCGCCCGCGCTGTACGCGCGCAGGCGGGCGGGCTCGGCGCGCGCCGGCCTCGAGCCCACGCTGTACGCGCGCGTCGTGCGCTCCTCGGCGATGTGGGCCGTCGCCGGCTCCAGTTGATACTCGCTGCGACGAACCATCATTTGTTTTGTATAATATCGGAGTCAGTCAGGAGCAATGGTCGCGGGTTCGATTCCCGCATCGAAATAAATATATATATGGATTTATAAATATTTATTCCGAGTCTGGTAACCCCCCCAATCCGCATTTCCGTTCCTGCCCTTTCCCTTCCTCTCCGCCAATCCACGGTCTGCCGTGCCAAAGGATCGGGCTCCCCCGGGTACTATGGTGCCTTACCTCAGCTTGCAGGGCTCTGTTGGGGCTGACCTCCATCTTCCCTTGCGGCTCGTGAGATTCACTAACACGAATTTCATATACCTAATTTGTTGAAAAATGACGGCGACGTGGTTCGCCACCCGTCACGTCCTGATTCTCACGAGGGCGAGAAGCGACCAATGGAGAGTCGTTTCGCTGCGATGAATAGTAGCGGATGGAACTCTATATACGGATATATATATATATATATATATATATATATATATATATATATATATATATATATATATATATATATATATATATACGTAATACGCAAACCAGAGTCACCGCCATAGCTATTCAAGTTAGCAGACTGAAGTGGCAATGGGCTGCACGTACGAGTAGACGAAAAATTACACAATAAACAGCTGTTTGTGATGACAAAGAAAAGCTAATATTTTATTATAAAAATAATACCATCAGCGCTACACAACTTACTAAAACAATAGTGGTGGTGCGTGAATGCGGTGAAGTTACAATCTGTTCAATCATGCATTATATTAGTGAAGATTTACCGAATTTTTTAAGTGATAGGAGTGTCGGATTATAGGGGGCCTCGGTTTAAACAGTTTTCATAGTGGTAGAGCCACGCTGCAGACGAATACTTTGTCAAGAATGGCATATTATTTGTCTGTAACATGAATGGCCCGGCTCGCCCGGGGAAATACCACACTCCCGTAGAAAACCGGCGTTTGAGTGGTAGCTTAGCTACCGTGCTTCGCACGCCGCGGCCGAGTTCCGGAGGCCCAACACCCTCCCCCTCCCACTTCCATTGTGCACTTTTGAAGGTCGGCAACGCTTCAGCACTGCGGAGGTCCGGATTAACGCGGATCCACTGTAGTTTCAACACACACACATACCTGAACCTGGGGTCTGTGGAGGGAGTGCCACTGCACAGTGAGGGGCTGGAGCCCAGAGCGGGGGCGGGCGTCATGCGCAAGTAGCCGTCCTCGCACGAGCCCTCCGACACTCCTAGAGAGGACGTCCGTGAGTGCTGCACCGAGCCCCCGCCACTCGACAAACTGACCACACAACGACACCTTTACAAAAAAAAACATTACAATCAAAAAAGATGTTAAATACACAACTATATTTGAAGTGTTTAAAACATTACACTAACCCAATACACAGTTCAGTTGCACAACTTTAAAAAGCAGTAAGTGAAACGAGACATTTTAATTGTGAGCCCAAAAAAACTAGTTGGTATTTATAGAAGAATGACGAAATAGAAAAATTTTCGTAATAGAAAAAAAATAAATAATGAAAAATCTTTATTCATGACACCATATTTCACAATAGCGAAAATTAAAACCTTAATAATATTATAATATACAAATAAAAAAAAAACGACAAGGAAATAATTTTAATCTAACACGTGTCATAAAATGGTTCTTGCTCAGCATATGCCATAAGCGTTCTGTTGGAGCACCTGGCGCTGGTTTTCAACAAGAACCAACTTGGTCAGATCGCGGACCACAGTGACGACCTTGATACATACACACATACATACATACACATACATCCATATATATATAATACTACTCATACTCATAGAGCCACGCTGCAGACGAATACTTTGTGAAGAATGACATAATATTTGTCTGTAGCATAATGGCCCGGCTTGCCCGGGGAAGTACCACACTCCCGCAGAAAACCGGCGTCTGAGTGGTAGCTTACCTACCGCGCTTCGTACGGTAAGCGGCTGAGTTCCGGAGGCCGAACAAACCTCCCCCCTCCCACTCCCATAATGACACTTTCCTTAAAGGTCGGCAACGCTTCCGCACTGCCTATGGCGCTACAGATGTATATGGCCGGCGTTGATTGCTTTCCATCAGGTGACACGCTTACTATTTTGCCTTCCTATTCCATAAAAAATCACTAATTATTGAAACCATTAAAGCACTCCAATAATTTTTCTTCGACGTTAAGAACGAGGGTATTTGAAGGCATACGTACTTCATAAAGTCCTTGGTTATGACATCACAGCAGTCGGGCTCTTCGGGTATACGTGGAGTGCGGTACCACTCGGACACAGAGTCGATATCATCTCGCGAAGAGTCCATACCTTCGAAAGAAACAATTGATTTTTATATATAATACTAACTTCAAGATGCTTAATGGAGTCAGGCGTTACTCTGCGGAAATCCATTACTATGTTGTCCACAGAAGTGTCAGAAGTTTTACTAAGATCCGCGACAAAAAAATAAAAATGTGTGTGTTTTACTGGAAGAAATGTATTTGCAGGCAAATGGCAACACTTCTGCACTGCGGATGTTTTTGGGCGGCGTTGATTGCTTTCCATCAAGTGGCACACGAGCTCGTTTGCCCTCCTATCACTATATAAATCGCGACACCGCAGGAGTCGCGGAAGCGTTGCCGGCCTTTTAGGTATGTGTAGGCTGTGTTTTTTGAAGGTGCCAATGTCCTATCGGTTCGTAAAGACCGCCGAAGGATAGCCGGTGTAACATAGTGGTGGTGCGTGGAAAGAAGTTTAGAGAGAAGCGCAGGCTACTACCCTGCGCTTCTCTCTAAACTTCTTTCTCGCCACTCGTCCAGATGGTGGGGATGAAATTTTTTGCAAGCGCGGGCCGCGCCGTAGTTAGTGACTTGGGTACGGGCTGCGTTTGCGACCCCTGCTGTAGTCTCAATATGTTTTTTTCCTTACCATCCAAAGCGTCATGTCTCGGCGGAGGTCGCTCGTTCTCAAAGGACGAGCACGCCCGCGACGGCATGCTGTCGCAGCGGTTTCTGAGCGTCACAGAATCTGTGGACAACGGCTTCAATTAAGACAACACGTGTTCTGGGAACTATTCACACCGCCAGTGCATGATTAATGGAGTCAGGCGTTACTTTGCGGAAATACATCACTATGTGGACAGTCAAAACTTTTACTTAACTAAGATCCGCGACAAGCAAACAATAACAGAAAATTAATAATGTGTGTTTTCCTACTGGATGAAGTGGATTTATTTGGAACTTAAACCAAAAACGTACCGAAAAACGACCGTCATCAACTATCCACCCACACACCACTATACACAACACTAAACACACACGAAAAAACTCGGTCCGTCTTCCGTAGAGTCTACTACACCTGAAGATGCCTCGTGTTGGGGCGAAACACGTATCGTTTACAAGGTGGAAAAGTGGTAGTGTGTGTTTGGTGTTGTGTACACACACATTATTAATTTTCTGTTATTGTTTGCTTGTCGAGGATCTTAGCTAAGTAAAACTTTTGACTGTCCACACCGCCAACAACAACGCAAGCTTTCTTTACACAGTATTTATAATGTCCTGTTGCTGGTATGGTCGAGAATGACAATTAGTTATTTAACATACTTAAGAGGTAACATATAAAGGCCTTCCGAGTAATGCAAGCTTTAACGGTTATTTAAAACAAAAATAGAACCGACTTGTACGTGTATTATATATATCGACGCAAAAACGCAGTAAAAACCGCAAAATGAAAATTTACCTTAGTCGCAAGCGTGCCGACCGTCCCGGGATCGGGCTACCCCGGGTACTTTTGTGCCTTACCTCATAATGCGGGGCTCCGCTGGGGCTGACCTCCATCTTCCCTTGCGGCTCTTGGGATTCACTATGACGAATTTTAATAAACCTAATTTGTTGAAAAATGAAGGCGACGTGGTTCGTCACCCGTCACGTCCCCCGATTCCCACGAGGACAAGAAGCGACTAATGGAGAGCCGTTTCGCTACGATGAATGTGAGAGGAAGGATAGATGAAAAGATGGATGAGTGTGGAGGAAGCAGGGAGGATGTGCCGGGATCGTGTAGAATGGACATCTGTGTATATGAAAAATAGACCCAAAAGATTTCTGAAAAAATTGTATCTGATCACTCAAAAATAGTCAGTTTCAACGCTGCACAAAATGATCTATTAATAGTAGAGCTATGAGCCCTTTGACGCAGTATTTTCAGTGATCCGAATATGTAAAAAAATTTTGACATCTGAGTCGTTTACAGCGTTTTCGCTTTTTCGCGTCGATATATACTAATCACTAAGGCTATCTGCTTTCTATTTATCTCCCATATAAGCTGTGTAGTTCTTTACTCGATTGAATATATGACAATAAAAAAGCATAGTATTATATCTATTTACAATAAAAGCTAACATAGACGAGCTATTATAATTTCGATATATGATCGAAATTATAATAGCTCGTCTCTCTCTCTCTAGCTATTATAATAGCTCTCTCGTCGCTTCGCTACATAAGTTGACATCCAAGGAAAATAACTAATTTTTTTTACAGATTGCCATATCTAAATTACTGGCATCTGGCGAGATTTATAGTCAAAACATCGATTGTTTGGGGAATCGATCGTTAGTTATAATATGGATGTTGTAGTATAATGTTAAAACATGCATCGAATTCAATCCCAAATAAATTGAATAATGGACTGACTTAAAATTAACTTAAAAAAAAATAGATTTAAAATTCTATATGAATTTTGAGTTATTTATTTTTGGCATATCCATATTATATATAACGATGATACCTTATATGAAAACCCTCATCAATGTTTCATTAAAAAAATAATATAACTTATCTTATATATATAGTCTATGATTTAGGTATATAATAAAGAAAATATTCTTTTTTAAATTAAATCATAAGGATGAAATGTAATAAAATATAAACAACCTAAGATAAAGCGATAATTCTAAACATAGTTTGGTTAAAAAATAAAATAATATCAAGCATATAAACTAACAAAAATCTGCTTATTCTATCATTCACAAATAAGTTACTAGCAAGATACTGAAAAACAAATATATGTACGTACACATATTTTAACATTTAACATATAAAAACATATCAGGCAATTATACGCAAAAGCGTCTAAACGAGCAAAACATTCACATGCGACGCCTCGATCGAAAAAAAAAATAGATGACCGTTAAAAACATCACCGCTCAGACTCTTAACATCCAAAGATGATGAACGTCAAGATACGTTGAGTTGGCAGATTTCCTTTTACAACTCCCATATGATTTAAAATAGTTCTTAGTCCTAACTTAAAACAAATGTTATATAAATATAACAGATTGATAAAAAGCACCTATATAAACATACGTAAAAAGATGTATTTGTTTAAAAAAAAAAATTATGGAAAAGCCTGGCGAAATAACATGCGGATCGTCTGATGGTATATTTAATAATAAAGGGTGTTCCATGGCAGAATTAGAAAGGTCGAAAATCTGTAAACCCGGTTTGATTCGAAGATGTTAATGCTGGTAGCCTATTGGCTTTAACAGCTTTATCGTATTCAGGGCCCGCGGGCTAGTAAAATATAATTGGGAATCTGCGCAAATCGCAGACTCCATTTGCCTGACGCCGTGTCGGAGGTACACATATGTGTGTGCTGATTTTAAACTCGTCATGATTCTACGTTAAATATGTAGGGGAGGATTGAACTTTAGTAACTATAGTCCCTATTAGTCCCATAGACCCTAAAGTCTAGGGGATGAGAACCGACCGGGTACGTGAGAGAATCTCGTGTAAGCGGCCGGTGTAGAAGTGTTCCCTACTCTACGTGCTCGGCTAGAGCCGGGGTGCGTGTGAGTGTTGGTGTCGTGAGTGGATCCGAACGACGCTGTTTCGTCGTCCGGATCGTGTAACACGTTACGCGGGCGTCGTCTTTTCGGGCGTGCGTTTAAATCGGGTGAATAATTTACCGATTGTACCACCAGTGGATTCGGATGGGAGAAATCTGTAAACCCATGGTTACTGATTCACTTCACGCACATGGTTTAAACAAGATGGCGCCACGCAGAGAGACAACATGGCGCCACGCAGAGAGACAACATGGCGCCACGTCTCTCACTGTCAGAGAGATCGTTGAGCTACTTCGCGATATCTTCTCTAGCAAATTAATAAGCGATATCCCCTGGCAACCCAGGTCGCCCGATCTCATCCCTATGGACTTTCTTCTGGGGGAGTAGCTCAAAAGTACCATCTCCGCACTGAAAGAACACATCGTCGGCGAAAGGAACGACATCCCGACGTTACTACTTCAGCGATACTGAGGCTAGATTCCAAGTGTGTGCCCGACGTGGTGGTCAAGATTTAGACGAAATAATTTTTTATTTTTTAAAAATTGTTTTTTTAATTTATTTTTTTAAATTATATTTAAAAAAAATTACTTAAATTATACCCGTACTCATCTTCGTAGAATTTATTGAATTTTAATAATATCCTTGTAATACTGCCAACGGACACCCTATAGCAATGGCGCGGAATATGCATTGCTTACCTTAGGGTAAAAATGTAAATTTCTGAACGCAGAAAACGTAACACAGAAAAATACTAGCATTTAATGTCGTCTGTAGTAGGTACATGCATGGCTCTGCCATTACGTGTTAATAGTTATTGTAGCTCTTACTAGGATCATGCCAAATTTATTATCTAAGCTTTTTTATTGAATAGGAAGGCAAACGAGCAGGCGTGTCACCCGATAGCAAGCATACAACGCCATCCATAGACATTCTCATTGTCATATACATAGCAGAAACATTGCTAGCCTTTAAGAAATGTGTAGGTTTGTTGTTTGAAGGTTCCAATGTAGTATCGGTTGGGGGAAAAGCACTGGAGGTAGACGATTTTATATGGTAGTGGTGCGTGGAAAGAAGTTTCGAGAAAAACGCACCGTACCGGATCGTCATTCATCCAGAAGGTGGGGATGAAACTTATGTACAATTTTATTTTAAGTATTAATTTCTAAATCTTACATTAACACAGAATTATGTAAGCATTAGTTATAAAATTAGACTAGATATATTAAATTATTAACAATATATAATTATAACAATAATAAACAGTATTTAATATTAAAAAAAACGGGTGTTCTTTTAAGGGCATCATGCAGAAAACTAATCGAGCCAATGAATAGCAGGTCCAAATTAACTGGGCACTAAGAACGGAGTGCATCTGCCAACTCCTCCGTGAGCAGTTAGCGGCGCAGGTTAGTGGTGCGTTAGCCGTATTAGCCGGTTAGCACAAGCTCATCGATACGTACTCTTCGCGTTGCTAGCGGGCGTTTTCCAACTCCTCGTGCCGGTGCTCGCGCGCCTGCAGAACTGTTTCTTGGGCGTGAACATGTCCGTCCCGTTGACCGCCTTGCATGACGAGTGTATCGCCGCCTTCTCTACAATAACCCGATCTACCTCGTCCCCGGTTAGGGGGGCGGAGCGAGTCCTCTCGTGTACTATCCTCAACGGCTCTTGGAAAAGCGGACAGCCGGTGGGCAAGGAGACGGTTCTATGGTGTTTAATGATCCGGCCGGGGTGTTCCCCGGTCTTGTCGATTAGTGGGTTATTCGGCGGTTGGTTTTCGGCTGCGGAAGACAATGAGAAGCGACACGTAAACACACACGGCGCCAAGCGACGCCGTGTGCGGTGGCGGGTTAGGTGAAAGGTGGACGGTGGTACCTTTGGATCCAAAGCGGTGCCCCCACAAACCATACTTTTGTTGTAACATGAAATATATATCTATTAAAAATCGATAGAAAAACTAAGGAGGTAATTCATTCATAAATTGATTATCTCCTATAATTTAACTAACCATTGTGTTGATAATGAAAGTGATCTTGATTGTATTACAAGAAATTATTGAAAAATAAATACACATACAAAAATAATACATTATGGGAGGGGAGAGGGAGGGGGAGAGGGGAGAGAGGAGAGTGGGGCGAGAGGGGAGAGTGGGGGAGGGGGAGGGGAGAGGGAGGGAGAGGGTGGGCGAGGGGCGAGTTGGGCCTCCGTTACTCGGCCGTTCACCGTACGAAGCGCGGTAGGTAAGCTAGCACTCAGACGCCGCTTTTCTGCGGCAGTGTGGTACTTCCCTAGGCGAACCGGCCCATTCACGCTATAGACACATTTTATGGCATTCTTGACAAAGTATTCATCTGCAGCGTGGCCCTGCCACTATTAAATTTGGTGTCTAATGATAACAAAACGTACATAGACGTTTTGGTTTAATAGGTAACGATTAAGAGGGTAATAAATTCAACAGTGATATATATTGTTACTATTGTACGATCTTAATGGTGTTATAATACCACTTTAGGTGTATTATAAAACCAAAAAAACGGGACTGCTATAGACATCATTCGTTCATTCATTTAATTGAACGACTAGACGAAAGGGATTAATCGGTCGCTATAGACGTCGTTTGCGTCCGGACGCACACGCATTGGACGTCTTTATACGTCATTTGCGTCAACGTGTTAAAATGATTGTATGTATTGTAATATATATATATATATATATATATATATATATATATATATATATATATATATATATATATATATATATATATATATATATATATATATATATATATATATATATATATATATATATATATATATCGTGTAGTGAGAAAAGAAGTGTATAATATATTATCGAAATTATATACATTTCGATAGTTACTATATCTCGTTAATATTATAAATATATATCTATCGATTTTAATAGAATATTGCTAATCACCACTTGCCCTGTGAGTGTGAATACAGACTTATATCTAAACGGTATGCGATAGTGCCTTCTTAACTCTAAGATACCACAGTCCAAAATATTGACACATGTTAGGTGAAGATGTAGCAAGGATTTATAATAGCGGTTCTCAAACTTATATGTCTACCGCATATTTTGAGAGTCCATTATATTCCAGTGCCCCCAAATATGTTTAATTTACCAATTATATTATAAATTACGATAACAATGATAACTTTAATTTTATCCTATTTCTAGAGGTGTTTTGATTTCAGTTTAATTTTTAAAATAGAAATTATCCATCGCTCCCCGTAAACAACTTTAACACACCACCGCCTCAATTTTCATTGGGCCCTTTGCCTAAGTCTCCAGCACCCACTAGGGGGCGTTATAGCCCACTTTGAGAAATAGAGATTTAAAAGAAATCGCGGATTATTATTTCGAGACCAAAACAAAAATTCTCCTCACAACTTTGTCGGAAATACTCCCGACTCTGGGTTTCAATTAATCAAAAACTAAATTGGAATATTAACTAAGACTTCATGAATATTTCGAATAAGTGTGTTAAACGGATCTACTTTTATTGTGAAATAAGATTTTAAAAATCTCATAAATAAATATAAAAAAATAATATTAGGTGTACAAATAAGTTTCCGCGGTTTTTTATAAAAAATTAGGAATTTATTGTAAAGGAAAAGTACATTACGTTTTATTCAAAGTATTTTCCATCATTTGCCACTACTTTTCCCCATCTTTCTGGCAACATTCGGATACCCCGTCGAAAAAACTCTTCATCTTTTGACGCTATCCACAAATCTACCCAATTTTTGGTGTCTTCATATGATGTGAAGCGCTGCTCAGACAGACCATGTGCCATCGACCGGAACAGGTGATAATCAGAAGGGGCTAAGTCTGGTGAATACGGCGGGTGGGGTAAAACTTCCCAGTTGAGTGTTTCCAAGTATGTTTTTACCGGCGCCGCAACATGTGGACGAGCATTATCGTGTAAAAGAATAATTTTGTCGTGTCTGGAGTAGTAATGGGCGCGTTTTTCCTTAAGTGCCCGACTCAATCTCATCAATTGTGTTCGGTAGAGAGCTCCAGTAATGGTTTCGCTTGGTTTCAGCAATTCATAATACACGACACCAAGCTGATCCCACCAAATACACAGCATGAGTTTTTTCCATGAATATTCGGCTTAGCTGTCGATGTTGATGGTTCGCCGGGCTTAACCCCTGACTTTCTCTTCTTTGGATTATCGTAGTGAATCCATTTTTCGTCACCAGTGACGATACGATGCAAAAAACTCTTTTTTTTATTCCTGGCAAGCAGCATTTCACTCATGCATAATCGGCGTTCAACGTCTCTCGGCTTTAGTTCATATGGAACCCAATTTCCTTGTTTTTGAATCATTCCTAACGATTTTAAACGATGTGAAATTGCTTGTTGAGTCACTTGTAGAGTAAGTGCAAGTTCTTTTTGCGTTTGGGACGAATCTTCCTCCAATAGTACTTCTAATTCCATGTCTTCGTACACTTTCGGCCTTCCACTGCGTTCTTTGTCTTTAACGTCAAACTCACCGTTCTTAAACTTTTGAAACCATTCCTGACAACTTCTCTCACTTAAAGCAGCTTCACCATATGCTTCTAGAAGCAATCGATGCGCCTCAGCTGCAGATTTTTTCACATTAAAGAAGTAAATCAAAAGTTCCCGCAAATGATGCTTATTCGGAATAAAACTTGACATTTTTGCACGAAAAAAATTACGTGATGCTGATACGGAATCACTAGTACTTTAAGGTTATGGTGTTGCCAGATGACTAAACTTGGGATATTACGTTTTACATCTGACAATTTCTCCATAACCTTCTGGTGGGGCCATCTTTTGACAAACCGCGGAAACTTATTTGTACACCTAATAACATAAAAAAATGTAAAATAATAAACATGTCATTTAAATTTCAGAATTAAGGTTATTGATTTTGATCTGTTTGATGAATTTAGGCATCTTTGCTTGAAATTAATCGTGGACACAATTATAAATAATCTGTAAAGGTTCAAGAACATTTTTTATTTTTTATTGAACTGATATCATTTTGGGAAATATACAGATTTTTAACGTGTTAGGAAAGCCAACGAACAAGCGTGTCGCTTGATACAAAGCGTAGCACAGTACAATGGGAATTGTAAAAGCGTTGCCGACCTTGTAGAAATATATAAAATTGTTTTATCAAAGAATTGTCGTCTCGTGGAAATTGTGGACGATGGAGTTGGCGCCTAAGACTCGATTCACACAATGATGGTATCATGATCCAATATCGCTCCGGTCTCGGTCCGATCAAATATTCTCAAACGAGAAAGTAACAATCAGATAAATCACACTATAGTTCCGAGTGAGATTAGACACAGCGAGATTGAACTGTGGATGGTATCATAGTCTGAATCGAGCCTAAAGGTGGTGGTCTGTAGAAAGAAGTTTAGGACAAAAATTCACTGTATTAGATAGCCATTAATTCTGATGGTAGGAATGGCAGTTAATTAGTGACATTGATGATATTCTTCACAAAATTAAAGGGAGGGTGTCGGATTTAATATCCCTCCCTAGACCATAAGGGGGACTGTTACAAAACTATTATGTATTACAAGTCCCTTGCTACACCTTCGCAAAGTTAAACGTGATACAAACAATCTGGACGAAACACTGGTCGAATGCGATCAAAACCATCACCTGCATGCACATAACGATGGTAGTTGAATTTAAACAGACTGTAATAAAGTATCAATGCTAACGGCATCTGTTTCAAAATTATTTATTAAATAAAACATTCTAGTTATATTAAATTATATTAGAATTAACGTTATTCATGCCGCAATAAGAAATAAGACTGCATCTTTATTGATAATATTAGCTAGCTCCAATTTTATTCTGAAGAAGAAGTTAATACTTAAGACCACATTTATCTAGATCATAGATTCCCAACCTTTTATGGACTACAAGAACTAATGTTAATTTACGGTATAATAATACGATAAAAATTTTAGACGGCTAGATAAAATGTTTTTCATGAAAATAGAGGTATAGAAGTATTTCATAACACCCCCCATTTGCCTTTGGACTCCATGAAAAGCTCCAGCGCCCACTAGGGGGCGCGTACCGCCTCCGATGGGAACCTATGACTTAGATTGTACAACAAATTATTTGGATATTCACTACGATAGCGTGGTACAATTAACGCACCGTATTAAATCTAACATATTAAGTCGATATATAATATCTGATATTGTTCAGTCTTGCTTCATTATAGAGTCGTGGAAGCAGACTGAACGCGGTGGAAATGAGAGCTTTAAGAAGTATGTGCGGTGTAACTTTGAATGATAGAATAAGAAATGAAGATATAGGAGAGCGATGTGGAGTAAAAGAAGGAGTCGTGATATAAGTTGAGAAAGGGATGCTTAGATGATTTGGGCACATAGAGAGGATGGATGAAAGACGACTGGCAACAGAAATTTACGATTGACCAAAATAACTGAAGTGTTTAAAGAAAGGCCACGTCAAGAGTACCCTTAACCGGCGGGCTTGCATGAGGAGAGTAATGAGTGTCGAGGAAGCAAGGAAAGTATGCCAAGTTGTAACTTTTGATCATGGTGGTTAAGACTTAATATTAAAAGATTCAGACAGGTAGACACGATTTAAGTTTTCTAATAAAAATTCGTGATTGTGGGCAGAATGAGAAGATAGGATGGGTCATGAAGGATCCGAAAAAACGTCGAGACAGAAGACCTGGTGCACCAGCCAAACATTCTGGGCGAGATAAAGGCACATCGACTTCGTTGGCTCGGTCACTGTGAGCGAATGGGCGAGGATCGGAGTGTGAAGAGGGCATGTTTGTGTCGACCAAGTGGTCGTAGGCCAGTTCGTCGACCCAAATATCGCTGGAGAGATCAGGTGGATGTTGATCTGCGTGAACTTCAAGCCAGCAATTGGCAAAAATTAACGCCGGACAGGGAAATATGGAGGACTCTCGTTTCCAAGATCCACTTCGGATCACTGAGCCAGCGGAGTGAGTGTAATCAAAAACTTCTTCAAAATATTAATTCATATTCATGTTCTACTTTCAAAGATAACAAAAAAAATTCTATTTTAAACGAATTTTCTATATAGATCAGGATACCGTAAATAATAAAACACTTCAGCTATTTTAAATATTTTAGAAATGAGCCTTCATTGATAATTCTATTTATTTAGTAAAAATATATTAGGTGTACAAATAAGTTTCCGCAGTTTTTTATAAAAAATTAGGAATTTATTGTAAAGGAAAAGTACATTACGTTTTATTCAAAGTATTTTCCATCATTTGCCACTACTTTTCCCATCTTTCTGGCAACATTCGGATACCCCGTCGAAAAACTCTTCATATTTTGTCGTGTCTGGAGTAGGAATGGGCGCGTTTTTCCTTAAGTGCCCGACTCAATCTCATCAATTGTGTTCGGTAGAGAGCTCCAGTAATGGTTTCGCTTGGTTTCAGCAATTCATAATACACGACACCAAGCTGATCCCACCAAATACACAGCATGAGTTTTTTTCCATGAATATTCGGCTTAGCTGTCGATGTTGATGGTTCGCCGGGCTTAACCCATGACTTTCTCTTCTTTGGATTATCGTAGTGAATCCATTTTTCGTCACCAGTGACTATACGATGCAAAAAACTCTTTTTTTATTCCTGGCAAGCAGCATTTCACTCATGCATAATCGGCGTTCAACGTCTCTCGGCTTTAGTTCATATGGAACCCAATTTCCTTGTTTTTGAATCATTCCTAACGATTTTAAACGATGTGAAATTGCTTGTTGAGTCACTTGTAGAGTAAGTGCAAGTTCTTTTTGCGTTTGGGACGAATCTTCCTCCAATAGTACTTCTAATTCCATGTCTTCGTACACTTTCGGCCTTCCACTGCGTTCTTTGTCTTTAACGTCAAACTCACCGTTCTTAAACTTTTGAAACCATTCCTGACAACTTCTCTCACTTAAAGCAGCTTCACCATATGCTTCTAGAAGCAATCGATGCGCCTCAGCTGCAGATTTTTTCACATTAAAGAAGTAAATCAAAAGTTCCCGCAAATGATGCTTATTCGGAATAAAACTTGACATTTTTGCACGAAAAAAATTACGTGATGCTGATACGGAATCACTAGTACTTTAAGGTTATGGTGTTGCCAGATGACTAAACTTGGGATATTACGTTTTACATCTGACAATTTCTCCATAACCTTCTGGTGGGGCCATCTTTTGACAAACCGCGGAAACTTATTTGTACACCTAATAACTATTTTCTACATTAAATGTAACGCTTGTTGTATAAAGAGCAATAGCTCCGTTGGTAAGGTTCGGACTTACGATCTAAGATCGTCAGTTCGTATCCTTCATTGGAATATTCATGAGACATAAACTAGCAGAAGCATCAATAGCTTTGTTGGAATCATCAACAAGAATACTATTAATATGAATTAAAAAACATTTGAAGTCCAAATTATTTATTTACACTTTAAAAAAAAGAAATATGTAAGATCAAAAGTCGAAAAATCATTGTGGCTCTAATTGAAACCGGCTTTGAAATAAATATTCATTAAGAGCACGTCATTTTGAAATTGGTCCTTCGAGCCGGATAAATGTTTTATAAAAGTTTAAATTTCACTAATTAATATCGTTAAATTTTACTGAAAAGTATAATATATTTTTAATTAAACGATCATTGATTAAGTATGTTAAAAGTTAAAAATGGCTTGTCAATGGTAGAAACAATGTGATCAATACAAAAGTGGAACCAATCGCAATGGGAAGATGACATGACAGCATATATATACACCAGTCTCATTGAAAATACTTTCTTTTTAAATGACCTTCCATGTAGACCACATAAAATTAATTGCATGTTATGAAGATATAGATGCGATTAGTAAATTATGGAGTAGAAAAGCAGGTTAGACATACTTAGTGCGAAATGCAGAGCGTGCAACATGTTTTTAGAAACCCATGTAGAAAAATGATAATGATATGTAGAATTAAAAAAAATAATTATATGAGCCGAGCAAAAAACTCCCAACTGCCTAGCCTTTCCAAAATTGTGCACTAGCAATATTTTTAATATAACAATAATAATAAAATTGGATTTTATCAATTCAGTCGAATAAACACCAAGTACGTATGTGGTGATGTTAGACCTGTTGTTACACGTTTGTTTTAAGTAAGTTTACCTTGATTTTTCATATTTCCAACGAAAATTTCATTCCGCCTTCATACATATCAACCCATTCACATGAAGACAGATTTCATACCCAAAGTTAGACATGCTCATAAAGCAAGCAATGAAAATTCTTAACCAACATGACACCTTTATAAAATATGTACATACCTATATAAAAACATGCTAGAATTAAAAAGAAAAGAAGATATGAAGTAAAGAACAGCTGAAAGACAATAATAGATTGTGCGATGATTGTGTGCAACTAAGAAGTTACGGAAACTCCTCAAAACACACCGGAAAAAGTTGAAACATATTCTCAAAAAAACAACATTTCCAAGCCATAAAAAGTACGTGTAAATATAAATTTACGGCGTGTTAGACTATAGAACATGTCTTAAGCAATACTTACCAGTTCATTTCGTATTCCTCTATCCTATTATATTTATCGTAATTCAAACTCAAATCACAAGAGAGAACACCCAAATACTATCAGTGGATATTAAGTTACCACGGTACAAATTAAATAAATAAATTGCCACTATCAAAATCAGATTTTAAAAAACAATAGTTTATTTTTTAAAATTGCACAATCTGGAATGAAAACTTACATCTGTAATATAAAAACACGAAAAAAAATTCTAGTTTGACTTATTGATGGAATTGTCGTGACTTCTCAGTAGTATATGACATTTGTAGATGAGAGAAAACGAAGCCTTTTAGTGATTTCCGAACAAAGTAGCGACGTCAACTTGTAGCTTGTTTTTATTATCAAAATATATTTTATAAGAAACATGAGTCTATTATCATGGCTGTCTTTTAGACTGGACTCTTATCAGTGTAAAAACATACCCACTTGTAAAATATACTAATACTTAAATCTTTAGTATACAAAATATAGTTTCGGACATATTTTTTTCCGTTCCAAATTACGTATGGACAAACTGTACCACGTGACGTCAATTAGGCGTAGTAGTATGCTACTGTTTTGAAGAGGTCATTGATTCTTTCATTTTGAAAAAGGTCATTGATCCCTTTACGTCATATGTTCGAGAGTTGTGGTCGTTAGAGTTCAACGATGACACACCTTTATTTTTATGAATGAACTTAAGTTTAAATAAAATATTGAAAAAGTATTTATAGTAAAAAGCACCCATTAACAACTCACATTTAATTGATAACTTTACACTATAGTTATACCATACATGCTTGTTAAGTGAATTCTTTGAAAATGGTTTGATCGGGCACTTGTGTCGTTTGATTAAAACTGTTGTTGATTAATGCAGTCAGGCGTTACTTTGCCAAAATCTATTACTATATGGACAGTGAGAATGGCGAGAAGCAAACAAAAATAGAAAAACAATAATGTGTTTTACTCGTAGAAGTGGATTTACGGGGAACTTAAACTCAATCTTACCGAAAAAAGGCCAGCAGGCAACTCTCCACCTCCCAACCACTTATCAACAACACCAAACACACCACCACTCTTCCACAATGTACACGACACGTGACTCTACGGAAGACAACCGTTAAGTCACAAAGTACGTTTTTCGGTAAGATTTAGTTTATTTTCCTCGTAAATTCACTTCTTCCAGTCAAAACACACATTATTCTTTTTCTATTTTTGTTTGCTTGTCGCAGATCTCAGCTAAGTGAATATTCTGACTGTCGACATATATCTGTTGATTTTAGATTAGTGATTAACTTGAAAATTACTAGTGTATTGTTTTAATACGAGAACAAGAATATCGGTTTATCGGCTAAAAATAAACAGCCTTAACACCGTAATGGAAGGAGATAGGTATCGCGAGCCATGTTAGTGAGAGAAAGAGAGAGCTAGCTACACGTTGACGTCACGACGCGAGCACGCACGATACATAACGCCAAAAAACCCATCCGTCCGTGACTCGCACTAGCGTCCCCGTTTGTTTCGTACCATTCTTTGACGCCAAGGGCACGATGGCGGCTGCCGAGTCGTCAATGGAGTACGTTGTCGTTGAACAGACGCACTGTCTTATACAGGAGCCAACACACAGGCCCTTGTCTGCAATAGATTTGAGCCAATGTAGCCCTTACACTTACAGATACAAGGTCGCTTTTCAACCGGCCTCCAAGTACACCCTAGTAAGCATGCTTTAGGAAACCAATGCCTTAACCATGTTATTCCGTAGCAATCTACACTACAAAGAATTTTTTTTTCTATGTATAGACTTGTAACGAATATGTTATGGGATTACACAGTTTATAACGAATTTAATGTTTTGTTGGTTAGCATTTTAATAACGTTAAGTAAATTATGGGTAACTAACAATTCGTTACAAATCTAGTTAATTTTTGTTAGTTACAAAATGTTATTAACAAGTGTTCCAACTATTAAATATATTTTTTAAACTTATATAAATAACTATTTATTACTATTTATTTGGTATTGGCGACGTGTTTCGCCACCCGTCACGTCCTGAGACCAGAAAAATTCTGGACAGCCGTTTCGCTACGATGAATGTGAGAGGAAGGATGGATGGAAAGATGGATGTGTGTGGAGGAAGCAATGAAGGTGTGCCGGGATCGTAGCGGATGGAAATCTGTGGTCTCTGTCTACCCTTACGGGAGACAGGCGTGACAATATGTATGTATGTATTTGATAATATTATTTGGTCTGAACTGAATTAAAATAGGCGGGTAAAAAAGTCATTATATAACATTTTTAAATATAAAGAAATGACATCAGTTTAAAAAAAATCATACATTTCCAAAATGATGTTTCTAGATTTAACAAGGAAATGAGAGCATTAAGAAGTATGTGTGGTGTAACCTTGAATGATAGAATAAGAAATGAAGATATAAGAGAGCGATGTGGAGTAAAAGAAGGTGTTGTGACAAAAGTAGACAAAGGGATGCTTAGATGGTTTGGACATATAGAGAGGATGGATGAAAGACGACTGGCAAAAGAAATTTACCTTGCGAATGTGGATGGAAGGGCCGGAAGAGGAAGACCACGAAAAACGTACCTTGACCAGATTGCTGAACTTTTTTAGTACCCTCAACCGGCGGGCTTGTATGAGGAGAATAATGAGTGTGGAGGAAGCAAGGGAAGTATGCCGAGATCGTAGCAGATGGAGATCTGTGGTCTCTGCCTACCCTTACGGGAGACGGGCGTGACGATATGTATGTATGTATGTAGATTTAACAAGCGGCGAGTTATATCATTTGCATTTGCAACAATAAAGTGTTTAAAATTTAGAGCTAAAATCAATTCTGGCATTAGTTTTATGAATAAAAAAAAAATGAGAATTTTTTGGTTGGCTTTTTGTAGATCGATTTTAATTCATATTTCCGTCGCAATATTTTACTGTGAATTTCTAAAATCCGTTGGAACATTTGCTTTTAAAGTTATATCGGTCACACAATATATAGATTTACTACAACTTTAAGTTTTGTTCGTTCTAATTGGTTGAAAAAAAAAAAAAATTTGGCCTGTTACTCAAATAATGTTGATTTTTTGTGTTAGTAATCGAATTGTGTGACCTATATTACATATAACAATATAATGCTATTCTAAAACTACAAGTTGCAATGGGTGTTCTAACTACTTTAGAGTGCAGTCAATATGATGATATGCGTAAAATATAAAGAAACAATAAAACACTAGGTACCTTTTTGTCTAATAATTTTTGTATCCTAATGTATTTTTATATTTATTATATTTTTTTATTCCTAATTTTTGCAATAGTGCTGGGAAGTCTTGGAGAAAGTATAAGTATAGAGAAGCAGTAATAAAATTGAAAATTGCCTTTCCAGTGGTACTCCTTATTTAATTTACATATAAATTTATAAGAAAGAGATGAACACATACAACTGTGTTGCCAAGTTAAACGTAAAAAAAAAATATAAGACCTATTAAGTCTTATTTAAGGAATGGATATATATGTCTGGATGGATATATATCTTTGGATGGATATATATCTTTGGATGGATATATATCTTTGGATGGATATATATCTCTGGATCGATATATATCTCTGGATGTATATATATATCTGGATGTATATATATCTCTGGATGTATATATATCTCTGGATAGATATATATCTCTCTTTCTAATTTACTGTGGACGGAAATTTGATAGAAAAGTTTATTTATAGCTGTAGCATTCTTTTAAAATACATATAACACTGCACTGATGACTAATATACACATACATGACTTGGTTCGTCAACGCATTATTAGGAGATGTTACTTGGCCGGCGGCCACGTTCAAACTGATCATTACCGTACCCTCACAATGACATTTGCGGGCGAGACAAGGACAGCAATATATATGAACTGTGCATACACAATTGTTAACTAGAACTCTAGGCTTATTTTTTTCTCTAAGCGACAGTGGAAATTAATTGATTACCTAACGTTTGTAAGCCTTGCGTGGCTGTAGAGATGCATAACTAGTTAGATGTAAATTACAATGCATAGTAAAAAAGCAAAAAAAAAATCTTAATTACAACCATGAAAGGTACAAAGAATGGTTTTACTGTAAAATAAAATCTACCTATGCATTTAATATCCACTTGTGATAAGTTTCCACCTGTTGCCTCTTCAGCAAAAACAGACGTCAATCAATTACATCATGAACATTGAGTCTTTCTTTAAAAAAAAATAACGTGTGACCGATTAGCAATGAATGCATTGGTCAAGATTCTCCCATGTGGTCGTAAAAATGAAGATCATTAATTTTTTTTAAATTCTGTAAATAATTAAATGATTTGAGATTTTATAAAATATCTACAAATGCAGGTTATATTTTTAAAAAAAAATGAGATATGTATATTCTTTACTCTGTAAATTTGGAAGTCAGTTATTAAAATTAGCAATACTGGAAAGGATATTATAAGGGACACATTTACTTTATCATTTCGAAAATAATTATTAATAATGCATAACGCAAAACCTTTACCATACATTTCTGAATGTATAATCGTTTCTTCCGGAGACATCTTTTTCAGATATGAGTAATTACTGTATACTACTCATTTTATTTATTCTTAATGTAAATATATTGTATTCTACATAAGGCGCATTTAATTCTGGGTGGCATTCTCCACCAGTCAGTCTTTAGGTTACTTGAGAATATACTGTATAAATTCCGAAAATAAATAACATTCGAATTTTATCTCCTTTTCTTATTTTGAGAGCGAAACAAAATCCCACGAAAGAATTATTTTTATAGATTTAAATATATACGTAGAATGTATTAGTTTATAAAAAAATAATAAGGATTTTGCATATACTTTATTTTATGATTTATTTCCTATTGATGTAGCATTTCGCATGTAATCTTTTATGCATAAACAATTTTCTGTTTATAGATCGGATCGATCATAATTTTGCATATTTTATGTACTATTGACGTTCTTATATGATAATGATATTTATTTCCTGAGAAGACCTACGTACACTACACGCAACTTGCATGAATTACATTCGCTTCAGACAATGTTCAGACAATTTGTTTATAGTAATTGTAGATTTATATGTATTGTTAATTAATAACACTAGATTATCCAAGAAGCCATTTTGACTGCTTATTAATTTTATTGAGAACGAAATTATATTGATAATGTAGCCATTTTTTAGAATTTTGATACTGCATACAGTTGTACATACACACAACTGTATGCAAAGTCACGAAATATCATAAATATTGTATGATAAAAAAATGTTATGTTTTTAAACGATATCAACAAGTAGTCAAAATTACTTCTTGGGAAGTTTAGTGTTAAAATAAATTATATTTATGAATTATCTCGAACTTTGTTATCATTTTAGTATTTTACTACGTCCGTTCCCCCAGAAATGGGGAGGCCCGAGCTCAGCAATGGGACATATATGAGCTGTGCAAAAAAAAATTATAGCTATATATTTAAAATTTATATCTATAACTAATTCTGGCTAGGTTCACGATAATCAACTTGGAAATGGTAGCTTGATTTTGATTCATATTTCCACGGCAATAAAGTATATATTAAAGTTACATAATATTAAAGTCCGAGACAATCCACAAACAGATGTTCACGCGAATCTCAGTAGTTATTACTGCTAATTAGTTTCCAGTGTCTTATTTCTATGTACTCATAGATTCAAACCCTGTCTCACCGTTGTATAGTCCAGCGCGCCCTCGACCGTCGGAGTAGG
The DNA here is from genome assembly GCA_031353405.1 of Baronia brevicornis. Lineage (NCBI taxonomy): Eukaryota > Metazoa > Arthropoda > Insecta > Lepidoptera > Papilionidae > Baronia > Baronia brevicornis. The sequence goes on from JASFAT010003679.1 coordinate 960,320, forward strand.
TTTGTCTGCGGGCGGGCGGCGGGTTGGTGCCTTCCAATAGCGAATTTTTCCCCAGTATTATGTGATCCTTTTCGTTTTCCGTATCCTTCGCGCAGTTCCTCATTGCACTGTAATAATACAAATCAAACTTTAAAAAATATATAACATACATACATACATTTTTATGGATTCATTTTTAATTTTAAACAAATATAATTATAATTCATTTTAAAATAAAGTTTATTTTTAGTTTTTTTTATATATATATTCACGTCTATCCCCCGCAAGGGTTGGCAGAGACCACAGAGCTCCATCCGCCACCATTCATCGCAGCGAAACGGCTCTCCATTGGTCGCTTCTCGCCCTCGTGAGAATCAGGACGTGACGGGTGGCGAACCACGTCGCCATCATTTTTCAACAAATTAGGTGTATTTAAATTCGTCTTTTAGTGAAGCATGCTGCTGCCCTGCATGCTGAGATAAGGCCATAGTACCCGGGGGAGCTTGATCCCGGGACGGTCGGCACGCTTGCGATTAAGCTCGCCCCTAGCCACGCATCCATTGGCACGGCAAACTGTGGATTGGCGGAGAGGAAGGGAAAGGATAGAGATAAAAGGAAAATGCGGATTGGGGGGGTTAAGTTTATTTTTAAATTATATGAATATAATTTAAAAATAAACCTTTTAAATAAAAAAAGTACTAACGTTGTTGTTTTTAACCTAAACTTTATTTATGTATGTTTTTATGGGAGAAATCTAACACTAGTTATATGAGAAACACTGTTAAAAATGTCAATCGATATATTATTGCCAATATTACGATATATTATTGTCAATCGATATAGTTTTATGAAGTTATTTCTATGACAATATGTACAAAATACAAATTGAGAAATAAATTAAAGAGTCAGGCTGCTTTATATTAGATATCTACATCTCATCATACCATACATACTACGGGAAACAGGTTGTTTCCCGTAGGCATAGACCAGAGACCTCCATCTGCTACGATCTAGGCACACTTTCTTTGCTACATCCACACTCATCACTCTCCTCATACAAGCTCGCCAGTTAAGGGTACTTTTGACCTGGCCTTTCTTAAAAACTTTGGCAATTTGTTCAAGGTGTGTTGTCCTTGGTCTTCCTCTCTTCCGACCTTTCCATCCACATTCGCAACGTAAATTTCTTTTGTCAGTCGTCTTTCATCCACCCTCTCTACGTGCCCAAACTTTTGTCACGACACCTTGTACTTCCTTACCCTAAATGTTCCTTACTCAGCGTAAGCCAGTGGTTTCCGGATGTTCTATCTCAGCGCTTTCTAACCTGTGGTACGCGTACCCCCGAGGGTAAAGAAAATTTCTTTAACAGTCGTCTTTCATCCATCCTCTCTATGTGCCCAAACTATCTCAACTTTTGTCACGACACCTTTTACTTCCTTACCCTAAATGTTCCTTACTCAGCGTAAGCCAGTGGTTTCCAGATGTTCTATCCCAGCGCTTTCCAACCTGTGGTACGCGTACCCCCGGGGGTGACCACCCCCGGTGTTTCATTGGAGGTACGTGAAAATTATATTGGTAATGGCGGAAATACTGAGAAGTTAAAACAGGTAATTTATATAAACATTATTATTTATAATTACGTCTACAATATGTAATTTTAAATGAACCTATTGATGTATATAAAGGAACCAGCCAGCCAGAATAGCACGGATGATTTCGCCAACGTCACGTAGAATGGAGCAGACACGGAGGATCGGTGCGATCAGGTAAGAATGGAATAAAATGGAAAGAACACGAAAGAGATTAATCGGTACGATCACTACAGTACTGTAGTGATACATTGATTATTGTATCACTAATTCATAAAAACTTTTATTTCAAAATATGAAAACCATTTCATAATATTATACATTCCCTATTTTAAAATAATTATTTTCCTTGGATAATTGATTATGATTTAATTGATTTGATTTAGAAGATACAGAACCACGCAGAACATCTCGCCCTTATGTGCACAAATGAATAATATGTAAAGTTGTGATATGAGTTTGTAAGAATAAATTAATAATACTGAAAGAGAGTTTCATTTGAAGAAAACCCATTAAGATCTCGAGTCTCCGTATTAATACGGGGACGCATACAGCACTTATAAATGAAAAGTTTTATTTAGGGGTACGGGAACGAAAAAATGTTGGGAAGCACTGTCCTATCCGGATGACAGAACATCTGGAAATATTGTTAACACTATTTCTGCAGCTATTGGCTAACACCTGGTCCCGTTTTACACGACTTGAAATCAGAAAAAAAAACAAAACAATCTTACTCACTGGTATATGGTGGAGTGCATGCTCTGTGCGATGTTGGAGTCATCAGAGTGCATCCAGAGCTCACCAGCACCAGTGGCCGTTTGCCTGCCCACCTCCATGTAGAAGAAACACTCCGAATCGCCGCATCTATAAATAATTTTTAAAAAACAAAATTCGCACTTTTCTTTATCAAAAAATCAAATTATTAGATTTTATTTTTATCCTTTATAGTTTTTTTATTATTTATGTTTTAATCTAATTCTGGCACCGGACATCCTGTATAAGGGTGTGGTATTTCCCCGGTCGAGCTGCTCCATTCATACATAACTATTTTGTGTTACGTTATGTCATACATGATTAAACGCTTAACGGAAATTTCAATAATTTCAAATGCTATTACATTCAAATAAAATAAATGGTATATACCACGTATAAACCATATTAGAAAGACAGCTACAGAAATAAATCCAACTGCATTTCTGTAATTTTTATTCCAATTAACTCAGTGCAAAGCAAACGGGGACATCCACATCCTGTTTGTCAGTGGTGTGGGAACGAGACTCGGGGATTGGAACCCCACTACTCGGGCTTACGCTCGGAAGGTGACCGCGCCCCAGTTTTGGTGCCGTTGTTCACAGCAGCTTTTGGGGCTTTTATAGTTGGCGACTTGGTGCTAGACACCGCCAGGGATTCGAAGATCACCAACTAAACCCGCTCCCCTCTGTGTTGGGCGAGCAGGGTGGGGGGATGTCGCCGAATAAATCTCCGAAGCACAGTCACAGGGCCGGCCTTGATGACTGCGGTGACCTCGTCGAGGTCTTTGATTCAGTGGCGGAGCTCCTACCTACGGAGGCAATGGTCATGGTTTTGATCCCTCCTACATAGGAATAAATATGTGTATGGTCTACATTTAGTCCTATTTTTTAAGAATTTAGATGTATACATAAGACTAGCTCAAGTTTACCTTCGTATATTTTTAAGCGAGTATTCAACCCGTTCAGGTATGCCCAGGTCGCTAATGACATTGTTGTGGCTCTTGATCTTCACCAGCGTGAGGTTCTTGTCGGTGAGGCACAGGTTGTACAGACCCTGGATGTTCTTCGATGCGCCCAGACCTTTCTTCTGAACGTTAACTTGCCAGACGTGTTCTGTGGAAACGCAGCGTAGTAGAATTAATTAATGGCGAATATAAAAGTTCCCCCCGGCTAGATGGTGCGACGATCTGCGCAGGGCGGCTGGTAGAAACTGGATGCGTGTAGCCGAAGATGGGGTTGGGTGCGCGCGTCATGGGGGAGGCCTATGTCCAGCAGTGGACTGCAGCATGCTGTTGATGATGATTGATGATGATGACAAGAGTTCAGTTTTTCATTGAACGTGAAACGAGTAAGCGTGTCGCCTGATTGAAAGCAATCAACGCCGCCTATAGACGTTCACAACACCATAGGTAGAACGGAACCGTTGCCGGCCTTTATGGTATGAGTAGGCTTGTTTTTCATAGAAGGAGTAGGCAAAGGGTCATTTGGATCACTAAGTATATTATTACCAGCATCCATAGATATCTGCAATATGAAAGGCAATGCAAATGTATTGTCAATTTTTTACTAAGGATGTATACAATGGGAACGGAAGAAGGATTAAATGAGAGAGAAGTAAATAAAGGAAAGAGAGACAAGCCGCGCGTCCGGATAACTAAACGCAGCGTGACGAAATACGATAATACAGATCAGAGGTTCTCAAACTTATTTGTCTACCGGCCCCTTTGAGAATCCATTATCACTGTAACATATATGTGGGGCGCTAGTGTAGCGCCTCACAAATATGTTATAGTTAAATGTTACATAACTTTTTTTTTATATATTCACGCCTATCCCCCGCAGGGGTTGGCAGAGACCACAGAGCTCCATCCGCTGCCATTCATCGCAGCGAAACGGCTCGTGATTGGTCGCTTTTCGCCCTCGTGTGAATCAGGACGTGACGGGTGGCGAACCACGTCGCCGTCATTCTTCGACAAATTAGGTATATTAAATTCGTCTTAGTGAATCCCACGAGCCGCAAGGGAGGATGGAGGTCAGCCCCAGCAGAGCTCTGCATGCTGAGGTAAGGCACCATAGTCCCCGGGGGAGCCTGACCCCGGGATGATTAGAACGCTTGCACATATTTATTCAGAGTCTGGTAACCCCGCCAAACCGCATTGGCTAAGCGTGGTGGGTTAACGTCCGTTCCTCCAGAAATGGCGAGGCCCGTGCTCAGTAGTGGGACATATATCATCAACAGCCTACGGCAGTCCACTGCTGGACATAAGTCTCCCCCATGGAGCACCACCTAGGCCGATCTTCGGCTACACGCATCCAGTTTTGCCAGCCGCCCTGAGCAGATCATCGCACTATGTAGCCCCGTCCCACACTACGTTTACCGAGACGCGGTCTCCACTCCAGCACTCGTTTGGTCCAACGATTGTCGGATCGCCGACAAACGGTCTGGACCAGTCCCATTGCCACTTTAGTTTGATAATTCGAAAGGCTATGTCGGTGACTTTAGTTCTCTGGCGGATTTGTTCATTCCGAATCATATCTGCCAGAGAAATTCCGAGCATAGCTCTCTGAGCGACTCTGAGTTTGTGAAGCAGACGGACTGTCAGCGTCCACGTTTCGGCGCCGTAGGAGAGTACGGGTAGGATACACTGGTTGAAGACTTTCGTCTTCCTATCGAACATTGGGGACATATATGTGGGCTGTTAAAATAAAAATACAAAGTTTGCAATATTATGAGCTAAGACGCACGCGCGCTGATAGCGGTGCAATAAAATATGAGAACAACAACTGATCGGTTACATAAATAACTTAATTAGTATCAAAACACCAGCGACCCCGTGACCTACACGATTTCAATTAGAATGCATGTTTTTAGCTTACGACGCGTACTTTGTATGCGGTTGCGATAAATATAATATGCAGCTGGAATAATGATATATTACACAATCTACATAAATATATGTATTGTATATATATTACGACTAGCAACGTTTTTAAATATTACTTATATATATATATATATATATATATATATATATATATATATATATATATATTAGGTGTACAAATAAGTTTCCGCAGTTTTTTATAAAAAATTAGGAATTTATTGTAAAGGAAAAGTACATTACGTTTTATTCAAAGTATTTTCCATCATTTGCCACTACTTTTCCCCATCTTTCTGGCAACATTCGGATACCCCGTCGAAAAAACTCTTCATCTTTTGACGCTATCCACAAATCTACCCAATTTTTGGTGTCTTCATATGATGTGAAGCGCTGCTCAGACAGACCATGTGCCATCGACCGGAACAGGTGATAATCAGAAGGGGCTAAGTCTGGTGAATACGGCGGGTGGGGTAAAACTTCCCAGTTGAGTGTTTCCAAGTATGTTTTTACCGGCGCCGCAACATGTGGACGAGCATTATCGTGTAAAAGAATAATTTTGTCGTGTCTGGAGTAGTAATGGGCGCGTTTTTCCTTAAGTGCCCGACTCAATCTCATCAATTGTGTTCGGTAGAGAGCTCCAGTAATGGTTTCGCTTGGTTTCAGCAATTCATAATACACGACACCAAGCTGATCCCACCAAATACACAGCATGAGTTTTTTTCCATGAATATTCGGCTTAGCTGTCGATGTTGATGGTTCGCCGGGCTTAACCCATGACTTTCTCTTCTTTGGATTATCGTAGTGAATCCATTTTTCGTCACCAGTGACTATACGATGCAAAAAACTCTTTTTTTTATTCCTGGCAAGCAGCATTTCACTCATGCATAATCGGCGTTCAACGTCTCTCGGCTTTAGTTCATATGGAACCCAATTTCCTTGTTTTTGAATCATTCCTAACGATTTTAAACGATGTGAAATTGCTTGTTGAGTCACTTGTAGAGTAAGTGCAAGTTCTTTTTGCGTTTGGGACGAATCTTCCTCCAATAGTACTTCTAATTCCATGTCTTCGTACACTTTCGGCCTTCCACTGCGTTCTTTGTCTTTAACGTCAAACTCACCGTTCTTAAACTTTTGAATCCATTCCTGACAACTTCTCTCACTTAAAGCAGCTTCACCATATGCTTCTAGAAGCAATCGATGCGCCTCAGCTGCAGATTTTTTCACATTAAAGAAGTAAATCAAAAGTTCCCGCAAATGATGCTTATTCGGAATAAAACTTGACATTTTTGCACGAAAAAAATTACGTGATGCTGATACGGAATCACTAGTACTTTAAGGTTATGGTGTTGCCAGATGACTAAACTTGGGATATTACGTTTTACATCTGACAATTTCTCCATAACCTTCTGGTGGGGCCATCTTTTGACAAACCGCGGAAACTTATTTGTACACCTAATATATATATATATATATATATATATATATATATATATATATATATAGATATATATATATATAGATATATATATATATATATATATATATATATATATATATATATAGGAGTTACTAACTTTGATTTCCTATAGATGTCCATTGCTTCAGTTGATGTATTATAATATTACGTCACAGCTCATATATGTCCCACTGAAACCCCATTTCTGGAGGAATGGACATTAACCCACCACGCTTGTCCAATGCGGATTGGCGGGGTTACCAGACTCGAAATAAGTAACTGTAGGCCATACATATATTTATTGCGATCAATCCGACTGGGGATCGAGTCCGCGACCATTGACTCCGTGGGCGAGGGGTCCCGCCACTGAGCCAATCGGTCGTCATTTTAATATCAAATGTTGTTGTATCAATTTATATGCGACAATTTGAATTCTTCTTAATTGTTTCAAATAAGTTTATATTAGGGTAGATTTCTTGGTAGTGTGAAGAGATATTTCATCTCTCATTATCTTTTACCTATATTA